>VZRF01006972.1:90069-191249 GCA_013396875.1 Vireo altiloquus
TTTTTTTTTTTTTTTGACATTCCACTCCTTTCTCTAAGCAAAAGCGGGGATTGTTATGTTGGACATTCTGATAACACCTTTCCTTCACTTTGTTATTTTGAGAATTGACAGCATTAATATATGTGGCATCTCCTTTCACTTGCATGATCATAATGGCAGATGAGCAACATCATACAGTTTAATCAGAGAGCCCCACTAAATGCCAGATTACAGAATTGTTCCAAAATTCTTCATGTAGTAAATGTGGCCAAAGAATAAGTATTTTCTTTTTTTAGGACTGCCATTGACTCCAGTAAATGCTTTTACAGTTCTGCCTCCCAGTAATTACCAGGGTTCATTATACAATTGTAGATGTGATGAAATGGTTTGCCTGCCTTTGAAGCATGCCAAAGACAGTTACATGCTAGTAATAAAAACATTTTCATAGCCCATTTCACCCTGCTTACAATCACTTAGCACTCTTTTATAGAAATGCAAGATCATTGCCAATACCTTGACAGGTGATGTGATGTTCATGAACCATAAGGGAGACTTGAACCATCCAGTGGATGATTATTTAAAAGAATTTATAAATGAGATCACAGAAAATCAACATATCATGCTGTGTGTGTCATCAGGACTGAAAAAGTATGGGTAAATGTCAGGCAGAAAGGTGTGTACATAAAGCAAAGGACTTACTCTAAGTCAGAAAAAATCAATTTTGGCCACTTTGAATAATTCAGTCTTGGATTATGGTGCAGCTCTTAAGGGAAACAACCTTAAAGAAATCTAGAGAGCCACTGCTGGTGCCAATTGTTAGGAAGAACATCACCAGGCAGTGGAAACAAAAACGCTTTCAGAAAAATCCTCAGCTTAGTAGTATTCATGGTTAGAGGCTTAAGCCAGAAAGGTAAATTGCAGCCTGATGGCTTTTGGAAATTGATATACAATGGAAATACTCCTTTTTTGGAAAATTTACAGGGACCACCAACTTTGGTAAAAGTTATTCCATTAAAACAAAAGTACAGAATAATGCCAAGTGAGCATTGTTAGGTCCAAGAGCAGACTAGAGTATTATAATAAATGGCAACTCTGTAGAAAGACTTGCTTTATAAATATCCTTTTACTAATACTATAGAGGGCTTATCTGTTGTTTTGATTAGCCAGCTGTTCTCCAGTCATGAAATAAATATGAGTTATTGTAGATTATTTGTTGTGGTCTGCTTGTGAAAATTATGAAACTGGAAAAATCTACATCATAGGCAACTGAATAGTAAGTGGGTAGTCCAGAACATAGTCCCAAGGAGAAAAAACAGAAAAAAATACAGAAAAAAGTTTTAACATTAATTTAAACACAAAGTGTAGCTTTCTTTTTAAAACCTCCTGAGGTAACATGCAAGTAATGGCTACTGCAAAACTAATGTATGCTGGTAGCATTTAACTCTTTCTAGAAAATGTTGAAGATGCTTCCAAAACCTCTGTGACTAATTGCTGGTGAATTCAGATGTTCTTATGCCAGAAGTTTTCAGATTAAGAGTAGACCTTTTTTGTCAGTCCGGATAGTGGTTTATATATTGAAAAGGGCTACTGCTGGGTATAAAATGGAGATGTAAGAACAGACTGTTTTAAAGCCTGAATTTACTGAAGGAAGATGTGTTCATCTGTGTGAAGAGAAACAAACTCCTTCTAAAGAAACTCATCCAACAGAAAAAGCAACATGCACTTTGCACTCACATGGCTGAATAGCAACTATTTCTGAAATAACTTGTAACATCTTAAAAGGAAACATTCTTTGGATGGGAATCAAAACGGGAAGTCCCTAAAAGTGTGTAAAAACCTCATTTTAAAAGTCTGAGGAATAGAAAGCGTTCTCTTAAAAGAAGCAATGGAAGTGAAACAGTTGGGTAAGGGGAATAAATTAGATTGTTACTAAATTTTGCTGTATTTTCTGGTTATCTGTTTTAATCCAAGACAGTAAAATGGGTTCATGGTCCAAAACAAATCCGGTGTTCAGTCACAAGAGGGGGAATGAGAGGTTTTTTGTAGCAAAGAGGAAGAATGTCAGAACTGTATCAGGGCAGGTCCTGGTTGTGTTGTTGAAGGCTGTTTTCTAAAGACTACATTTAAATGAATTTGAGAAAGCTACAGCTTGCTTCTTTATGCTTCAGAGGTGTCTGACATTTGGAGCAGGATGATGTGGATAAAGGAAAAGACAATGCTTTTCAACTAAAACAGGCAGAAAATAGACATCCGTAACGAATTTAATACCTACAGCACCATGTAAGTCAGAAAGCCTAAAATGAAATACATTTTAGGAAGAGAAGTCTTCTCAGGAATATGCATCAGCAGACACATTTAGTCTCTGGATAATGAAGTTAATGGTAATAATATGCAAAATTTAGTTTGTTTGACTTCCAGACTCTAGTCTGTGTCTTTAAAACCCATCTAATTCTGGGGATTCATGGTTATATCTGTGTGAAAGCACTGGTCTGACTGAAGAATTCATCTTCCGCTAAACAAAATATACTGAGAATACACCTGAAATTTCACCTGCATAATAAAATTCTCAAATATAACAACTAGAAGGTGGAAATTGGTAAAAATAATTGTCTTTCTTTTCTTTAATAATTATTTTAGTGTTTATATAAACCTTCTCATATTTTCCTAGCATGTTCCGTGTTGTTACAGAGGATATGTATAAGTGTCTAAAAATAACACAAGACTGCAGCCGTGCGTTTTTTTAAGAATGTGATAGCTGCAGGGGCATATGTGGAGTTGTGAAACAGGTTTTAAAGTTCCCTAGACTGTCAAAGACTCTCTACACTACACTGAGTGTATAGCATAGGAAGTATATCTGTATGTGTATTTAGTACAGGTACGTTTCCTACATCTCTGATATATTTTTTATTTATATTTATGAGTGGTGTCGCCATTACTTTTTTCATACTAAATGATTAGAATATGCTGTCAAAATGCATTCTGAAGATAACCTGTCTTTCTGTGAAGTGGCAAAAATATACAGCAATTACTCCATAAAACAGAGAAGTTTTTGAAATCTAGGCTGAAATACGCTGTATTTCTGAGGTTATTACTGTATAAGCATTTCACAGCCTTTCTAAAATAGAATACTGAGAACAAGGTTGGGGCAAAAATAGGGTGCTACTATGAATCAAAATAATTTTAAAATCAGGACTTAGGCATTAGATTTTGTCTGTGAGGTTTGTGGTGGGTGGGAGTTCGTTTTTGCATGTAGTCAAAAAATATTTTCTTCTCTATACTAGAGCCAAAAACTTCATATACAACAACATTAAGCAGAGATTGATTAAGATTTTGGGAAGTTTTAAGTCTGCTTTAAAGTTCCCTATTTTAAAAAGTGAATAGTGCACACATCTGATCAGAAGACAAAAAAAATGCCATATATCCTTTGGCAAACTCCTCTCAAGTAGTGAACATGCTTTGATCTTCCTTTTATTTGCTGAACAGGAGACCCAGCTGCATATGTACTTCTGTACACTTGTCAGTGTCAGATCTGTGGAATGTGGAAGTGGTTGTTCTCCATTAATGTGCCACTGGTGTGAAAAAATTGGTATCATCTGTCTGGAGCTGAAGGGATTTACAATGCAGTTCTTGCTACAGGCACTAATATTTCATGAATCTAGTGACAACTCTTTTAAGGAGCTACCCCAAGAGTAAGTTTTCTCAATTACTCACCTGGTTGCTAAATGTTTTTACCAGTCTTGGTTCTTGAGATAGCAGACAATGGCTGCAGGCAAACGTCTATGTCCCAAAGCAGATATAAGAGGCATCTGTAGGTTCTTCATGACTTTTGAGAGAATATGAGTGGACAATATTTGCAGTTGGCACTGACCAAATGCATCACTCATTTATACAGAAAGTTCTTTGATACAGGGCTGTCGCTGTTGAGGCGACCACAACACACACAAACCCCAGTAACAGGTTCAAGCCAGAAGGCTGTGTTTATTCTAAAAGCCAGTGTCATTTATATTCATTTGCATGTTTACCATTCATGCCACTTATCCATTGGTTTCTCAACCACTACAATAGACTCATTGGTTATCATTAACTACAATATATTACTATTGGTCACCTATAGCATAAGCATTCAGGCATTCAGAAAAATAGCAGGTGCAGATATGTTTCTGCTTTTCTCCTTCTATTGTTTAACTTTCTTGCTTCTGTTGATACTACATTTTCATGGGTAAAAACTGTTTTTCTTCTCATTGACTTTTCTCATGGTCCTTCTCTAGCCAAAGTAACAGGCCTAAACCATGATTTTACAAAGGCAACAAGGCCTTCATTTTATAAGATTTTACCTAAATGCCACACAGGGCTGTTTCATTTTTGCTTTTTCCTAGCTCTGTCTGGGCTGTCAGCTTGTCATGTCAATCATAGAATCAGGGAATCATGGAGTCATTAAGGCTGGAAAAGATTTCTAAGACCACTGAGTCCAGGTGCCAGTCAGCACCATCATGTTCACCACTAGAGCCATGGTGCTGTTTGTCATTCAGGGGGTTGCTGCTTGTCAAATGAAGGTGTCTTTACAAGGAAGGTGGTCAAAACCAAAGTCACTAGGGTGTCATGGCTGTAACTGAGCAACAACCTCCACAGAGGCTCTGTGGGCCTTCAGTAGGGATGGAGCTTCTGAAATAATATTCCAAGATGACATTCTGCAGTCTGGAAAACATGTGAGGAAGATTAGTTTATTTTATTGCCAATTAAAAATTGAGTAGAATAGTGGGAAACAGACACAAAACTGAAAACACCATTTTCTCCAACTCTGTACAACATAGAGCCATTCTGGGGTTTCTCACAGAGCCCCTGCTACCAAAACCTTGCCACAGGTTAAAACATCTTAAGCGTACTTTTAAAAAAAGGTACATTTGTCTTAAGAAGTGACAAGTATTGTCAGTCTGTTGGGTTTCTTCCTAGGGAAAGGCCTTCTTAGTCTGTGCTATTTAATAGCCCCACTGGAAAAATATATTGACAAGGCTTTTCTGCTATCAGCACAGCACTTGTTTTGTTAAAGCCTCAGGGGTTTCAAACAAAGGTTAAACTTGTGGATCATTTTACCAAAGCAAAATGATACTAGTCTGTTCTGATGTAAAAGGATTTCTGTGATAATGGAGTTGGAAGACTATTTCCCTTTTTCAGCATGAAGGTGTTTGTCATACACAATGGCTTCAGACTTCAAATATGAGAGCAGTATAATAAGGGGATAAGAGATTCCCCCCAAGATGGCTTTCTACAGTGCTGGTTTATGCATGAGAAGGACTGAATACTCAAGTCATATCTGAAGCAAAGGGAAACACATAAACCTTGGTACCTCTAAAATATTTCATCAGCAGCAGAAAGTGTGCAATCACTGCCAGAGCACAGCTTCCTAGACAAGTTTTCTGCTTGACAAACTTGATCAGGAGCACTTCAGGAAGTTCAGAATGAATCATCCATAATTGCTGAAGGTTTGAAAATAGCCTCATCACATCAATATATCCTTTTTCCTGTTTGAAAAAGAGATTTGAAAAGAAATTAGTTATTTTATACTCTTTCCTCTGTAGGTGTGGGATATTTTTATCAAAACCTTCACTTTGATATGGAATAGGTACATTAATTATTCCCTTCCAGATCATTGGAGAATTTAAAATTGGCAGCTGAACACACTAGAATGTCTGTATATTTTATATATAAAGCTCTAAAACATGAATCCTCCTTCTTTTTCATATCAAAGCCATGTAGTTTTGAATATGAAACAGTCAAAAATCAGAAGTAAATGAATAGTCAGTATGCTTTATAAACAAAATAGGAAATATAGCTCATTACTAATTTTGAGCAACATGACTCACCTACACTAGTGACTTCAGAATAAAGTTAAATTTGTTTCTCGGTCTCCTTTTGTTTTTGGAAATGGGCTCAAAGCAGAGCTGGATGTGAGACATTGCAGAACAGTTGATTGCTGCCACGTGGACTTGCTAAAGAATGTCATTAGTTACTTTGTTATGTGCTGTGCAAAGATCAAGAATTAATAATTCAGAGGATGAAACACTCCTTGATATGGCTCATGAAGGAGATATATTCTCTTTCTTGCTCAGCCCCAGACCTAGGAGATCTGCTGAGGAAAAAGATGACGACAAACATCACTAGGTTTGAAGAGAGATATAAGAGACTTGGGGGGTTTGCAAAGAAAATATTAAGGGTCAGGGAATATCTGTGTAATAATTATAAAATACATGTAATACAAAAAAGCAAGGTTTTACTTCCATTTGAAAAAGGACTGATAAGGAACTTAGTTTAGTTTCTTGAGAACTGTTTTCTGTTCATGTTCTCTCGATCAAAACCCCTATTGAATGGGAGGTAAGTTCCTTATAATTTCAGGGAGGTCAAGACTTCCATTTTGATTGCCAAAAATTATGTAGTGCTGGTTCCCAAGTGAGGAGCTAGGGATTTTCTCTGATTAGGGGGGAACACTAGAATACCCACCAATAAAAGAAGGAAAACTATTCCACTTATGTGGAGACATAAGTTCTTCTCTTAGATGAACAGCCATTTTTCCTGCCTGCCATGGAAATCTCTCAGTCCTTCTACAGACTACATCTACTGAAAACACATTCATCTTTCCACACCGTTTAGGCCATTGCTTACTTAATGGAACATATAATGGGATGAAATTGCCACCTGGTGGTTGAGATATGGGACAGCCCCCAAGGGTATAATTATAAACTGTTTTTTGATATTCCAGTAGTACTGGTATAAAGATGTATTCATGCCTCTGGATTTAGTTTGTATAATGGTTCACAAAAATCAGTGACATTGTTTTCCTTTGTAGTTTCCATAATTGCTGAAGATGCCTCTTTTAAGTATCATTTAGCTCTATATATGAGCTGAGGGCTATGAACTCTGGACTGAAGTATGGTTGCAGAAGCAGAGGACAGAAGGGGTAATAGTGAACACCAATGTATTAAGTTGGAAAGAGATAGTGTCAAGCTAAGCACTGCAGTAACTTTGTTTTACATGCGACAGACATTGCTGATCTAAAAAGTGCTACCAATACAGAGAATGTTAAATAATATTAAAATAAGTCCAGATACTAAAAGTCAAAAAGCCCATACCACTGTATTTTATTGACAGACTACTAAGACAAGTAAGGAAAAACGCAGGTTGAAGGAAAAAAGAATAAAAGGAGGCATGTAGACCATATTTATCACTTTCAGGCAAAACCCAAACCCTAATCCTAAAACTAGGCAGAGCTGGAAATATGCTGTTGAGCTGAGGCAAGTGCCAAACTGGAAGAGGAGGAATGAGCAAAACTGAAGCAGTGCCACGCTATCCTCTATATGCTTTTTGCAGTGTCAAAGTCCGTGATGCTCTTGGCTTTCAGTTTTCTGAACCCTAGCACTAGGTGTAACCCTAGCCCTAATCCTAACCTCAAGCAGAGATGGAAATACGGCATTGAACTGAGACAAGTGCCAAGAAGAAAGAAATGAGCAATGTAGGAGCAGTGCCATGCAACCCTTGGCATGCCTTTTGCAGTGTCAGTGTCCTTGGAGCTTTCTGAACCCTAACCCAAGCCGTAAACCTAACCCTAACTCTAGGCGAAACTCTAAGACTAGGCTGAGCAAGCAATATGGCATAGGACTAATACATGTGCCAAGGACAGAGAAAGGAGAAAGTTTGGGGCACTGTTTTGTTTGCCTTGACATACCCTTTCCATTGTTAGTGTCCCTGGAGCTGTGGGCTTTGTGGTTTTCTGAACCCTAACCCTAGGCTGGTCCGGCAATAGGGCATAGGGCTAGTGCATGTGGCAATTAGAATGGAAGAAGCAAGTTTGGGGCATTGTTTTGCTTGCCTGGACGTACTCTTTCCATTGTCAGTGTCCCTGGCTCTGTCAGCTTTGTGGTTTTCTGAACTGAAACCCGAGGTATAACCATAAGCGTAATCCTAGGCTGGTCTCGCAATAGGACATAGGGCTGGTGCATGTGCCAAGTATAACGGAAGGAGCAAGTGTGGGGCATTGTTTTGTTTGCCTTGACATAGCCTTTCCATTGTCAGTGTCTGTGAAGCTGTGGGCTTTGTCTGAATTCTAACCCTAAGCGTAACCCTAGCCCTAGACATAGGCGGAGCACTAAAGACATCCACTGTGTCGGGCATGTGCAAAACAAAAAAGTGTAGAGGGAACAATTTTGGGGCAGTGCTGCGCTAGTTTTGGTATGGCCTTTGCAGCTGCAGTGTCTCTGGAGCTGTGGGCTTTGTGTTTTTCTGAACCCTAACTCTAAGTGTAACCATAGCCCTAGGTGGAGGACTAAATCCACCTGGCGGTGAGACGTGCGCCCAATTTAGGAAGTGTGGAGGGAGCAGTTTTGGGGCAGTGCTGCGCTAGTTTTGGCATTGCCTTTGCAGCTGCAGTGTCTCTGGAGCTGTGGGCTTTGTGTTTTTCTGAACCCTAACCCTATGCGTGACACTAACACTAACCCTAGGCATTAGACTTAGCCTAGGTGCTGCAGTAAGGCCACATGGAGTTAGGGCTGTTGCGAAGGTAAAAGGCATGAAGGGAGCAAAGTATGGGTAGTGGTACGCTGGCGTTGTCATGGCCTTGGAGCTGTAGTTTCCCTGGATCTGTGGGCTTTGTGGTTTTCTGAATCCTGACCCTAGGCACAACCCTAACCCTAATCCTAGGCCAAACTCTAAGTCTAGGCTGAGCCAGCAATATGGCATAGGGCTGGTGCATCTTTCAACCAGAAAGAAAGGAGCAAGGTTTGGACTGGGCCGTGCTCCACTTGTCATGCCTTTTTCATTGTCAGTACCCCTGTAGCTGTGAGCTTTGTGGTTTTCTGAACCCTAAGCCTAGAGGTAACCCCTTAACCTAACCCCAATCATTACCTTAGGTGGAGCTGGAAATACTGCATTGAGCTGATATGAGTGCCAAGAAAAAAGGAATAAGCAATGTTGGGGCAGTGCCATGCACCCCTTGGCATGGCATTTTCAGTGTCAGTGTCCCTGGATCTGAGGGCTTTGTGGTTTTCTGAACACTAACCCTATGCATAACCTCAACCCTACCTCTAATTCTACCCATAGGCAGAGCCCGAAATACAGCTTTGTTCTCTGGAACTAGAAGAAAAAGATTTGTTAGGCACATAAGGAAAAATGCATTTTCTGATTACGAGATGGCAGGTTGATTTGAAAGGAACCTGTAGAGAGGACGTCATTTCCATAGATGCCTGTATTATTGCTAGGCATGTGGCAACATGAATAGAGTTATCCTGCAAAAAGGAAAAGAATCTGATATGTAGAGTACGAAGGAATAAGACATAGTTCTAAAAAATGCAAATCTATGGAAAGGAGTAATGCCAAAAAATATGGCTAGTAGTAAGTTGTATCTTAAATTGCACCTGAGGGGTATGTTGCAAAAAGATTTGGCAACACACATGCTGAGCCATCTTGTCAAAGAACACAGGGGACAACAGACCAGACACCTGTAATCTTGGTTTTGTTTAAGCACTTTTCTGAGAACTTTGATTTGTTTTAAGTGCTGCAATGGATATTGGCATGGGGACCAACTGCTTAGGGCATAGGAGTGATTGCAATGAAGTACTATGCTTCCTTTTTGCTTTGCTTTTGGAAGATGTGATCACATTTGAAGTAGTTAAGAAGGAAAGAGGCAAGGATGCTCTGGCACTTTTCAACATGCCAAAACTAAGTTGTGCCTTCCAGAAAGCTGTGGCTAAACTGTTCCTGTCATGAGAAAAAGAGGCTGAAGGAGAAAAAACCCAAAACTGCTGTGCTGTGCTGTGCTGTGCTGTGCTGTGCTGTGCTGTGCTGTGCTGTGTTGTGAAGACAACTGTGAAGGGTCAGGATTGCTGTTCCCATGAGTGATTGATGGGGGGAATCAATCTTGTATTGACTACTGCTCCAGAATTACTGCTCCTATATCCCTAATTTTTCTTAATTGGTGGTGGCAGCAGCAGCAGTCAGCCCAGGCAAAACTCTGGGCAATGTCTACTTTGCTTAGTTTTTAGGCAAGGCTGTAACTAACTTGTATGTGCTGAGTTCTAAGAGGCATTAGAGTCTTGATGCAAAGCTGTGACAGAACTGATTCAGTAAAATAAATGATAACCCTTCTTGAGGTTTTTCCATGCCAATATGGAAATATCCTCCTGAAATGAAATAGAGCCTTTGTCACATCAGACTCCTCAACTGAGAGTTCTGCTTTTCAGTACTGTGTCTCTGGCCCTACCATCTTGCTGCTTTTCCTAGTCCTCTCTGTCTTCCCATTTCTACTTTTTTATTATTGTCTATAGCTAATGACAATTAGAATTATTTCTGTAGCAAATTTATGAGACCAAAAGCACCACCACCACCACTACCATCACCACCACCACCAAGGAATGTAAGAAAGTAGTGACTTTGTGTGGTCCAGTGAAGTGGATCTTATGGGGAATAATGACATCATTGAACCTGGAAAAGATTAAACTGAATAGCACTGTGACAAAAAACCACCCCGTGTCACCAACAGGGGAGCCTGCTGGGGTCTGGAATAGTCTCCTGAGGAATTATTCTAGTCACTTTAAAGAACACACTGCTTTGTAGTAGTCTCCAGGGAGATGGGCTAAGCGTAATCTACCAGGCCATTTTTATCTCTTCCTTATGTGTCTCCAGGAGTTGTAGTCATGCGCTTCATTACTTCAGTCACTGAGTTCACAGAGCAAGATCAGCTATCAGAATTTCTTCTGCCAATGTGTGGATTTAAGCACTGTGTTCACCAGTATGTGCTCCATCCTTTCCAAGGAGGAGAGACGTGAGGAAGGCGGAGGGTGACAGGGCAGGGAAGCTGCTGAGTTTAAGACTCATGGTTAGTATGTTGTGCAGCCAGACAAATCAATCGGCCCCTGCCTGGGCATCTTAATCAGAAGCATGCGGTTCGCTGCAGTGACTAAGTGCTGGTGTAATGGTGATGGCATCTTTTTCAGAGACACTATTGATTGCTCTTCTCTCTCTTCTGAGAAGAGATTCCAACTGTGTAGACAGCATCGCAGAGAGAGCTGGTGGAGAAGTGCCCCCTTACAGCTCTACAGGATCAGGACCGACAGTTTAATTTCCCTGGGGACAGGCAAGCTGTCATTCTAATTCATCCAGACTAGAGTGGGAAAGAGGAAGGAGATGCCTGTTTGAAAGATCCATTGATTGTGTGATGCAGTCCTAGAACTATACAAACTGGGGCCAGGGAACCCATGTTTGGGAAATGTTTTTTAAGGGAAATCTACTTTCACAGTGAAATGGAAGAGAAGCATATTGCAGAAGGACCTTTTCAGGGAGAAGAGGATGCCTGGGCTGGGTGGCATCAGGGTGGGGATATTATAATCCTTTGGCAATGCCAAAATACCAGACTGTTAAAAAAACCCCATGATATTCTGTGTAGGAGTACCTTTTGGTCTCTGTGTATTTATCTATACCTGCAAACATCTGCTTATATCCTCTCCAGTAACAGTCTTGTGACTGAAATTGCAACTTTATCATATATATAAAAAAGGTGATGCACCATCGTTAAAATACATTTTCAAGAAAGCAGGAGATGCAATGTGAGCACACAAACCACATTATGCATTATGATAAATTCCTTTACACCACAAGTAGAACTTTAAAATTTGAATTACTTTATTCTCCCTTAAAAAAACCAAAACAACAAAACTAGCAATATCTGTATAAAACATTCCATGCTGACAACAAATTAAGTCCATCCAGCTACATGTTAAATGTGGACTATTCAGTGTGCCTTCCATGTCAGTTCTAGATTTCAAATCTTCTGGGAACAGATTTATGTAGTCTCATCTGCTGTGCTTCATTATATCATATCATCAAGAAAAAGACAGGTCTGAAGAAGCATTATAGTTTATTTTTTTGAACAGACTGTTCATAACGGTACCCGTTAGTTGCCAGGTCTGTGCAGATTTAGACACAAATTTTTATAACACTGTTATACTACAGAATTCTCTCCCTGGTTTGTTTAGTTGTGAAAGACCTGCTATTGGAATTTGAGAGCTATTGAGAGTTAGAAACGTAGCTACATCTTTCCTGGGTATGAAAATTTTACCAAAAATAGATCCTGAAAAATGCAGCTGGTGCTTCTAACTTTGTGTCCTTGTCCCCCAAAGCAGCCAGGATGGAGTGCAACATGGTATGAAAGCAGAAGAAGGTAACATTTTAGTTATAAGGCTGGGGACGTTGCATGAACAATTATCAGGATGTGAGAGAATCAGGAAGGTTTGCTGGAAAATATTCAAGGGAGGAGAATATCTTCACCAGATAGGTTCAGGTAGGGTTAAGTCCATATCAGGAATTACATATCTATATATACTACATGTACTTCTAAAAGAAGTAAATTATTACCACATTGATTAAAACACTTCCTCAAAGGTACTGCAGGTCTGTACTTAATGCAAAGAGCAGCAGAGTGTTAGCTGTGGATTTGTATGTGAATATGTATGTGTAAGGGGAAGGGATTCATCGCTGTCTGAGGTCTTGCTCCTCCTTTCCACCAATAAATCAACCACCAACCTTGTTTTTTATTTCTGGGCCCCTCTTGCCTCTGCATTGACTGGCATGTGGGAGATTCATGTCTGTGGGAGCTCACAGCTAATGCGGAAATGAGGGGTATAAACAACAGTGCAGCACTGAGACTGAACTACCTAAATAACAACTTTTTGTGATGTTTTCACTGTTCTTACGTTCAGAGCGTTGGGGAGGCTTGAAAAGATATTTCCTTTTTTTGAGCAGTAGGAACTCAATTATTCAGCAGGATTTGGCCCTTATTTGCCTGAAGCTGTCAGAAAAATGAATGTCTGATGAAGATTAAATCAGTTTAAAAGCATAGTAAAAAGTAGATTCTTTCTATGGACAAGGTGGAAATAAGGGCCAGCCCTGCTGGAGAACATCTTTGTAAACCAAGGAGTTTGCAGTGTGTTTCAATGTGACCTCCCATTCCCCCTCATTATCTTCCACTTATTAACCCTGATCTAACTGTTATTGATGGCTCTATTATTCTGCTTGGGACAGCAGTGACAGTCTAACTGACCTTGCCCTGGTGATCAGAAACTCATTTAATGCTCAGCATACTCTTTGCAGAAGTATACTGAGGGAAAAGTAAATTCAGCATGAGAAATAGGAGTGTATTTTTTTCAAGGATTTCTTGTGATGCTATTAATTATCTCAAGAAGTGCATTATTCTCCATTAAGTACACTGAAAACTTGTCTAAATTCCTCTTCAGTCTAAGAGATAGGTTGGATAAAGGTTGCAATAAGAACAAGAGAATAAGAATTGCTAATCCTTTATGCTGCACAGTGTTAATTGTGGGAGAAAACCCAGGAAAGCAAGACTAAATGAAAAACTAAGGGTCCAAGATTTTATGTGCTTTCATGATTCTCTCTTACTAGCCTGCCTACCTCTTGGGCAGTATCATTAGCTGCTTTCTGAACATTCAGTGTCACAGAGAATAAAATTTCACTTCCCACTCTAATATTTGTGTAGTTGTTTTTCTGGCAAATGACAACAGTTCTATTTTATAAAATTTATATAATCACAAGAATATATCAGGACCAGATCATGAGCACTTCATGTACTTGGAGAACAACTGAAACTTAGAAAAAAATAAATGAGAATTGTATCTGTCTGGCTCTTCCCTGAAAACTGGAATTTTATGGTACTCTGCCTTGGTACTGAGGCTTGGGTTTTTACATGTGAAGTTGCAAGACTTAGGCTGTAAGAAATTAATAAGTTTATATTTATTTATTCAATCTTATATAGATATATTTGTATATAATAAAGCTATAATGTATCTCTCTTTTTTGCAACAGAAATAGTTTAAAAAGTTAATGTTCTGTAGTAATGATCTCCTTCTTTTATATCTCTCAGTTTCAGAAATGGAAATAGTCAGCCTGTTGATTAATCACTGGTTTTAATTCCCTGTTTTGGTGCACTTGCATGTAACTCCACTGCTTGCATCACACATACTATGCAGGAATATTTAATTGCTTTAAAATAAGGTCATTGATAGAAGTAAACCAGATGTGCTTTCCATCTGCTCACACAAGTAGGCATATGAGTGCTTTGGTTTTAGATAAATACTGTTTTGAAAATCTAGTAAATCTAGTTTCACCATCAAACTAGACCTCTTAGTCTTAATGGAGATAATTCTGTTGACATGCTTGCCAACTGGAGATAAGAAGGCTTAGATTCTGAAAATGCTGGGCTAAATTGCATACAGACACATGAAAAACCATGCACATGTTCTTTGTTTCAGTGGTACTTCATGTCATCACTCCCAGTGTCAGCAGGAAGTGTGGGGTGTATGAACAGGACAGAGACTCAGCACAAGGCCCTCCAAGAGGATAGAAACTTTTCTTTAGAACCTGGTCTTTTGGAAATTTCAAGTTACTAAAATATGTTCTTGCTGAGAATAAGAGCTTCAGTTTTTCCAAGACTTATTAACTAAATGTCAAGTTTTTGTAAAGTATGTCAAGACCATCTCTCTGATTGCAAAAGAAATCCCTCATCCTCCTGTCCAAACTTCAGTGCCCAATTCAAAGCAGGAAGGCAATACATTACAGTCACAATAAAATCTTAATACAACTAAATATTTTCCTATGGATACGTTCTCAGAAACAGGCTTTGGTTAATTTTTCATTATTAACACAGATCTAATGGTGGTCAGCCTGGCAGATACCTGGCATTCAAGCTTAGTTTCAGGCCATGTAAGTGGCATGACAATGTAGCCCCTAAGGCAGCCAGACAATTTTCATTATAATGACGGAACTCTCAACTTGGCTGATAATGGATCCAGTTTCTACAGTGCAGCCTGCCGTTTCAGGAAATAACTGTAGATGTCCATTTGTTCACAGAAGGGCTGTGAGACATTTTCCCCACTCAGGCCTTACTCCATTAGAACAGCTGGAGTTTTGTCTGAATAAGGATTGCATTATTAAGTTTACAGCATGGGAATAGCAGGTGGCCTTTATCTACAGGTGCTCTAGAATCTCCAGAATCACAGTCGTCATTTAAGTCATCTGTCTAATAAATACTAAAAATACTAAATAAATTTTGAGTTAAAAATTTCATTAAAAGATTAAGGAGCCATGTCTTCTCAGGTGAGTTTTTAGGAAGGATGTTGCTACTGAATCATGCATAGTGCTGGAGATAAGATGCATTCATAGTTTTCTTCAGCCAGGATAGATCATTCTGTCTAGCCTTGTGTATACTGTGGTCCAATTAGACTCTCATGAGTTTTCTAGTATTGAATTTAGCATCTTGTGCTGGACTGAAGTTTATTAACTCAAAAAAATGTTCATGAAAAAATTGGCAATCTGTTGCTTCTTGTTTTGTCTTTCTGAGTTAGACTGAAAGAATCCTATGGTAAAAAGTACCATCTTCCTATAGGAATCTCTGAAACAATCAAATTACTCTTATTACTCTAATAATAACATTGTTAATATGTTTAGTTTCATTTTAAAATTGCACTAAACTGCCCTTTCCCCCTGGGGTAATACTCTCTTTTATAGTACTTCTCTGTCCTTATTTTCTCAGGAAAATATATCTTCAGCTTTTTTTTCCAAATTATTATCAGAGGACAAGTATTGTTGCATTAAAAAGGAAATAAAAACTCCACCTGTGCTTAGAGAAAGAAAGACACAGTATTTCAAAAATGTTTAAGTCTGTATTACCCTTAGTGATTCAATGGGGGAGAAAAATCACTGGTCTGTACACCTTAAAGGGCAGCTGGAACTGCAGTGAGTGTTTCTTCTGTGAAACAGCAAACTGTTGGCCAAAGTGCTTGAGTGCCTTGCACTTGATGATACTGAGAGTGATTTACCAGTACTATCGAGGAGAACTCGTAGCACTGTATTGACAAAGATGAAATAGTGTCCTCTTTCTGCAGAGGAGAAAAAGGGCACATTAAGTGTCATTAGGGAATTAACATGAGTCTCAGGAAAAACTGAACCCAGAAGTCCAAAAGCTCAGTTTCTTGTATTCTGTGGTTGATGCCCAGAAAAAATTAGCTAGTCATGGGTTTAAAAAACACTACTTGACATTTTTTCTTGGGAAAATCATAGAATAATATAGTGTTGAAAAAACCCTTAAGTTCATTGAATCCAACTGTAAACTTGAAAATGTTGCTTTGTGTTAAATATAGAATTATCATACCAGTTGTAAGATCTCATATAAGAGAAAATAGGTGCAAAAATGCTACAATTGTGTTCAGTGTAATTTCAAATTTAAATCCTTTTACTTTTCTTTGCTGAAGTTTGTTCTTGGATGTAGGTGTAATTGATCATTAATGCAAGACACTACTGTTAGGCAGAAAGGTAATTCATCTCATGTTAGCTTCTTTATTTTAAAGACATAAAATACTCCAAGTGAGATGAAAATAAAGTGTTTAAAAATCCCACACTGCGAATCACTGTTCACTGCCATAGTTTCTCCATTTCCAAGCTTGAAGGATATTATTTACTTTTAAAAGCATTCAAATATTTCATTTGTTATGAAATAACTACATTATGCTTTGAAAGGAAATGTAGGACAGCAGAAGTTCCATCATGTCTGAAAAGTATTGAGGTGACAAGAGAGACCAGTAATTAGAATTTATGCACATAGCAGGGTGCCAAATAAGAGAGGAGTAGCAGCTGATGAGAAAAATTATGGTTTAAGAAAATATCCAGATTAACTGAATTGTTCATACAATGATAAGTATCAACAGAGCACATAGATGTAGTACTCTGATCAGGCGCAGTAGGGATGTACATGTCACAGAGAATTTATACCAATGCATACAAGCTCTTCTGCTGTAATCAAATAAATGCTCAAAAGGTTTGAGTAGAGTTAATTGTATTTTAAAAATAGATCCTTCAGTAGGATTCCCCAAAGCATTCTGTATGCTGATAAATCCATGCAAGGTATAGTCACATTTATTATTTGCCTTTTGGAGGCAAATAAATGGAAATACAGCATAAAATATAAATCCCAAATTGCAAGAGAGGTTCTGAGGTAGAATTTAAGTTCTTATCCTACATGTCTTCAAATATGTATTAGAGGAGTGGAATTATTTATTTTCCCCAAGAAGCAGCAATTGAACTATTCTAAATATAAACAAAACTAAAAAGGAAAGTATGAATTTATTCTCAAAGGATTAATCAGAACTTAAATCCTGCTTGATGTTGTTATCTAGAGTTATCAGAGACTTCTATGATACATTTTAGCACAAATTCAAATTAACTTAGACTATGAAAGCAAAATATGAAATTACAAACAGAGAGCTTTAAGCTGATTTGAAAAATATTGGGGCAGTGGTTTGTGTATATGAAGGTGAGAAAAGTCCTGTGGCTGTGAGTTCAGCAGTTTTGCTTCTCTGCCTTTGTGAACAGGATTGACATCATGGTAGGATGAGGGATGCTTTGTTTCAGTGGGAGCCTTATTTTGGAGAGTTTTTTGAAGGTGAATTGATTCTGGAAATCATTAGATTTCTGGCAAAGACTCCCAGTGTCAGTCTCGCTCCATAGCTCCTTCATATTCAAACCCAGGACGAGACTGCTGAGCTGCATTATCACAGTGCTTTAGTGAGTTACCGAGCTGCTTACGTAGCATGCATCCAAACAAAAGAGCAAATGGCACAAGGCACTGGGCTCTTTCATGATGCCAGTTTTCCTATTGAAAAAAAATAGTTGCAATTGGACCAAGTTTTTCCTACAAACCCAACAGTTTCTGAGAACTAATGAGTGCTGTGGATTTTTTAATGCAGGAAATGTAAAATTTGCACCTTTAGTGCACCAGGTATGATTTTAATTAAAAAGTATCTGTCATTTTGCTTCAGTGGAAAAATCAGTGTTAATTTCTTAAGTTTAAATACTTAAAAACCTTTAGAAAAACAACAAAAGTGCCCAAATAAATCCCTCCTATACATATAAATATCAAAATGAAATTAAATTAATTTAGTTTTACTGAGCATTAAAAAATTCTTTGACACTTTCCTTCTCATGAATTTTTGTGATTTTATTTTTTTTCATAAAACAATCAACCAGTTTTGTATTCTTAATTGAACATTCTATATGGTATGAAAAGAATACAAGTGCTGTCCTTCTGGAAGTGCTGGTGAACTTAGAGAAGGGAATCTGGATTTGAAGGTTATGAATTCAGCTCATTTTGAAACTTGTGCAGCTTTGAACAAATCACCTTCATTTCTTGTTCTTTAGCTGTCCAAACACAAAAGGGAAATAAATGCTTTCCTTCCTCAAGGAAATGCTGAAGCTCAGATGGAAACTACTGGAGGACAAGCCACTGTGTAATATTAGCTTTGTTAATCCCAGTCAGCCCATTTGTTTCTCAGAAAAACTGTAACAGAACTGAATTGCCTCTGTTCTGCTATTTGTATTTCCTCAGTGTTCTCCATTCTGTCTCCAAACTGAACAATTTCAGCTGTTGCTAAAGGGTTTAAAACTCTTGATTTGTGGCAATAACTTCCACAAAGATGCATTTTGGGTGCTGAAGTGATTATTTTGAATGGGCAGAAAAAGACAACCTAACTGGCAATTGCATTCCAGTGTCTGCCCTCAGCATAGCACCTGCTTTACTGACTTACTACTCCATCCCGGAGAGCTTTATTCATTAGTAAGGGCCATTCAAGCATTTAATGGAGCTCTTTACATTGAAACAGTTTTATTGGCTCCTATCTATCTTCTAGGCTTCTTCTGCTGAGGAAAAGTCCTTTAAAAGGATATTGTTTTGCTAAGACTGTTCAATGAGCTCCTCCTTGCTCTTCTGGGTAGCTCTGCTGCCCCTTACCTGCAGGTGGAAAAGGTACCCAGTAAAGCAAAATTACAGCCTTTTTATTATTTTTTAAATCTCCAGGCAAAATATTAAGAGAATTCAGCTAGTTGTTGAATATACTAAAATGATGTTGTAAAGCTTTGTTTTATAACACTTAGAGTGGCTCAGAGGATTTTAGCAGTATGTACATTTTTTAATTCGTATAATTCCTAGGGGTTTGGAACTTGTACTAGATTATACCTACAGGCACACTCTAATACTACAAGTAACCAATTATTTTGCTTTTAATAGAATTTTAAAACTTAGAAATACAGCCCCTAAGCATGGGGAATAAGATGCTTAGAAAATCCTGGGAAGTAAATGAATTTAGAATTAAACCCAAGTCACAGTGCAAGTAACACATGGGTAAGAACAATGACAATAATATATTCAAATGAAAAAATAGCCATTTCACTGGAAAGAAAGGCAAAATCGACACATTAATTATTGAAGATCTCCATATAACGTCACCTCTTTACAGACTTCTGCATGAACAGCATGATTAAGCTGTGAGCTTAGTCCTGTTGTGGGAAAAAGAGCATGTGAGAAAGTAGGAGTATTTTCTACCTCAAATACCCAATTGAGCAAGTAAAGAATAAGCTTAGTTTCTCTGAACCTAGAGATTGTAGCTCATCTAGGTGTAAAGTTCCAATGGCAAAGTCCTGTGGAGTCAAATATTTTTATTTTTCAAGGTTATGAAAGTTTTTCTGCTGAATTTTAGCTTTTGGAGTTTAGTTCAAACTATATAAGTAATGGTCCATGTTTATTTTTCACTGGTAGCTTCTGACTATCACCCAAGTCTGAATCCTGGCTGCACCAAATTTCCTCTTCCTGTTGTGATGCATAGAATACTTTTGGGCTTCCAAATTATTTGTTTTAGACTTGGAAGGCTTAGTCCTGATCCTTTTTAAATTAGCTTAATCCTGTTGTCAGAATGGTCTTAGTTTAAGTTGGAGGAAACATCTTATTAAATACGCAAAAGTAAACTGCCTCTGTGTTTCGTTCATTTTTGGCTTCAGTCTTCTTTCTTTAAAAGAATGGTCTGTCAAACCATATTCAATAGTGGGTCCATTTCTGTACTGGGAAATGTAGGATATACTTTCTATACTTTTCTTTCTGAAAAGTCTGAGTATTCCAGTCAAGGAAGTTTAGAACTTGACCGGCATGCTCCAGTTCCCATGTTTTTGTTGCATTCTTTGCTCTTGTTCAAAGTATTCATGTGTGCTCTAAACGGAAGTAAGACATCCTATGCAAAATACTCTGGAAACATTTATGGATGAAAACATTTATGTATTACTGTGTAATAAATACTGTTTGACTATATGCCATTTCTGTGTGGTGTTAATATACATAACTCAAAAAGTATTCAATTTTTAACATTTTTATTTTTTTGCACTTCAATTCTTGAAGGAGGAATAATTTTAAAACTTTAAAAATGTGTGCCAAAGTGAAAAGAAAGGCCAATAATTGTTGGTTAACTTTTGTGTCACTATCCTAGTTTTCCAACTAGACTGAAATTAAATTTATATTCAAGACACCAAACAAATGATATAGTATGAAGATAGGCCAATTTTTTATTTCTTAATATAATGTTACGAAGTCTGCGATGTTACTCAGGGGACAGATTTACTGGAGAAAGCAAGATCTTTCTCTAGGATAAATCAGTCTGCCACCTCCTGTAGCAAATAAAGCAGCTTTTGCTATATCATCATTGATAGAAATAACCAGGGAAATAGTATAGAGGGAAAAAAAAATCTCTCTTTTTATGTGATACAAAGTCTTTAAAAAGGTACCTCAAGCCCATTACATGCTTGAAATGGGTGAAAAAGTTACTGGTCAGCTGTTACTTGCCTCAGATACGGGTTGTGGCAGCCAACTTCAGGTTAAATCCTTATTCAAAAGCCTGTGGGAATCTGCACCATTTCTCTCCATTTAAACAAACTGATTTTCACATTTGTATCTAATTGCAAACCATAAACCGCATAGATAATATGAGAATATTATTCTATAATTCTGTAGCCAGTTTTGGTTTTGAAGAAACAAATGGGGTTTTCTGCTTACTGAATAGACTCAAATACAATTATTTTTCCATTCTGCTTCCTGTAGTCAGTTATTCCTACTGACTGCTAAAAACTCAAGAGTGCCACAATGTTTACTAGTACTGTTTAAGTCAACCTATAATAAACATAGGCTTGAACTTACAGACTGAAGCTTAGGAGACCAGATCATCCAGGGGAAATCTGAAAGCTTCATTTAATTCTGTAGCTTTGACTTGTCCTAAATTCATAACAAGAGTTAGGCTGTGTTTCTGACTGTGATTCATGTTTTGCCAGATGGGTACAAGCTGTCATTTGCCAAAAGCACGGCATGTTTCATCATGAAATACAGTCCACAGTAGCATGTCAAAATGCTTCTGACTGAAAAATAGACAGGGCTGTGTCTGAGATTTATGCAACCTTTCCACTTTGCATTATCTGTTTAGATCAATGTAAGTGCTGCAAGAGATCAAATGGATCATTTCCAATTGAATATTAGGAAAGAAATATTTAGATTAACACCAAGAGATTATTCTGTTTATTGGCATATATTGGCATCTCTGCGTAGAAATCTGTGCATGCTCACAGGCCAGGAACGGGATTTCCCTGCATTGCATTTGGCTGGTGCTTCTTGTTCAACAGCATACAGAAGCTGTTGCTTTCTAGGGCTGTTAATCCATGGAACCAAATAATTCACAGATAAAAAGATTTAAAGAGGTATTTTAGGCATCATCTTTATAGTGGCTCAGAGAATGGAACTTATTGTTGTCCAGTGTATTGTTGCAGAACTGTGCAAAGTAATTTAGATAACAAACCTGGCTCAGATTTGTACCTCTCTGTAAGTTCTAGTCATTCTATGCTGCTTGTTCAGCAGCTGCTTTCCTTCATAACTGGATTTTGGCAAAGAAATTACATAAAGTTCATCTATAGTAATACATACTTAGCAACAAACAAACCAAACCCAAAATCTTTGCATTTCTCTTTGTGAGTCAAACATAAAGAAGTCTGTTCCCTGAACCAAGAGGCTCAGAAACTTAGAAGATGGGTTGGATCTGTCTGTATTCAGTCTCTCCCTGGAGCTTTGCATGAAAACATTTGTCATTTCATTTCACATAATTTACATCAGTGAAACGTGGAGATGCCAACAGTTGTTCCATATTTTTTTGTCACTGGAGCAGACTCATAAGGTGCTGCTTTCCTTCAATGCCATTATTAGAAAAAAAAAAGTAATGTGGGAAATGAGGTAGAACTTCAGCACTCGAATTTTGGATGTTGCATTTTTGAAGTTTTCTTAAAAGAGCAATGTAAGGTAGGAAGATTTGTAGCAAGACTGAATCCAAACTTGTAACTGCATTTCTTCTCTTGAAGTTCTTTCCTGATTCTATTTGGGCTCAGCTACCATAATGTATTTTACAGTTTTTCAGGAAAAGCAAATGAGCCATCATTTTTGGAATATAGAAGTGACAGTACAGATACTTTCACTGTGATTATGAAGAGCCATGAGATTCAAATTGACTGGAACACTGTATTTTCCATAGTCTCTCATACTAGAACAGCTACTATCCTAAACACTATCCTTTCTGCTTCTCTTTATGCTTTGTGGGGGAAATAAAATATAGTGTGAACAGCCCATAACAACCTATGGGAAATGCTTAGATTGGTTGTCCATGTCCTAGCAGAGGTTCCTAGCCCCTTCATTACTACATTTTTATTCACTATTATTTGTTTTCTGAATAGACAGCTAGAATTCTGTCCTCTGTAGCAAAAGGCTTAGATTGTGGTGGAGCAGTTCCCTTGCCTCATAAGTTTTGGTCTCCACCTGAAGATTACTCCATGGGTTCCCCAAATGCATGGAGTAATGGAAGCAGGTTTATGTTTCTTTGGAATTGGTTTACAAGCTGATCCTGTGTGGAAAGTGAACAGCACAAAAGTGGTTTTTTGTCCGGGAGAAGCAAAACCTGCGCAATGGTTTAAAGAGAGATTGCTCAACAGTACGTTGTCTAGAAGGTGCTTGGGAGACATGGAAGTTATGCTGATTGGATTTGGCCTTGATTCCTTCTTTTTGTAACACTAGTGACTATTATTGCCATGAAGCTGTGATGGTGCTGAATTAAGCAAGCAGTGGTTTACTCCAGGGCCAAGAAAGCTGCCAGTGTTTCTAGTTCAATATACATTCTTTGTTACATTCAGAGGAATGTGTAATGAAAATCACTGTGTTGCAAGCCGTCTACAGTGAAGAATGGGAAATACTGTGATAAAGTGTCAGCTTACTGCAGAGAAGAGCTACAGCATGATACATCAGAATAACAAATGCATTACAGATCTGTTTAAATTTGTCTGTCTTATCTGTACTTAATCTCTGGCATTGTAATGAAAAAGAGAGAAGAAGAGAGGAGTTAATTTTATTTTCTTAAATATAAAAGGCTGTCCGTGGCTTAGATGGGTGCAGTCATCCCTGGGTTAAAAACTCTCTGGATGGATAGGTCCAAAGAATGGTGGAGTTATATTGAGCTGAGGTCAGTCATCAGTGGTGTCCTCCAAGACTCAATATTGGGGCCAGTCCTGTTTAATATCTTTATCAATGATCTGGATGTTGGGATTGAGTGCACTCTCAGTCAGTCTTCAGGTAACACCAAGTTGAGTGGGAATGTTGATCTGCTGGAGGGTAGGAAGACTCTGCAGAGGGATCTGGACACAGGCTGGATCAGTGGGCTGAGGCCAATGGTGTGAGGCTCAACAAAGCAAAGTTCCAGGTCCTGCACTTGGGTCACAACAACCTCATAGACTGCTCCAGACTGGGGAAGAATGGTTGGAAATCTGCCATGTGAAGCAGGACCTGGGTGTGTTGGTCAACAGCCATCTGAACATGAGTCAGTGTGTGTCCAGGTAGCCAAGAAGGCCAATGGCATCCTAGCCTCTATCAGAAATAGTGTGGCCAGCAGCACCAGGGAAGGGATCATCCCTCTGTACTTGCCTCTGGTAAGGCCACACCTTGAATCCTGTGGTCAGTTTTGTGCCCCTCACTACAAGACAGACATTGAGGGGCAGGATCATGTCCAGAAAAGGGCAATGAAGCTTGTGAAGGGTCTGTAGACCTGGTAACCTAGAAGGCCTTTTCCAGCCTAAACAATTCTACCATTGAATGATTCTAAGGTAAAACAGAGGACAGAAAGGCAGCCAGCAACTATCAACCTAAGAAACAATGTTAGGAGTAACTCCATGGAGACCAGGCCGTTTGTGCTTGCTGTCCTGATCAAAATAGTTTCCATATAATCATCTGATTGGATATTCCTGCTGCTTTCCACGCATTAGTCTTCAGATAAAGTGGACTGGCTTGAGATCTTTTGTCATAAGAATGGGATGGAAGTTCTGCCAGTGATTCCCTATAGCCATACAGGCTTTTAAGTGCCCCCTCTAGAGCAGAAAGAATGGGGTTTGTCCTGTTGGTCTGTCTCCAAACTTTTAATCTTCTCTGCTCCAGAATTTGCTCAGGTGGTGGAGAGGGTTTGTTTGTCTAATGATGGCAGTGGAGCCATCTCCAGACTTGCAGTCTACTTGCTCATTTCCCCATACAGCTCTTCATTGCTGCACAAGCATCTTTCCTGCCAGCTATCAATGGGGCAATGGCACAAGTCCTGAGCTCTTTTTTGTAACACTTTCCATAGTTCAGTACTCAAGATAAACACCATACTGAATATACAGATTTTTTTTTTTTGGTGGATTCTGTAAGAAAGTGAGTCAAGCTGGAATTATTTGAGACAACAGTAAATCATTGGGCAGGGATTATCGTTCCTTAGGAATAAAAATTACTTTAAAAGTGATAGAATTTTCTAGCATGTCAGAATTATAATTACTGTAACGAAAGAGGCCCTAATTACCTCTAATCCATCCTATGTCTACCAAATGTAATTTGAATGTTAGGTGCTGATTCTTGCCATCTGTGCTGTGGGCAGAACAAGATGAGCCTAGGGTTGTATATCGAGATGACTGAAAGGTGCAAAGTAAACAATATCAAAAATGAAAAAGAAGCCTGGAACTTTGAATAGGCTCCTGGGATCTGACTCATGCTTTCTCCTTGACAGTGGCCTTTTACATTAGTCTAAATATGTGATATGAATATTCATGAGCAATCCTGATGAAACATGCCACACAACTTTTCAGCTGTGCTTGTAGATTCTCCACCTGGTTCCTTAAAAATGCTGTTGGTATGCTGTTAAATTGTAGGTTATTTTATTCATTATGATGGATTGAATGAAGTGTTTCAAGATAAAATAATCAGGAGATTTTTCTTTTCTTATGCACCTGAACTTGCCTTCCAGATATCATTCCTTTGAAGTCTTAGAGAATTTCAGTAAAGATTTTTAACAAAAGGTTGATTTTTAAGCTCATGAAAAGTTGCTAATTCTTTAACAAGACTCAACATAAGACTACTTATGATACATGGAGACATACTGAGACTTTCTATTAATTGCTTTGGATTTCTACTGTACAGTGAGATGGACAACAGTCATTCACTCTTAACAGGAATATTCTTTTTTACAATGATAAAGGAAACCCTGGTCTTTGTGTGCATGTCATTGTGCTGTGCTTCCTTGGGTTCTCACTTGGTCTCACTTTAACAGTTCTTTTCAGATCTATATTGCCAGAATGCCACTGTCCCCTAAACCACCTTACTATGGGGCTGGGTGGCTACCTGTGCTGGATAAATTCTATGTCAACAGTTGATAGTGCCTCCTTTGGGATCATATTGGGGGTCACTATTGTGAGACAATCTTTCTTTAGTGTTTATTCCCAGAAGGAACAAGATCTGTTCCTTGGCTTCCTCTCAGTTACAAAATCTCCTGTATTCCCCTTTTGTTTTTGTAGTCTTTGTGTTTCATATTGCCTGGAATTCATGATTCTGTATTAGGATTTCATAAAGAGCCTACTTCAACTTAACTGAAGCTGCTAAACCACATCAAATGATTCAAAGATCACTCATTGTGAAGTATGTGATATAATGTTTTTTATTATCATGTATTCCTTGCAGGTACAGCATACAAAACTGTTTGGATATTTTCCAGTTTTCTGCAGTTATGGAGAATTTAACCTCATGGAGCTTGGAGCTGCTTCTCACTTCTTTTGCACAGTTCACTCTAGCCCCTGGCAACATGCAATGCTCAGAATTACATCTCAACAGAGAATCTGATGTCTTCAAAGTTAAATGTTTCAGTCCTTTGACTTCATTTTTGTTACAAGTGAGACCTAAAGCTCCTACTACCTGTAGTTTGTCAGCTGCAATTTCACTGTCCTTTCACAGAGACAGAAGTCAGTGTTGTCAAGATCACTTATGCCATGTACCAAAGTGTTGACTAACCAAAGCTGGTACTTACCTATATGCTGAAGCTGTTCCTTGGTTTCCACATCCAAATTTTAATCTTCTTTTAACTCTGGAGTAATTAAGGTACATTTGTGCTTCTGGCAAGTAGGACTCCAAACAGTTTCTAGGTTTAGTTACAATCAAAACCAGATATTTCCAGCTGAAAATCTTCCATCAAATCTCAAGTTAAACTGAGTTTTAAATTGGTTTTACTAACCAAATAAGGGGGAAGGGGAACAGAAAGAGAGAGAAAAAATTATTCAGCTGTTATTTTCTGTGACAATATTACATTAAATTAAATTAAAAAATAATAAGGTTCAGTTTTGTAAGCTTCACCAAAGTGCAGAAAATTGCCATGTAGTTATTTAAATGATTAAAGTTAAGGCAAGTGGGAGGCCACACAAGAACAAACAATGCTATTTTTCAGAGCAGTGTAGCTCCTGGACTGTTTTTGACCCACAAGGCAGGAGTGGAATTCAATCCAAAGGAATGAAAAATTACATAGATAACATAGTAAGTATTTGGCATCTTTATGGCACTCTGCTTTGGAAAAAAAAAAAAAAATCACTGTATTTGTGTCTAAAGCTTTAAAGTGTGAATCTATGCTGAAGAATAATGACACCGTCCTAAGAGATCTGCTCTTCGTCTTCAAATTCAGATTACCCGACTTCTGAGATGAGTTATTAAGGGGTTTTGATGGTATTGACCAAGCACTAAAATGACATGATTAATTTGGTGAGAGCAATTAAAAGGTAAAGGTGTGGGGGGGGTAGTAGGAGAATGTGGTACCTTGTATTTAAAAAAATCCAGTTTTAGTTGTCTGTATTTTATTTGGCAATTTTGTCTGGGGAAGATGAAGCAGATCTGTGCTTAGACTTGGACTTTAAATCAGCTCAGTTACCAAGTTGCTCTGACAGATATGGTCCATTCATATTTTAAAATTTTTTAAATGGGTGTACTGGGATCCTAAATATCAGCTATAGCAATTTAGTCCCTAGAATAGAGACTCTGAAGTAGAGCTCATGGAAGAGAGCAAGCTCTACATATAGGGAAGTGGCAGTAACAAAGGAGCACAGATCAGGTCACAGAAGTGAGCTGAAACAGGTGATGCAAATGTGCTGCTCTTACAGAACCAAAATGTCTGAAGGAAACTGATTTTACATGTTCAGCAGAGAGCTTTCAGCTGATGCCCACTCCATTGCCTGTGTTCCTTCAGTGACAGAGCAACAGTGTCTAACCATGGGTTTGCAGCCATGACAAAAGGGGTGAGAAGAAGAAGGCAGAGTAGCAAATATTGTCAGGAGTGGCATGCCATTAGAGAAAACAAGTAAACTAATAAACCTGCCAAATTTAGTTTAAATCTACAGTACTGGTTTGGATTTGCTGGGATCCCAAAAGTCCACATCTACAAACACGAAAGTGTTACTGTACTAACTATCCCACTAACCAGTGGAATATTGCAAGTCAGAATTATAATTTAATAGGAAAATTAAAATAAATGCAATAGTACAAGAACACTGACAGATCCAGGATACCACCTGACAGGGTCATATTAGAGATCAGGGTGGTGGCAGCAGTCCAGATGGAGTGGTCCTGTTGAAGCAATGATCCAGTAGAAGAGTCTGGTATTCACCTGAAGGTCCAGTAGATAGAGCTGCTTGTGATGTTCCAAACCTCAGATTATATCCAGGTGGGAATGGTTGGCTCCTCCCCCTGGGTGGAGCATCTCACAATGGGCTGATGTAATTCTGTGAGTCATGTGGTGGGTCCTTGATGGCCCAGTAACAAAGACAGCTCCCAGAGGGAGTTATTAAGGATGAGTCATGGTAGGAGATAATGAACACTGCCCCATCTGTTTTAGCAGCTTGTGAAGATGATAATAGAATACATACTGTTGGTTACATTTTACATTGTAACCTAGGACAATCACTTAGTCACTGGAAGACTAGGAATGGGAAAAGTGATATAGACTAGTTAAAGAAGAAACACCTGAATTGTTATAAAACTGGATTAGGAAGTCTCTGTGTATCCCCAGTGCCCCTGAATTTGACTATGCCTGGATGTCACCCTGCCTCTTTACCACCTGTGTGTCTCGGCAATGACATGTAGTAAGACTGCTGTGGTTGGATCCTGGCAGTTTTCTGGGGCTGCTGCTCGCTGTGGCAGGACATGGACTGTACCTGCAGCAGACTCTTGAAGTCTCTGTGGAGAAACCATCATCCCATCCCTTCAGGACAGTGGGGCTCCATTCTGGGTAAGCTGAGACTCTCCCGATCAGCCTCTGAAAAGGCTGTAGATCTGAAGTAACCTCCTTTGTTCTGCTGGTTCAGTTCAGGCACTACACAAGGCATTAGGCAGCAGCCTGGCTGGAGATGCAGCCAGAGTCAGCTCAGAGTCCCTCCCCAATCAGGGCAGTCCATGGTTAGGTGACAGGTCCAGGGTCAAGTTGTAGCAAACCAGGATCAGTCCAAGTAAGCTGGGGCTTGGACACAGCTCAGTCATGGCAGGGACATGGGAATGGGCCAGGGAGGTGAGACAGAGACAGGGCAGATCACTAACTGTCCTTCCTAAACATCTTTTCTTACCTTTCATGGCAAAGCTGTACTCACTTCTGGAATGTGCATTTCTTGTTCTGAATTTATTGGTTAAATTCAATTGTGATATGTGTCTCATAGCAGCCAGGAAGAGACAGCTTCTCATCTCCTCAGAATACTTATCCCTCATCAAATGTTGAAAACCTAAGGTGGATGCAGCCCTCGTCTGACCAAGGAGCCGTGACCTAGCAGTACATTAATGTGCTGTGTTTACACCATTAATTTAGCTTAACTTGCCTTGCATTTGACTTGAATTTCCAGATTGCTTGTTTGCTTTGTGCTTCTTTGGCGCTCACTGCAATTCAGTCTTTGGAGAAATGAAGTAAAGTGATTAATGACATTTAAATTAATTAAAACAATCAATTAATTAAATTAATAAATTTAAATTAATCAAGTCAATTAGCAAAATGAATTCCAGGAACTCAGATTCTGCTGCCTGCTTTATTTCTGTGTCCTTGGTCCCAGGGCACATTGTGCTGGACTGTCTGATGGGCACCCAGAGGAAGTCCCCTAAGGCAGATGTGGGATGAGCTGATCGCCAAATGCTTATAGACCCTGTGATGTGCCCCAAGTGCCTTGTTTAGTGTATATTTCTCAACCTCCTTCTCCAGTTACCAGAATCAACAAAGGGCTAAGGAGGCCCTGGTTTTATTTGTAAATGCTAACACTACCAAGAGATCATTAGTGCACGTTGATTTGTTGAGTGCTTCCTGCTGTGTTGGTGTCATGGGGTCTGTTCAGATGAGTCCTCATTTGTTACCAAATTACTTCTTAGGCTTTAATTGATCCTTTTGGTGCCAGCACAGCTCTAAGGATGTTTAGTGAGTTTGAATAGTAAACTGCACAAGCATAAGGAAAACGCCTAAGGAGATGCCATACGGTGGCTTCTGAAGGTAAGGTGAATTGAAAATATTTTGGGATTGGACTGCTCCAGTTCTAAAATAATTTAAAATATGAAAGTTTTCCTGATACTTCTGTTTAAATGGAGGTGAGAAATGTAACAGAAATGCTGCTTGACATAAGAGACTGTGAATTTGTACTGAAAATATTAAGAAGTGAGAGTCAATTACATGCTAGAACTATTCACTTATTTTTTGCAGAATATAAGGCATTTGTTTGAACTTTTTGTGAAGTCCTAATTAGTGTAACTTGTATGTACACCCTAAATATTGTCTTATTAAGAATTTTGTACACAGAGTAAGATGTAATCTCAGTAGTTATGGTTCAGAGCAGATGGAAAGGAGATGCTGAAGGCAAGGGAAAGAGGTAAAAAAGATGTTATATCTACATCACTGGGTCAAGGAAGTTCTAAAAGGCTTTAATTACAGATTGCAAATTTGCAGACTAAATATAGATCTAAGCTGTACTTTCTGAAGCACACAGGACAAATGTGTTCAAACATCTGGGTGTTCAAATATTCTGCCAATGCATTAATGCCCTGTGGCATACAGTCTCTCCAATTCATCTCCAAGGCGATGGTTTGAAGAGAGGATGAATGAAGGCAGAACCCTTTAGAGACCGCTGTTTTATAATGATACAGCTGTAACTGATGATTGAATGCAGAATTTTTGAATCAAGAAGTAATCCCAGATCTTTTAAATCCTGATCCAGAGTCCCAATCTTTTCTCATATAGGTATTTTTTCTTGTGTTTATGTTCTTGTACTCTGTATTCAAGTTATTATCTTATAAACCTGAGGGATTTCAAAGCACAATGTGAATATATTCCAGACAAATTCTTGAAGCATATAGCACAAAACTACAGAATTAAGTGGTTAGGTTTTTCCAAGAGATACACAGAATTCATATAGCATCACAGACAAGCCTGGAAAACACCAAGGGACTGAATGGAATACAGGAGATGCCAAAAGCCGCAGAGGAAGTAAGCCAGAAAGGATGGTGTGTCTTGGAGAGGTCTGAGTCTGTAAGAGAAACAGCATAATATAACACATTTTGAGTAGAAATGAAGGGCATTGAAAGCAGGTGGATGTTGTCTCCCCTGAGATCTTTAGAGCAATTAGTGAAAGGGGGTGATCAGGAGATGTGTTTACAGATAAAAGACAGTGAGGATGCCTAAGACTTTGAGTGTAGGATTAATTACTTGGATATTGATTCAGGCAATGAGTATGCAAAAGCTAAGGAATGCTTGTAAAAATACTTCTAAGAGTTGATGCCTTAAAGAAACACATCAAAACTGATGTAATATAAGGCAATTGGGGATGCTGAAATAGTAAATGAATTACAGTACCCAGTATTTTTCAATTATGTTTAATACTCATTTTGCACTCCTAAGCTGGCCAAATTCTCTTTCGTTTATGTGTAAGGACAGACCAAATACCTCCAGTTTTGTCAGTGTTATTTGATAAACACTGACTTAACTTCCATGTTTGTACTGCAATGATGTGTATACTGGTTAAGTATACAGAGGGGAAAAAAACAGTGAATGTTTTTTTTTAATCCAGTTCCTGCAATTAAGTAAGATATAAACAAGGAGGAGCTTAGACATCTGGAAAGAGGTGAGGTAATAACAGGGCATGAGCCATGGTGTCTGAAGCAGCAGTGCAGAAGATTTTTGGTGAGAGCAGACTGGGGGCTGCCAAAGATATCTTTTGGGAGTCAGCCAATCAGCTCTGGGGAAGGAAAGTAGAAAAACACGTGGAGTGATAGCCAGGATGAAAACAGTGGAGGTGGGTAATGAAGTCTCATGCTATGTCTAAAGTGAAGGTGGTATACAGACACTTTGGATCCAAACATCTTGTTTGAAGCAGAGCCAACACTTGATAAGTGGTATTGCTTCTACAGCTTCCTTGTTATAAAAATGTTGTTCTCAAAACATCTTTTGTATACAACTTGTGCTTCCAGCTGAGAGAGTTTATGCTTTTTGTCTTAAGAGCTTTCATGCTACTTTTGTTCTCATTGTTCTACTCTTACTATTACAGAACTCTGACTGGTGTAGTCAGCATAACCTGCTCCACAAAGCTATTGTGTTTTGATGCTTTCAATCAGTGAAATGCTTTTGCTCTGCAAGTGGATCATTTACCTGTAATGCCAATTTCTTCCTGCCTTAACTCCCTTGCTTTCAAAAGGAAGCCAGCTTTGACACCATTATTATGTAGCATTTTCTTATGTTTTATCTGCATTCCAAATAATTGCGTCTTGTGGAGTATAATTTAGTCCTAGTTGATGAAAAATCACTGTGTACATTTAGAATTACAATGAACAAACCTTTGGGAAGCTGATTACTGACCAAAATATGTTTTGAATTGCTCGAACTAGTCATTGACAGAACTCATTTTTGAGTAGGTGTGAAGTAATAAGGCACTAACTACAACCACTCAAAGTGGCTTAAGGAGCTCCTGCTCTCTTATTCGTGCTCATGTGCAGCACTGTGTTGTCTCTTCTTTGTGCCAGTACACCTATTAGTGGGGTTACACCATGGTGTTCTGGATTCAGCCCCTCTTTACCAAAAAAAAAGAGAAAGGTTTATTTTTAAGCTGAATTACTCCAAAACTCAGTTTGTGCTGTGGTTTCCAAGATAGCTCTATAAACAAAATTGAAGAGAAGGGAAGAATAGGCACTCTTTTAGCTTTCCCCACCATCAAAGCTGCAGTTTAAGCATATCCTGACAAGGATAAGGTTCTATTGTGTAATTTATATGCCTTACTAAAGCTTTTGTAGTTTCAAATGTTGCATTGCCTTGAAGTACCTAATGGGCTATGACACAAAATTGATTTCTGTGAAAATAGCATTGGCTCTTAAGTGTTCATACAACACTATCACATACTGCTTCTCCTATGAAATCAAACACAGAATATTTAAAGTGAGATTGATGTCAGAAGAATAGCAGGAGAGATGATGCTTCTTCAGGAAAATTAACATACTGGTATGTGATGGTTATATAAAGTTATTTTATCTTAACCTATGCCTTACCTTATGAATATGGCACTGGACCCTGTCTTTCCATGCAGGAGAAAGGGATCAAGACTGTATATCTGTCTCAAACTGGGACAATATCAAATTTTAAGCATTTCCCAAGAGAGAAATGAAGTCCTGGATTAAACAGTAAACCTCATTCCCATACACAATAAAATACAGAGATGCAGCAGAGCTTCTGGGTCTTTAAGATCTTCCTCTAGCGAGTACCCTACTTTCATGTGAAGGATGTTCTCTTGTGCAGAAAGGAATTAAAACAAAAGGTAGGTAGGCAGGCATGGGTTCATTGGAGGGGTGGGGAATGAAGGATTGTGGTGTTCCCTAGACATAAATATCTGCTAATGTAGCTGTGCATGTTATTATGTGCTGTAGTAATACCCATTGGCTGGTATATACCCAGGTTTCTCATGTACCTAGAAGAGAATGTAGTGTGGGTTTTTCAGCAGATGTTGTGGCATCCCTGCATCACAGGACTGTCTCCTCTCATTGCTAATCTTCCTTTCTTGATCTAATCACCTTTGAATTCAAAGGGTTGCATGACTGAGGCTTCTAAAACACACAAACATGCATAAACAGAAATATGATCTGAAAATACCTGTCTGCTAGGGCTGGAAACTGTCTCCCTACCTCAAACTTAGAGTCATTAAGGTTGGTAAAAACTTCTAAGATTACCAAATCCAACCAAGGCTAAGAAGTCCGACTTTGCTTTACATCTTTTTCAGTGGAGAGAGGTCAGAAAAGGTGTTAAGAGGAGAAAGTACAAATGTACAGGACTAGATTCAAAGCTGGCACAGATCAAATTAATGTGTCAATTTATCACAAGTTCAGGCAGAGAGAAAGCTTATGGATGTCAGTGTAGAAGACAGTCAGGCACTATGAACTGGGGGGCACTTCCTCCCCCAACACCACATTTGTGTGTGGAATTAACAAGACAAATCAGGACAACTAAACAAACATAATCTGTGACCTACTCCCTTTAACTGGTACTTTGGTGTGATGAGCTTATTAAGAGTAAATCTGCTAACACTTGTTTCATGTTGGCAGAACTGTGTGCTGCATGCTGTCATCTCAACAGGAGATCAAGAGATATCCAGCTCTGATATGACCCATTATTGCTAAATAGCACATTTGTGTAGTTACTTGTATTTCATGAAAACGCTTGATGCACATCAAAGGAAACCTTTTGAACCCAGAGCTCATTAATTTTTTTAGTTCATCAAATTTTCAGGCAGGCTTCTGTACAGTCCAGTTCTCAGCACTCTCCTGACAACTGTCTAATGATTATGGATGTTATTTGCATTTCTCTTTTGGGGCAAAGGCCCAAATCTTGATGCCTGTCTTTCTCCCTTGGCATTAACTAAATTTGCAGCAATTAGATCCCAAGCACTGAAAGCCCTTAACTCTGCTGATTATAGCAGACTTGGCATCCTGACCAGAAAGGCCACTATGCCAGTGGAAATAAGCAGAAGATCTTGGCATAAAACTGCTTCCATGTAGTCATTTTCCCAGATGTCTGTGTACAGCTTCTCTTCCTAAATGAAAACCATTTAATATGTTTCCTTTGACTCAGAAGCAGATTAACAATAATGTTTAAATTTCATTTGGGAAGGATTTACTTTCATGGTAGGCATAGATTTATTTTTTCTATCAAAGTCTTAATACAGAGAATTGGTCAGCTTCCGCAGGTGGATATGTGCTTGGGAATAGCTCAGGTGTTTTGTACCTGGACTTACATGTGTCTTTGTTTCTTTCTTCAGTGTATCCAGCCTCAGCAATGCCCAGTGATTTCACCACCAAGCAGTAATCAAATGGTAGCAAAGCTTAATGGAGTTACGTATGAGCATTTCCATTAGGTTTATTTTTTGATGGCAGTTCTGTGATAGACACATTGGTGGCACAGACCATGGGAGAGATGGTCGTAAAACCCTTTCTAGATAAGGAATTTCAGAGCCTTTACATGAAGAGTTACAGATCATAGGTGCACTGGCAAACTGGAACAAACAGCAAACCATTGCCTTTCTTGCATATAAAAAGCTGTGTCTGATGTAAGGAGAACTTCTATGTCTGTAAAATGGCATGGCTGTAATCAGTAGGGTTCCACAGAAATCTTTATTACAGCTTAGACAAAAAACGTGTGGTAACTGATATTTGGTTATTCATCTTGTCCGTTCTCATGAGATCTGTATAATGCTCTTAAATGTGGAGTGGATTTACCCTTTCCTGCCCTGTTCAGTCACTTGACCAAAAGGTTGAAGTCAGAGAGAAAGTCAACTTGGGAAAATTAAAAACATTTTGGATTTTAAAAATACAGTCAGGTAATGACTAGCATTTTTGGTGAGAAAGGACAAAGAATTTAGGCAGTAGGAGAGGCTTTCTATTTGTATGAATAATGGAAAGCAAAGAACTGGAAAAATGACTGCGAAATCTATAGGACTGGAAACATTAGTTCTGCTTTGAATTAGATATCTTTTTGGGGTCCCTTTCAGACCTATTTTCTATCATTATTATAATTTCATCCACTACATGGCACAGCCCAGCAGTCCAAAACTGCTGGAAGAATGAGAGGCTTCAGCCTCCCAGAGAAGTCACTGCACTGACATTTCTGCCCCTAAGACCAAGCAGACCGCAGTCATATCGAGTAACGACCCATATAATTTGTGGCTGAATTTGTTGCTGGATATGCTGTCAGGGCTGCTGCTTGAGCAAGCCAGAGCAAATCCCCCCGGCACACCACTCCAGGGTGCACTTGGATGTTTGCATAAGCTCCAGACTCTGTCTAGATGAGCAGCTTCCATCTAATCTATCTCCTCTCACAGAGGTATTACATGGCTGATTGTCAGCCGGCCAGATGACACCGACTGCTTTCCTAGAAGAACCAGCATCAGCTTCTGCAATGATAGGAGGAGTTTCTAAGCACTCTGAGCACAGGCTAGGTTTAGGCAGCCTCTAAGACAGTAGAGGGGAGTTCTCTTGCACAGGTCAGGTCTGATACCTTCAGGTTTATCATGTATTGGTATCCAGTCAATTTGCCTACATTCACATTTTCTATATGTTAAAGAACACTTCTCTATATAGGGAAGAGATCCCTCATAGTGACTTGGAGATTATTCAGTCAGTATTTGATCCAATATTTGTTAACGAAGACAGACTGACTTTCACTGACCTCCTCAAATGTTCTCCAGCAAAACCTGGAAATTCTTTAATTTGGTGTTTCTGAAGTAAAAATTGAATTGGGTCAAAGAACTTCATGTTTTAACCTAAAATGAAAAGAAAAAGAAAAAACCTTTTCTATCTTTGCGGTTCAGCTTGTTCTATCTGACACCTGGTGGAGGACCTTATGTCAGTCTGCTTTGGCAAGTTTCAGGTTCAATAAACACATCCTTAACACCCCATTTGGGCTAGACTGGATAGAGACATAGATAGAGATATAGTTAACACTGAGAGAAGCTTACATGGCATACAGCTTAATTTCCAAAGACACATTTAAAATCCAAAACCATTGATACAGCCTTTTGTTTTGACATTAAAATTGTGCCTGAAGGGAGAGGGTAATTGTTCTATCTGAGGCTGCAAATGTCATGAAATGAAGGGATAACTTAGTGGAAGTGTAACTAAATGTATGTACATCAGAGAACTTAGAAATAAAGCTCTCTGTATTTAGAATAGACGAAAGCAATTATAACAATAATTAAAAAACCTGTATCCTTAAGATTTCTATCTGGTTTTTAATATGTTAATCACTCTCTTAATTAGAATTCTACTTAATGATAGATTTTTATGCCTTTTGAAATAATCCATTACATTTGTTTTCATTCTTTTAACAGCTGGAGAAAGAAAACTGTTTTGAAAATTTTTTAATGCTGTGAATGACAAAAAGGGATGGAGAATTGAGAGATAAGATCAAATGTTCCCCAGACTCAACCTATAAAAACTAACAGGAACTATTGATGACTGTGTGTATGGTATTGAAAACATGATCCAAGGGAGCAGTGTCTCTGTGGCAGACAGAGTAATGACCAAATGAAAAAGAGCTTTTCTTCTACTCCTTTTTTAAAGTGGACCTGCCAGGTCTCACACTGTTCACCTGCAGCTGCAGTCTCCTGTGGAACTCCAGATCAGAGTGGGAGAGGAGTAGCTCCTGGGTGTGCTTTGTGCCCTGGTAGGCTGTTAGCTCTTACCAGCTTGGTTTCTTCTTGTGTGTCCCCTCTTCATTATGTTCCCTATTGTGATGCAGAGAGCCTGGGTAACATGAAACAGACACTGGTTTTGCAGGATTCAGTCTTGTTACAGATGGGTAGAGACACACTATCCCTCTAGTTTTGAAATCATTATAACCCTCTAGTAGATTCTGTTTCTATTGAGGTTGGGTCTGTGGTACCACAGGAGGCAGGGTTACTATGATCAGTTCTCTTTCTGCTGACTACTAATGGGAACAGTGAAGGGTCAAGTGTGCTGAGGCAGGACAATGAACAATGCGCTAACAGCGATTGCGGTCATTCATTGAGCACTGCCGACCACAGATGCCAGCTTCCACTGTTCAAGCTAAAAAAGTTTCGTGTTGGATTTGTCAGCATGTTATCAGTCCTGGCAAGTCATCTGTGTGAGATAATTACATACACTGATTTTGCAGTAATTTTTGTTCATCTTTTTCAGCCCAGTCGCCACGGGCCTGCAAAACCCTCACCTTGAAGTGACAGCCTCTAATCAGCCTTCTGAAGCCTTGCTCTTCATACTGACTTGTGACTCTTACATGGTAAGAGTGAGGCTGCTGAACCTATGATTTCTAAAGATCTAATAGAAGCAAGTTCTGCAGACATAGGGTATTTTATTAGATCAGTGATAAGGTTGGTAAGAGAGAAGCTTTCTGAGATCCCAGCCCCTTCCTTAGATAGTTAAAAGTGTATCTTCCTCACCCAGGAAGCACTCCCTTCTTTTCCTGGCAAGTGCTCTTAACAAGTTACCTAAACTCCTTCTTTGTTGTAGAGTTTTTCCTTTATTTTTTGGTGGAAGTATCATTGTCTGCCACTGACAGCCTCTTTTCAACTGACATTCCAAAGACTTTCAGCCATCTGTTCCAGACCTTTCTGCTTTGGACTGAGTTTGCACTTGAATTTTTACATTTACATACATGCATGTGAAAAAAGCATGGTTTATCTTTTTCTTTTCTCTGACTTAAAAATTGCAAATGATAAAATTCACTTCGACACAAGACAGTTTTTCCGAAGAAAATGGTAGACCTTTGGGCTCATTCCACCTCTGCCTAAAATAGCACTATAGAAAAATCAAAGCGCATTACTTCAGAAAGCCATCCACACTTAAAAGTTTATCTATGGCTCTTTTGAAAATCTTTGTTTTTCCCTTCTTTTTCCAAATTGTTACCACAGAATGATCAAAGATCTGTCTATTCATACATTTTATCTTAGCATTTTCATACCAATTGAGGTGATCCACAAAAAGGGCTTGAATGAACTCTGAGTTCTTTTTCTTTAGTAAACCCAGCTCTCCAAGAGTAGGTGTCTCTTTAAAACCAAATTATCTTTGATGACTTAAGCTATGTTTACCTCTGAAATCTAAATTTTCTCATTTGTTCACAGGAATGCACTTTGGTTAGCAAGGAAAAATGTTATTATTAATTCTGTACTGAAGGGCAAACACCTTGGAAACTCACACATGAAAAATCTTCAAGTGGCCCAAAAGAAGACTGGGAGCTGCCTTTTTATAACATTTTTTCACTTCAGTCTTCAGAGACTTAGGAGAAGACAAACAATAGTATTATTACTGTAATAAGGAGACTTAAAAATGCTTCAGATACTGTTATCTGCTAATCATTCTTACCGAGGCTTTAGTACTGCTCAGAATAGAAAAAGACCAGTTGAACATCAAATGCGTAATGTCAGTCTTTGGAAATAGTGGAAGTGATCACTAGTAGGAAAAGGCATCTGGCAGCATGTTATTCATAAAGCTGGCTTATGATGAAAACTCAGTATGGCTCTACAATCATATTATTCCTTATCTTCTGGGCTCCCTGAGTTGGCTGGTGATATTTCTCAAGAAGCTCAAGCTGTTATTTCCATTCTGCTTGTTGCAGCCTGAAAAGCATTTGGAGTGCAAGCTTAGAAGTAGTAGAAAGGAGACTGTGGGTTGCTGGGCACAGATGGCATTGGTAATAAAGCAAAGCAGCTGTCAATATTGTCTCAGAATAAGTTATTAATGATTAGCACTCCAGTTTGATATGTTGACAAGACCAAGCTTGCAGTTTGAAGTGTGCTAATTTGTGTGCCAGACCAATATGGCTGAAAGCAGAGAAGAGCAATAAGCCTCTAAGGCTTTCTGGTTGCTGACACTTACTGCTTTTTCCAGTAGGAGCTGCAGCCATTTGCTGCAATGCCTCATTATATGACTTCATAAGTATTTGAAAATTGTAAGAAAAAAAAGCAGACAATAGAACATCTTTGAGTTGGAACAAGCAACTCCTGAAGCATTTTGAACCTTACCCCTCACTCATTCTGAGAGAAGCATCCATCTCTAAGTATGTTGTTTAAACAGGTCAGACAAGAGTCTTCTGTCCCATAATGATGGGCTCTGTCAATAGTTTTTCATTCTTTTCAAGTACCAAATGTGGGCTCTTTCCAGAAGCAGGATATTGAACCAGGTCGATCCCTAGTGTGACACAGCTTAACTCTCCCTCATGACCTCATTTATCAATTGAATGAGGATGGCTTTTTATTTGCATCTCTCTCACTCAACAATGATATCTATACGCTACCCTGAAAATGTGTTTACTGCAAAATATTTACTGCAACTGGTCTTATTAGTTTGAATTCTAATCTCCCTGAGTGGTAAAATATGATATTGTACTATGCATGGCTACAGACTGAATGTCTCAAAGGGGTGCTGTGAAAACAAATGCCTCTATTGCACGCCTGTGATGAGCACCTGCCAGACTGTGTTGAAAATAAGGAAGTGACAGTGAGGTGACTTTATCATATGTCCATCTGAAAAACTGTGAAATAAATGAAAGCAAAAAAGGAAAATACATAATCTTTCAAAAAGAGAAGACAAAATATATTTTTTTAAAATTTTTACCAAAATAGCTTTAGTTGAAGTATTTCATGTATGTCTTCTCCACATTTTTGAATTTCTTTCTCTAAAAAGCACTAAAGGGTAAACCCAGCTCTCCAAGAGTAAGAAATTTTACTCATATATATTTCTTTAAGATTATTTAAGTGCACGTGCAAGACTTTACAATATTAAGTTTGCTTCTGAAAGAGAGATTTAGAAAATCTAACATTAAAACAAATTTGCTGCAGTGCTGAATCAAATGCTGACAAAAAGTCCAATTATAATAGAGTAATTGATTTGCCCTTAAGCAACCAACATAGTAAAGCTTAGAGGAAACAGAAACTTTGCATAATAAATTCTGTCTTCTCTAAACCACCCCATATTTCTGTTCAAAAATCTTTATATCATAGTATTCTTGTTTTTTGCCAAGGATATCTGAGACTTCCTGGTCAAGACTTCCCTTTTTGGTTATTGAGATTTTAGTTGCAGTTCTCCATTATTTGACATTTCTCCAACTCTCAGAAATGGTTACCAATTGACATTTATAGTTTAGAAAGCACTTGACTCTGGTAAGACTTTTAGGTCCTGGAGACTGCCCCCCTCCTCGGAATTCAGCTGGTGAATGTAGCTTCTAAAAGCTGTTGCAGAAACACCTAGAAGTGAGGGCTGCCATATTTTTCTCTTGGGAGCTTCTTTTAGCTGAGAGTTTAGTGCTGCTTCTGCCTGTGCCACACTAGGGCTGTGTAGCAGCTATGACTCTGCCTAATCTCCCACCTCTGCGAGTTTGACCTAGACCTGCTGGTTTGGCTTTGTGGCATGGCCTTGGACTGGCCTTGCTGCTGCAGATGTGCTCGGTGGTCACTGTGCTGTGTCTGACCCTGATCCCTCTTGATCATTGTCTCTTCAGAATTGAAATCACTGCTCTGCATCCTGCCCTCTTGCTGTTTAGCACACTGCCCCCACATACTTTATTATCACACCTGACAGCTGGCTCACCTTACTTTGTGCAGCATCTGGACCTTGCTGCTCACTGAAAAGTCTTGGGTATTGAAAGCTGTCCAGGTCAGTCAATGGACTGGAGCCATAACTAGGAATGTTATGTTTGAACAAATCTCACTTTTGTTGTAGATGATAACACGATACCCTGTCTCTCTAATGTCAGGATGGAAGTAGCTCAGTTTTCCCATCAGTATGTACAGGATCACCTGCATCTGGACATGGACCCAGATAGATGGCTTACACCCATAATTTAAAACCATGGCATGTGTATTCTAGTAGTCATGGATTTTTATTCATAGTCTTGTCTTTTGAGGGTGTTTTGCACATTTCTGTTGCCACTCTGTGTAGAAAGATCAGAGACTGAGAGGCTAGATGGAATGATTGATTTGAGAAAAGTATTATCCTCCTTGTAAATGGGTATTTCTGACCTACTCTGCTCTGAAAAAGTTTATTTTGCTGTATAAGCAGTTGTTCAATTTCATCTGCAGATGAGTGGCATGTAATGCCACTGGAGGAAGTGGGTTACATTCTGGGTGTCCTTTGAAATGGGGACAAGGTGAACATAGTTTATTGTGGGTGTGAGAAATGCATTGTAGGATCTTTCATTTTTGCTTAGGCACAGTCTGACACTGATGTGAGGGTGTACAGAAATTTGTTTCTAAGCATTCTGAAAAGGAAGAGGAGAATTTGAAGAGGAGAAAAGAGAATTTGAAAAAGGGATTAATGTTATGACCTTCTTCCAGGATTGCTTATAATTTGACTCTCTACGTATCTTCCCAGATAGGATTGTGTAGGACTTATGATATGATTCTATCTACCTAACAAGAAGTTTCTTTGAAGAAGTAATCTATTTGATAGAGCAAGGCTTTGGTGGGTAGAGATTGTCTTTAGGTTGGTGTGTGCATTGTGCATTTCTCTGCACAAGTGCACTGCTGTCTTGGGAATACTGTATTCTATGATTCTCTGATTCTGTTTACTTCCAACATTGCCCTGTCTGTGGTGTTATTTATTTTTGATTCTTAAACATCTTGTATTGTTATTTCACAGTTGTTTTGAAGAAGACTGCACTATCTTCTGTATAGAGAGAATAACTTCTGCCTTACTTTGATTGTTTATTCCTGAGAACATTAGCTCAGAGGTGGTCTGGTTCGTTAGAATGGGTAGACAGTTCTGTGTACCTCAAAACTTTAAGAATGGACATCTTCTTAGAAATAGAAAAAATACAGTACAACAGTATACCTACACAGATGACATAGAAAAGTACCACCAAAAGGTGCTGAATTAAAAAAGTCAGGGAAGTTCTTTCTCTGGGTTGATAGTGGTTCTGATGATTTGGGAAGAGGTATTTCAAGTCTGATAACTCGTAACACATAGATGCAATGAAATTCAGGATGCTTTTGATGAAACATTAGAATCAGAGAAATGTTCTCTGGTAAAAACATGCATTTTCACTTAGAAACTTAGTTGGTCGGAAAACAGATTTGGAAAAGTGCTCCTGAGTACAGGGTGTATTTTTGTGGGCAGCAGGAAAAAGGAAATCATATTCAAGCCTTATTGCTACTTGTTTCCAACCAAAAAGTTAATTCATTTTGAAACTTAGTGACTTCCTAAAGCATCAGTTTATTTTAGACTCAAACACATTATTGTATTGGAGATGTTCTACACCAGGAAAGACATAAGAAGGAGAGACGAACATCTTCAATATCACGGCTTAGTAATGATGGAGTTAACCCGAGCTAAACAAGACAACTTGATGGAGGTCTGATACAAATTAATCGTTAAACAGAATGTGAACAAATGGCTAAAATTATATCTTTATCAGCTCAGAAAATCCTAGCTTTTCTTTCTGGAGAAAATTTTGAAGATCTTGAGGACAATATGAAATTATAAGTTTACTTTAAAGATTCTTATGAAATTTTATGGTGGGGGAAAACTGTCTTTCCAATGGAGGCCAGACAGTGACAAGGACAAGATTCTTCCTTTTATAGTGGATGGAATATCTGGTCCCTGGAGTTTCAGCCTTGTTTTCGTATCATTATCATCTCTTAAATCCTACTGAGCATATCAATCTGCTTCCTAATTCGATATTCATACCATTGGATTCTCTTGATCATTAATGAGTTTATATATTTCAATATTGACAATGATTGCACTCCTAATTATGTATTACCTGTTGATGTAGCATTGAATCAAATTCTGAGAGTAAAATAAAATAATTTGGCAAATAAATAGTGGAGAGACATTTGAAATTGGGAGAGGCTAGACATGGAAAATATGTATTCAAAACACTTGCAAATTCAGTGTGTTATGAGGCCACTTCTAGAAGTTACATCAGCTAAAATTTTTCAGAAAAGTCTCCTGGATTTTTAAATTTGCTTTAGTTGTTCTGCTCTAGCTTTAGGAGTTCAATATACTAATGCATCTCCTATCTGATCATTATGTTTATTTTTTAAGTTCAGGACATTCTGTTTCTATCCATCAAAGTGACTCTCCAGCATTTGATACTTCTTTTGGTTTTATTATGCTCCACACTTTTCCTGACTACATCCTTTTCTACCATATGCATAACATCAAAATAGGAATTTTGTGTCAGTGTTCAGTCAGGTTTTGAATGCACTCACTTTTCACATGCTTGCCTACTTGCATGGCTTTCAGGGAATATCCTAAAGACTCATGTCATGAAGGAACTGGGCTATTACATGCAAAAGTTATTACATGTAAAAACTTTAAAAGAAAATTAATGGTAAATTTGTTAATGCAAATCGTTGGTCCATAAGTATGTAAGTATTTATCCAGTCTGGGAATAAAAACCTCATGAAGCTTATCAGAAGAATTAGATAGTCAGCAGTCCAATAAGTCCCAGCTTAACCCCTTGCATGTGTGAATAACCCCAAATTCAAAAATCTATCAAACTACTATGGTACTTTTTTGATTTGTAGCTATAGCAAATACTAAAGCACTCACAGAAAACTACTTGGCCCAGTTTAAAGAGCTTGAAAGATCTGCAGTTATTGATTACACAAATGTTTTTTTAACAGATTCAATAATGCTTTGACTTCATGGTCACTGCCTTCTGTTAGCAAGAGGGGTTTGGTAGTAAAGCACTCCTTTCCATGTTTTTTTTCACATTTACCTGTGAGGAGGCCTAACAACACAAAAGGCAGAACACAGAAATAGATTTCATTGTTTACATAAATGGAGGAAAGAAGCCCATGTCTACATGTCTCATTGGCATCAGTGTCACATTGCCCATGTCATTGTCTCATTAAGGCAGCAATGTACAATATGGAGAAAAATCATGTGCCAGGGTCTTAATCAAGGAAGAGTCAGTGGTAGAAAAGGTGGAGAACACATGTTTCTTAGGCTTGGGTCATTAGCAAAGTTTTATTTCATATTGTGCAGGTTTACTAATGATGTTTGCTGTTTCTAATTGTGCAAGACATTGTCTTGCTAATAACTGCCGAAGATGGTTTGCTTAAACCAGAAATGTCAGAGGCCTCAGCACTTAACATTATCTTAAAGTACAATCCTGCTTTCCTATAAATGCGTAGTGTATTCCTGGCTTTGGCTGTTCTCTATTGACATGGGTTCACTGAGACATGAGCCCATGTGGAGGATGGCTGTTGCTCCTTTCAGCCTCATCAGCACTGCACACTCTGTATTGAGAAGAGGGCTCCAGATGCCCAGCTAATACCCTGGCTGCAGTCACCTTACACGCTGTGGCTGACTCCAAATACAGGAAAGACAGGGGTTCATCACGTAGATGGGCTATGGGAGAAGTTTCATAGTGCTCCCCAGAAGAGCCAATAACAGCATGAGGAATTACTGAGAAGTATTGACCTATCTTGTATGAATGGCCTAATTTCCACTTATTTTCCCCCCAGGAACTGACAGGTGCAGTAACAAAAAGTACACAATAAATGAGACAGACAGATTGCTGAGGTTGTTGTTCTTTCTTGAGACCATAGTCCCTATTCCTTGAGTTAATTCATTGGGAGGAAAAGGCCATTGTGGCACTGTTCTGAAAGCAGATCTTATAATCTGTTATAAAAAATTACGTTCCTGAGCCTTTGTGACAGTAGTAAGTATTCAGTTCCATTTGCTTGATTCTGATGCACATAGAATTTTATACTTTATTTGATTATTTATGGGGTTATATCAAGAAACAATGTGCCATGTTACCAGATTCTTATAAATAATGTATAGAAGGATTACACAAAATGATAAAATCACAGTGATTTTTCCTGCAACTTCATAAAGCTCATGCAATTGCCAGGAGGTGAGAGAACATAAGGCATGCTATACCTGGTGGACTCTACTAGCATGTATTTATCTTCACAATACTCCTGTAAATTAATTCAATATTTATGTACATATTTTATAGACCAATAAAAGAGAAAATCAGATGAAGTGAGCAATGAAGTCAATAGACAGGCCAGGGCCATTGTCTTCCCATGTTAAGCCTTTACCTTTCTTCTGTAACTAGGCAAATTCAGGTTAGTTACTGAATAATTAGTGAGAAGTTTTATTATTTTTAATTGAATTATGGTCTAATTAATGTAACCTAGGGTTTATTTGATATCAAGATAAAATTTCTACTCTAACATCACTGCTGAGTTTAAGATGACCAGTACCTGGGGGTGTAGTAGATTAAAATAATCCTCTTTTTCTTCACCTGACCTTCTTTTAAGTCCCTAGAAATTTAGTTTCTCCAGGGACATGAATCCCTTAGCTGGGAGGCAGACCACATTTGTTCTTCATACTAATTTTTGAGAGCTTATTTTATTAGTTACATTTTCTGCAAGATCTCTGTTAATTATCTCTTGAGGTAATGATTTGGCAAAGGTTAATGACTTGCCTCATATAGGAAAATTTGCAATTTAGTTCTACTTTTAAATGAAGGTGTTGATTCCTGTGGGCAAAAAACCTTTATGTCTCAACTAAACTTTAAATGGAATATTGTGAAGACTGAGAGTTCTGCACTGCATTTGGAATCTTAACACAAGTTTTCTGTGTTACACATTATTGTGTATGCAGCGCTGGGCAGGATGGACAGTCTTACATGTCTACCATGATACTGCAAGGTGGTTATGAATACATCTTATTTTGATATGTGCCTTACATAAAAAAACCCCAAAGCTAGAGGAATTTAAAGAAAGAAGAATACAAAAAAAAAAAAAAAAAGAAAAAAAAGAATCCCCAAATGAACAAAAAGAAACCAAAAAACTACTTTTCATGAGGTGCATGGGTCACAGAATTTCACTTGCTATTCATGGACATAATCACTTCTCAATTCCTCCTATTCTGTTCTGGTTTCCAGTGTTTCAGGGGAAGTCCAAATTAAATAAAACAAACCCTTAATATAAATAATGATAAAAGAAACAGCACATCACCTTTGCTTGTAGCAAATCTTCAGTTTTTCAATAAAACTTCATTTAGATCTGAGCTATTTAAGACTATTTACTTCTTCGGCATGGTATCTGAGCACTAAATAGAGTATTGCATTCTTGGTTCCAGGAGAGTGATCAGAAAATGCATATTTTACATGATGAAATGAGTCACCCAGCTTTCCTTTCCCTCATCTTCTACTGTAAATATACTGATTCGTCTCTGCCTTATTGAATTGTTGCCTATATCATATCCTCTCTCCCTTTGACATCCTGAAGGAGAAAATAAAACAATCAAGTTAAAAAAAGCTAAGAAAATTCAGTATGTTCTTGTGCTTCAAACACAATTCTTGGTGACCATTTTACACATATTATCCAACACCAAAGACAGCCAGAGGTCAAACTGATATTTAAATAGACATTCTAAATGGAAATGAGCTGCAAGTTATTTAAACACGCACCCTGCATGCAAATTTCGCTCTCTCTGTAACAAGAACAGAGAAGGAGCCTAAAAACAAAACCTGTAAATATTGATTCTTCTGAATACTTGAATGCAAATCCGGTACATAGATGCTTCATTATCTCTTGTCCATCTGTCTCACAATTAATAAAACAGGGGTGTTTCCTTGCAATATGTGTGTCCACTCTGAGTTTCTGAAGTGATGGCACTTACCCCTTTCCTCAAAATGCTAGCTCCTTAGTCCTATACATAGCAAGCTTTTACACTCTTCTTGTCTCATTTAGTTTTGCTTTGCTTAACTTTTTTTAGTAGTCTGTAAAGGAATCCTTATCCCAACACATTTAGTGTTTATTATAGATGCTCATGTACTGGCTCTCGTCGGTTTCAATTGCCATATGGCTGACAGCTCTATGACCAGTACCTGTTACCCTTTCCATCATGGCCATATGGGCCTTTCTGCCACTGGCAGGTTAACATTTGGGTCCTTCTGTTCTTAGTGTACCAGCTGTCTGACACTTCCCTGACCTAAGGAATATTTTTTCTTGAAGATGGGGTCCTGAAATAGAACTATCCCTTGAAAACATGCTCTGGATGTCTGAACACAATCTTCTGTCACTGTTATTGCCCCTTTTGTGCCTGCTTCCCAAAAATACTTTAATAGACAAACTTGCCAGCAGAGATGTTACAGGCATCCTCCTAGGAACAAACACACGCCATGTGTTTGCTGTAGCCTATCAAATCTGAACAGCACAGCTGGAATTTCAAATAGCAAATCCTTACAGATAAGTAGTTGTGGATGAGCCATTATATTTAACTTGGAAATAAATTTGAATAGCAAATTAATTCCACAAAATCATGATCTGCTTGTCAAGTCAGAAATGGGGAAGAAGGAGGACTTGTCAGCATATTCTTTGGAGTATTTTTGCCTGTGACTGATATATAATAAAATAGTTCCAAGAATCTCAACACCAATACCAGTTCATTCATCATCTTTAAATCAGTCTCCCTGTATGTTCAGTTTTTCTCTTTTCCTAGGTTCCCCTTGTTTTTTCAGGTCTTTGAGTTAGGTAGTCCAGGGCTAAATACTGTATCCTCAATGCAATCACTGAAACAGCAGAGAAAGAAGTTAATAACTCCTTGCTCTATAATGCAAAATTTCTGCGTATGTGTCCTTTTCTTTCCTACATTCCTGTTTTTCATTTCAGCTGCAGACTCTATTCAGTGGCAGCAAAGAAAGACAGAGCCTAATATGGGAGAATATATTGCAAATCATTAGGAGCTCATTTTCAGCTCTTCAGTGAAATTTATTGCAGCTCTCCACCTTCAGAAGGTAGTTTAGGATCTGTTTTCATTGAAGACTCTCATTACTCAGTAGTATAATGAGAAGCTTTCTCAGCCAGTCAGAGTCCAGGAAAAAGGTTTGAACAAACAGACGAGGAATTTTCACTCTTCTTGAATATATCTGATATTCTGAGCTGCCTTTGTTTAGGATATTTTCTAAAGGCAGAAATTGAGAAAATGAATAAATTTAAATGCAAGTCCATTCCTGTCACAGGTTTTCTTTTATCAAAGTCCTAAATCCTTTCTAGATAGAAATCAGAATTTGAATTCAAGTGATACAAAATTGATTTCCTGAAGCAGGAGGAATGGGACTAAACATGTTGTGAGGCAGGAAATGGCTACTGTGCTACTCAGTAACAGATAATCATGTATTTGTTATATATAAGAGAAAAAATGAAGCAATCTGCAAAATTATACATTATTGACTCTTAACCTAGAACTCCTGCTCCTATGAAAAACCTAGGTACAGAGTAGGGGATAAGACTGGAAGGAGAACAAGGTAAAAGGACTGAGCTACCACCTAGATCTAGAAAAGGATTTTGAAGTACTACTTTCAGTGTGTAGCATTTTTCACAGGTGGAGACACTTGGAATGGTATGGAATTCAGATTCTTTGTAAAAGGTGTAGGAAAACCTGAAGATTTTCAAGTGGCTTTAAAAAAAAAAGTTTTATTTCCCTGTTACGCTCTGGAATAAAATCAATTTTATTGCAAATTAGGGTTGCTTTGACAGATCTAGACAAAGATCTCTTTCTATTTTATGAAGCATCTCACTGTATTTTTTAACTTATCAGTCTTAACGCTAACAACTCCTGTTGGAGTCCAAGATATTTGGAAAACCCGTCAAATTGCCCTGGGGGGTCTGGGACCCTCAATGGGACCCCAAGAGGACACAGTCTTTGACTTGTACCCATGGGAGAAGCTTCCAAAACTTATGGATGAATTAAGAACATTCAAAATATAAGATAGATTACAGTTTAGTTTATCACAGGGTGAAAATTTGTACTTTTGGGTTTTGTAGTATGGAAGTAAAAGGGAAGCAAGATGGAGGGTTTTGGGTGGTGTTCAGAGTTCTTCTTTTACTCCATTTTCTGCTGTGACGGTGGCACAGAGACATTGGAAGAATAGATTTGAGGTAGGGAAAACATGTTAAAAATAGGTGATGGTTATTGGTACAGAATTATAAATACAGTACATTTTAACAGTTAATTGGGTGAAAAGTTTTTAAACCAGAACTGCATTGTCAGTTTCGAGGTCTTGCAGTGGAAAATTTAGAGTGCAAAGTCCAGGTGCAGGACGACTCTCTGAATTTGAGATAAGAACTTCAATAAACAACAAGAAAAACTGAAAACTGCAAGTCTGACTCCTTTTTATCTGGTATGGGACTTTGACAGAAGAAGAAAAACCCCTGTTTCAGGGACGCGGCTGCATCAAACTCCTAATTAAACCCACTGAAAAGACTGCATTGAAATAAATCAATGACTACACATACAAACTATGCTAATTATTGCTGAAGACTTTTCCCAAGATCTGTCAGAAAAAGCATCTCATGGAATCTTTCAACAGTTTAAGTGATTGTAGAACATTAATAAATTTTGTAAAATGCAGCTTTTCTCTACTGCTCTCTGTACCCAAATCCTTCCGACTGAGTGATTAAATCTGCATCCGTCATGTGGTATAATTAATTAATACGGTATAGAGAACAGGGGTGCAGTGCTGATTAATTTGTATTTTAGGTGCATATATTTCTTATTTTCAGCTCACCTTAGAAATACATTAATCAATCAGACAGGACTGATTTTAAATAAAGATACCATAGTTACTTCTGTTCCTTCCCCATTTAGTAAATTTAGTACTGCCATCCTTATAGCATCTGTTTGCTATCCACTATTTTGTGTTTAATGCTTTAATTTTATGCTTAGTGTTTTAGTGTGAAATTTATTTTTTCAGATATCAATGTCCAGAATATGATTAAGGCATCAAAATGAAATTTAAGAGCCTACAATGAAGCTCAAGCTTGCTGAAAACCCCATTCAACTGCCCTTTAATTTCACAAGTCTCTGAACTCCCTAAGTATTCTGCTTCTCAATTACTGGGGCATCTGATGTTGCTCTCTTCATGCATAAAGGATGCATTGGTCATGAGCAAAAGGGACAGATGGAAAGGAAGGGTATTCAGGCTTCAGGAGGTAAGCATGACTTGGGAGTTTGACTTTGATGGCCATTCTCAGGCATGCTTACAGAAACACAAGAGGAATTCTCAGAGATAGTTTTCATATCAAATGAGAGGAGAACTGATCTTCGAATGGCTGCCCTGTTTGGTCTGTGTTTGATCACACTGAGCATCCAGGGCCCCAGATTTAATGTTTAGTGAGAGACAGGTACTTGAAATGAAGTTCTGGATTTCCAGTGGGAACCATACATCTAAAAGAGGAAAAACTGGAATAACTTGAACACCACTGTCCCTTTTTTTTGGTCTGTCAGAAGAATGTTCCAATTTGGGTATTCAGAAAAGCAAAGATACATAGCTGAACTACTAGCCAATATCTCCTAGAATGACAAGGTACAGGGTAAATATAGGAGTTTCATCCTCAAGTTTCATCAGACTTCCCTTTAGTTTTTGATTCTTAAATTTTTCAGCCACTCTGATGGGTTTTTTTTAAGTCCTGCTCACATTCGTTATTTCAAATTTTAGTTTAGATTTTAAAGTGTTTCATCAGTAATACATCCAAATTCTGGGAAAAACTATATGCTCATGAAAGAGGAGAGAGGTAGGGAGCTTTTCTATGTAGCCACACAACTTCATTTTTACATAAGCTGTAAATCTAGAACATTCTGAAAAATAGCTGTCACTTTGTCCTCTGTCCTCATCCTGTATCAATTCCTTTTTTGAGAAATCATCAGCTTGTGCCCCTCAGTGATTGCTGTATTTCAAAGGGAAAAGTACAAGAGGTAGTTCAACTGTGAGGATGAAGTGAGGGGAAGACAGTCATGATGTGAAACAGCAACTGCAAAGCTCTTAGGATCATCAAAACATCACAGTGCTTTAGCTTTCTAGAACTTTAGAAGGCTAAATAAAATAATACCAATTTGTTTTCACTGCTGCAAAAGGCTAAAATTAACCAAATCCTGGATGATTTGGAACTTTGGTTCTGAGAATCATCAGAAGGTCTGAATCTTTTAGAGAAAATATTATTGACAATAAGACTGTTTTAAAAGTTGCCAGAGCAACATGGCTTAGGAACTGACACAGCTCTGCTTCCAGATGGTAGTGGCCAGGGTAAAAAAAAAAAAGAGCAACACATGAAATGAAAAAAAATATTTTTCAGTAGTCCAACAGGGTCTTCTCACCAAGAGTCTTTGCTACAGTTTCCCTCTAGCTACTGTCTGTGGACTGAAGACATCAGGCTCTTTAATCCCACCAGGAGACAGAATCACACACAAGCCTGTAGATTGCTCCACATAGAATATTTTGGGCTGGAAGGGACCTTTTAGAGGTCTTCTATACCAGGTTGCCCACAGCCTTATCCAAGATGACCTAGAATATTGCCAAGGGTGGGGCATCCACTAGTCTAAATCTACCCCATTTTAGTTTAAACCATTACACCTTATCCTATCTCAACAGGCTGTGTTAAAAAACTCGTCCCTGGCTTTCCTATAGGCTCCCCTTAGGTACTGAAGGCTGCAATAAGATGTCTCTGAAGCCTTCTCTTCTCCAGGGTGAGCAACACTCTCAGTTATTTCTCATAGGAGAGGAAAGCCCTCTGCTAATTTTCCCACCTATCCTCTGGACCTGCTCCAACAGGTCCACATCTTTCCTGTGCTGAGGATCTGAGAGCTGGATGCAGTGAGGTGGTCTTAATCTGTACCTCAGGAAAGCAACAAACTTCCCTAAGAGGAGAGTCTGGCTGGAACATGGACCAAAAGAATAAGGAGGAAGTAATTCCATAATTTTCCATAAGTAAAGCCATTTTTCAGGGCTACAAAAATATAATAAGAGGCAAAAAAAGTCACTTAGCTCTTGAGGCCCACAAGGCACAGACTTACCATAAAGCAACGAGTATCTGACCCTGACTTAAAAATGGCATTGTGCTGAAAGAAGCAAAGAGACTCCTATATATGCTTTCTCTCTCTCCCTGTGGGAAGGTACATATTATAAAGATGGGTTTTTATAATGTTTCCTTGAGGTGGTTTGAAGTCTTCAGATGTCTGTCTTTTCCCCTGTACCTGTAAGGATGGAGAGATTCTTAGAACAGAAATTTATTGAGACTGAGAAGGTGGAAATTGCTTGTTCTGGTTCATTTGTTTCTAAAAATAGATATTAAAAAACTGAAATACCTCATCTGGGATTTTCAGATGAAAAGGTTTCCATATTACTTCTTAAATGCTTATTCCACTTGTAAAAGTCAATTTTAATTATAGTAAAGTACCAAAAAATGATAACTTGTAATTACCAAACTGAAATATTTTGGAAGAGAAAATATTTTGTAATCAGCATTTTTCTGGGTTGCAATTCCTCTTCCTACTCACTTCTAATTTTATGTAAGAGGTAATTACTCTCATCAGTGCAGAAAATGTATTTAGTCTAACTTACACATAAGTTCACTTTTCATCAGCGTTCTGCAGCCTGGCTACATCTTCCACCCAAAACTGTAAATTAAGTGCAGCCTGGTGGAGCTTCTCTTGCACGCAGTGAAGCCATGAATAAGGTGCTTTCCTGACATGAGGTAACAAGAGCAAGTGCCAATGAATATGTTCCTCAGTGAATGTGATGCATTGGTCATGTCTTTTCTAGTCAGGTTTATCCTTGTATTACTCTAATGTAATCCCTTTTGAGAAGTGCCTTTAGAAGTGTGAACAGTACCTCTTGCTTGTAGGTCTTTATCCACTCTTACTCTGTTAATACTGAACAATTCAGAGCTTGCCATGGGTTGGCAACTGAGATTGAAAAATGGCCTGGCCTGCCCTGTAGGTTCTTCCTCCTATTCTCCCATTTTCTTAACCCCAGGATTGCAATCGCAGAACCCTGGTGTGTGCTGGACAGCTTTACAAAATACAAGAAAGAAACCGGGGCAAAAAAGGGGAGATTTTGAAGACTTGCTTACTCCATTTCCTTTCATCCCATACCTTTCTTGAATTTGGATTTGAATAACTGTCACAGAGCTTTAATCCAACAGTTCTTTCACTGATTTCCCATTACCTAATAACCAAAGAAGATATATATATATATATATATATATCTATATCTATATATAGATCTATAGATATGTGCTGGAAGGAGTCAGCCACCTGACCTCCCCTTTGGTCATGAAATTTCAGCTTTCCTTGTAATAAATTACACTTTTAATAGTGAATAAATTTGCAAACAGCCTTCAGAAATTAGTCCGTATCAGCACTCGTTAACTCGTTTGTGTCCCCAGACACATCTTTCCATGACCTGTCTCTGGCCAGGGGAGAGGCTTTGTGCTGGTCAGAGGAGAGGCTTGGTGCCTTTTCATGCTAGCATAGTGATGGAGAATAGCCTGAGGGAAGAGAAGTTAGAGCTAAGATCAGCCAGAAGCCTAATTCCTGTTGCTACAGGAAGTGTAATTATGAATGCATACTTAAAATAATTTCTGAATGGTTCCTGAAACTTAATGAAACATTGATTTGCTGTCTAAGTCACAAATTCTGATCTTCACCATTACCACAGAGTGGCTGTCAGAAATTAATTGATGGCCAGTCAATCTCCTAATCGACAGTCATAAATGAAGTGATTGAGTCATTCTCATAAATACCCCGATCTTAGCAAGGGAGCTTGGAATTGGCAGGGCCATGTCTAATTGTGGAAGTGGTTTGCATCCCTAGAAAGCTAAAGAAAATAGCGGTAAAGTGGATTAGACTTTACACAAGTTCTGCTCTATCCCCAACCTACTGATTCGCTGAGGACTTAAATGCCAGAGAAATGACCAGACTTGACAAACTCAAATCTTACTCATTTCTATCAGCTCTTCCCTGCAGGAGACAAAACTCCTGCTTCCAAAATTAGATTTTAAGAGCTTATTAGAGATTCAGCAAAACTGATAATTAGACTGAGTAGCTCCACTGCTGTCATTCATTTCCTACTAATCAGAGATGAGGGTATGATGAGGGATTTTTATGCTATGTAACTCCGGATTTCCTATGACTCCGTTATAGTATTCGGCAAAATAAAGTGCCTTGCTGTTGCTCTGTCCTCTTTGGACTTGTCCTGGGATGCCCTTGTAACAAAAAAGACTTTGCAGGTTTTCTGGCTGTAAATTATTTGTGTGAATACTTGAGTATGTACCATCATGTTCAGTCTATTCAGCTAATCAGTGCCAGCACGCATATCTCATTAAATAGTTCAAACTCAGCCTCTCTGAATCTAAAAGCTTTGTAAGACTACAGGCTTTCAAACCTACACAATTTTTACCCTGGACATCTAACTGGTGAAGGGTGATCTTTCCAACACCTCCCCTCACAGGGAATTTTTGCTATTTGTTCTTAACTGAATGTTTATTCCATATGGAAGGGCAGAGTTAAAGTGTTTGAACATGCAATTATACTGCTCTTTAGTCTTGCCAATCAGGCTGCTTTCCAGATGCTGGCACAGCAGAAGTATAATTTTTTTCTCTCAGAATCACTGTGGATAATTTGATGCAACTTGGACGAGAGGGAATTTTCTACAACTTGACTCAAAGATTACATCCCTTGGAGGAGAGAATGAAGGAAGCAAGTTTAGTGTACTGAGAATTGGGAACATTTGGGCACACATCAGATAAGCCTGACTCTCTTTTGTATGCTCAGCTTTGAAACCCCAGCTATGAAACACTGTATATTTCTGTCAATATGGCTTGTAATTCTCAGTGACAAATGGGATAAGATAGTTGCAGCAGTAACACTCGAGCTACAAAGCATCCTTTGTACTCCCCACAACTGCATATAACCCTTAGAGGAAAGTCGTTTCCTTTTAGACCTTTTCAAAACTCCAAGTCTCTGCTCCAACAAAATATTTCACACAAATAGGTCTTTCTGTGCTAGCAAAGCCCTCTTAAAATCAATAAGGCTTTGGAACATTGCTTTGCTATCTTGCTGCAAAGGAGGAATCCATTGATTTTGGTGTAACATCTAATTGGGAAACAATGTACTATATATCCTTAAAATGAAGTACTGGTACCTGACAGCACACAAACTTTTATGATGGCAGAATTCCAGTCAGTACAGAATTTAAAGTCTTAATTTGAGCTATACAGAAATCAAGCAGAATTTAGAAAGGCTTTGAACATTTTTACATACATTAAAAAGCTACATTAGTTTACACAATTTTATAATGACTATCTGTTCTCTAGGACTAAACTGGACTATCTGAAGTTGGTTACAGTGTATTTTGAGAGACAATATCCTTAAACTATACTTTATCTAGATTTCTTTGATTCACCAAGATAGCTCACCAGTTCTACTAAAACAATATTTCAGTTCTGAAGGTTTTGTTTTGAAGTTTTTCTTTTTTAGCTGTATGGAACTGGCAAAGACATTACAATGTATCGGGAACAAGCTGCAGAACATCTATTCCCTGCTATATACCCACTAGTCTGTCATCCCATAGACATTTATAATCTTTATAAATGCACTTTCTATCATTACATACTCTAAATCAAAAACACACTTAGAAAAAAATAAATAACTGTCTTAACATCTTCTTCATTACCACTGTCTGTAACTACCCTAATAGCATATTGTGGGTTTGATTTTTTTTTATAGACTAGATGGGGCTCAGAGGAGACCCTTTAAAAGAAGGAGGTCAGGTATAATTGAAAGGTACTAATGATTAGCAGGTGTGACCATTCAGCTTCTTTTTAAAACTAAAACAGGGCCTTTTTACATTAAGAAAATACAAAAGTAGTATTAAGCAGTATATTTTCAGCAAAGGTTAAGATCTGTGATAGAGGTAATGGAGGCCTGGGAAATGGATTGTAAATAAACAATGTATGCTTGGGAGGTGTATAGTTGCAGAAGTAATAACCAAAGAAACTAGGGACTCTTTCAGTCAGGTGTTAAATTAGTTCAACAGAGTTGTAATGCTCTCAGAGTGGAATTAATAGGGTGGTGATTCAGGTATACTAGGTTTAAACTGCAGAGCTTTTAAAAGCCCTATACAATGTTTTAAAATACAGAATCAAAGACTCCAGCTCTGAAATTCAGCATGCTGCAATTGAACTGCAGGCTTGAGCAGAGCAAGGAAGCTTAAGCATGAAGAAGTACCTTTGTTCTGTCACTGATTCTAGGTGTCACTGCCTAAGTGACACCGAGAACCTAGAAATATTGTGGACAGATGTCTGCTTTGGGTGCCTGGATTCTTTGCATGATCTCAAAGAAATTTAGATACCTCAGAGCATACTCTGGGTCATGAAGCATAGTCCAGAGTGAATAACTAGGAAACACTAAATATAAAGGTCTCCCTGAAAGGTGAGGGATGGCTATCTGGGTTTCTGCTTCATAATTCTTACCATAATTCTTACTATGCTAGTCAAAAACAAAACATAGTTTCAATTTCATGTGCTTGCTTTTCTTTGAACTAATCTAGTGGAGGGAATGTGGGGATAGAGGCTACTCCAGGAGGCATCAATGTGGGAAGACACAGCAGGTGCTTCTGACTGTTAGTGAGAGGAGAAAAGAAGACAAAATTTGCTGGGCCAGAGAGGGTGGGATGGTGACATTTTTGTAGCTTCACCGTTAGAGATATGATCTACTCTTGTGAAATACAGCCATTGAGTTAAATGTGGAAACTACTTTATTTTGCTATGTGGGTGTGCGGTGCCTTCATGGCCGGACATGACTCTTGCAAATCATAAACAGTGACTGATAGTAGCCCTTCAGTCTTGAAACTGGGCAAGATAAGAGACTGCTTTTAATTTCTTTTAGCCTGAGTTTTGAATTTGTGTGTTTTAATGCCATTTCAAGAGTTACCGGTGCTTGTAGAGTTAATAACTTTGGATGTTTTAAGTTTTTTAGTTCTGGTGAAGAGATGGAAGTGTTTTGAGACTGTCTAAGCCTCTGCATTTGCTTCCTCTCTTAAACTAATATATATTATCAGAGCTGGCATACAAAACATGCTGGTAATGTTGTATTCTCCAGTGCCAGGATCAGTCTTTCACAATCCACTGGAAAGAACAAAAAGCTTTAATAACACCACCCCAATCCCCCTCCTCCAATAGTGTTATTTGAAATTTCCAGAGGACCAGGCAGAATATAAAGTGGGATATTTTTGCTCTCCTAATATAAATAAGTCAAAAAGCCAGCTTTACCTGTACCACTGTTTTTGCTATTAACCAAAAAACACATCTGAAAGGAAATTTAGCAGAGCAAATCTGGAAAGGAGTGGCTGCTGAGAAGCTTAGGTTTCACAGTAGCCACAAACCCTCTTGAATCAAGAGAAGAAACAAGGCTTAATGGGACTTGAAAACAGAGGCACGTGAGTGTTGCCCCTGGGTAGCTGCCTTCTCTAGAAACCTTTCTTTATCTTGGCTTTGTCCATGCTGCTTGTTCAGATGTCAGGCTCTGCCTGTGGATTGGGCTCTGGGTGTGTCTAGCACAATGGAAATGGAGAGCCAATCTAGGCTGTGAACTGTCTCTGTTACAATTAATAAATACCATGATTACTCAGAATCCATGTTATGTGATATAACTACCTTGAATGTCTTCCTTTTCCTGCATGGGGCAGCCATTTCTCTTCTGCTTTCCTATACCTCCCAGCATGTTGCCTGCATTCATATGTGTGGAATGTGTGTTCAGAAGAATATTTTCCCCTCTGGAGGCTGCTCCTCTACTTATTCAAGAGAGGGAGGCATAAACTGAGCCATTAGTCAGAGAAACAGAGCCTGAGCACACAGCAGCAACCATTTTTTAATGAGTCTATTTGTACTGGGCCAGCGGGCAGCCCTGACATTGAGTCAAACCTGAGAGTGCATCTGGCAGCCAGCCAGCATTCTGCTGAGAAGAAGCTAAATTATGCGTCTTATTTACTACATTTATTAAAAGATCTTCTAACATTTTCAGGCAAAAGTCCCAAAACAAATGCTACTATAAGAGCTTTGCAGTTGTGAGCTACATTTAATGCTTTACAATTCCCCCATAATAGCTTTCTGGTGTTGGCTGAGCTTCATCTCTCAGTGGTGTTTCATAAATTGTTATGGTAGAGAGATATTAAGGGGAAGGAATTCTCCCTGAGCTAGGGGTGTGGAGGAAGATAATTGGTGCTGGGGGTGCCCAGCTCTGTCCTGACTTGGAACAAAACCTGGCACTGCAGCCATGGCTGCTCTACAGAAAGGCAGCTGTCATTTGTGTCAAATAGTGCAGAGACTTCTGCTAATAACTCTGACACACACATGCTGATCGACCTCAGGCAAACACTGTGGGGTTATGCATGCTCACTTTGAAACTCTGCCCCCCTTTCTTTTTTGACTTCTCAGATCTGAGTTGATAAAAAATACCTCCTGGAGAACAGCTTACTCCTCTGCAGGTGTTCTAGCACTGTTTTGTAAGCATGGAGATTCTGCCTAGGGAACAAGCTTTTTTTCAAGCCTAGTTCTAACATGATTGGCTAGAGTGTTTTAATTGGACATCAGGCGGCTGTACTGCAGAAATCTTTCTCTGACTGGAACTACAGCTACCAGAGTCCTGTTACACTGTGCTGAGCCTTTTTTACAGCATAAAACCATCAGAGCTGAGTATCTCAGCTTATGATGGTGGTTTAGCCATACATTGTTTTGACCAGCCCTTCCTCTTTCATTGTCCCCTACAGCCATATTGTGCTTCTCAGCAACTGTGTTCCTTCCTTAGCAGGTGAGCAGTTCCCACAGGTGCTACTGGCTGGTCTTTCATCGGAGGAACTGCTTTATGCATCTCTGCCTGAGCAACACTCGATGAATCTGGATCTTGACAGGGCCTGTGTACAAGCCCTGATTTGAATTTTCAGCTCTTTAAAAACCTTTTCTAACCGACTTGTATCTAATTTCTTTTATCCAAATGATCTCTCTAGATGGGCACATTAAAGTGATGTTCCCTTGAGATGGAAAAAAGTCAGAAGATAGCACTTTAAAAATTGCCTCAGAACTGATCTAAATGTAGCGGAAAGCACTCCAGGAAAGCTCTCTTCCTCAGTGTAATTGTTAAAAAGTGGGGTTAAAAGTATGGCATCACCCTTTGCAGTAGCAAGAATATGCAGACAACAGCATGTTACTGCTCATCAAGTCATCAGACTTCTTACAAAAAGGCTGATACAAGTAGCTTGGAGACAAATTGGCCTTTTGCAGTAGTGTACGTGGGACATACAGGCTTCATGTCTCAGATTCCTATTTCACTTCCTAATGTATAATGCTCAGGTTTGCTTTTTTTTTTAATGTTCGATGCTCTGTTCAGGTGATAAAAGTTTACAGCATAGGCATATAGAGAACAAGGGAAAGAATTAACATTTATCCTTAGCACTCCAGGTATTGTAGGTGGGTCTGACTGTGCTGCCAATTGTAGCCACTGCAAGGTTGAGGATCATATATTATTTAAAGGTCAATTCCTTTAAAAGACACAGGTTTTCAGTTTTCAGCCTGAACTGTTTCCATGCTGAATGTCAGCTTGATGCAGATACAGTTCTTGAATGGCTCCATGTTTCTTGAGAATGACAATAGGGAAAATGTAGTTTAGTTGTTTTAAATGCCGTCTTGCTTTGAACTTAGAAATTAATGTTTGGCTTCCTGAGAAAATCTTCTACAGATTCTGCATAGAAATTTGCAGCTAAATTCTGTGTCTGCAGTGAGAGTATATCTGTAAGAGATGATCAGAACTTCGTCTATGACTCTAAATTTGAAATGCTGCAGTCAATGTCATGTCTAGATGCAAATATTTGATGCAAACACTTGAAGCAACTTTAAATAAGCAGTCAATAAGCAACCGGGAAGTGAGGCAGTGAAAGCTGTCCATGCAATTAATTTCATTTGGTTAGATGCACATCAGTACCAGAGACAAGAGTCTAAACACTTTTTTTGGTAGTAAAGTTTCTGCCTCATTTAGAACACAGCAGTTTATGCTAGGAGTTTTCTTTGTAAAACTTTGAAGATACTGGGAGGTGATGGGCAAAAGAGAGAGGAGAAAGCAGGAAAAATAGTTGGTTTTTTGATTATGGCAGCTAAATTCTACCTGAGGAACTGGTTCTGTCTTTCTAGGGGATTCAAAGCAAATTACTTTTATCCGATTAATGAAAATTTGTTTTATTTTACTTTCAGAACGCCTTTATTGAAGACTCTCAGTAATTTCACAGAAGAACTGTTAAATGACAGGTTGCAGGGAAGAACTGTGGAAATTGTGCTAGGAGAGTATTCATAACTACATATTTGAATAGCACTGAATACTGAATGAGGACTCTAGCAAATGAAAGGCAGGAGCCATGAAATGCCTTAGACACCTGAATGCCACTTACTGTCTGTGCTCACCTTCCAGTTAGTAACTTCATCAGCTACAGGACTATCCTAAACGCAAGAATTTAGGGTACACTTTATATCTCAGTCTGTCTTCCTCTTTAAATGTTGAAGTTGTTTATTCATTCAAAGTGGGGCTATGTAGTTAATTAGGCATTTTGTAATTTTGGGAATCCAGTGATTCACTCTGAATTATTCTGGGTAGTACTCTCATTAGTTATTTTTAGCAATTGTAAAGTAAGTGTCAGAATATTTTTAATTGTTGCCTGATTTAGATTCCCTGGAGGTTAAATATAACTTCTAATAATGTGAAAAACAAACAAGACATGTCTAAAGAGCCCCTAAAACAAAGTTACTGAGTGTATGGACTAAGGACCGGTAAATTTCAATGAGAATATTATTTTCTCTTTTCAAAGCTCCATGTTTGACAGACTTGAGTGTTCATAAAAGCAAGCAGGGAAGATGCTGAATTAAGCACTTGCTTATTGGCCTTCTCTGGTGTACCACTTGCTGTGTGCACCACCAGGACTGTGAATATGATGTTACAGGATGAAAGTGTCCTTTCAGATGTGGGCATTTTTTTGTCATAATAGATATTAAGGACTTTTAAGATTGTTAATTTATCAATGAAGCAAAAAAAATATATACTCTAGCAAAAATTACGATATATCAGTTATGAGTGTTAGGAGAATTGTTATGTGTATATATGCAGCTCTTTGTATTAATATAACTTACAGTTATATATTAATACTTACAGTTATTAACAGTATTAATATAACTTACCCAAAAACCTTAATGATGAGTTAACTTCATTTCAACAGGAATCAGCTGAGTTATTAGCATCTTATTGGAATTCTAGAAGTATTTTCAGAAGCTTTTTCAGAAGCCTTGTTTGACTTTTATCTGATTTCATACTATGTGGGCAGGAGTGAAGATACAGACAAAATGGTGGATAACACAAAGTCAGTTAAATACTGATTTCAGAAGTTATGTGTGATAGTATATAAATCACAGGATGCAGCTATCCAGGTTCAGTGCTGACACTTAGAAGCACTCTTTATTGCTTCTTATTGCTAAGGCTATTGTGGACTGCTGGTGCTTGCATTCACAGCATTTTTTTATCATATGTTATGTGAGTCAGAGAGACATTTCACAGGCTAAAGATGGAATCCTTGTGACAGCATGATCATCGCCTCCTCCAAGTGCTGCAGCGTGGCTGTGCCATGCGTTAAATAAATGACTAGATCTTTGTAATGCCAATGTAACTTTATGGGTGAGGATTATTTGTATTTATAGCATCCATAAAGCAATTTATAGTCCTTCTGCTGCCTGTTATTTTGTGCTTTTGAGCAGAAAGAGTGGACTGCAATGACTTGAAATGCAACTCCAGTGTGCTTCAAAGGTTGAAAGCCTTTCCCGGTCAAAGGCAGTGAATGTGAATAGCAGTAATAACTACTCTTTTTTCTGTTACTTTGTATTTAGAGCTTTGCCTTTGGGCTCTTCGTCTCCTTTGGGAGAGCAGATGTTAAGCATGCCTTGGAGCATGCATGTTTTGTAAATCTGCAAATCAGGAAATGGAGACGCTGAGGTGACATGCTGTATCACCTACTGGACTGTGGTGCTGAAAGCAGAACTTAAGTCCCTGAGTCTCTCTGAAGGTGCTACTTAAATAGGTTTGTTTTTATCTTCCTAAGTCTGGATGAACTAGAAGACTGCTACTCAAAACTAAATTTGAGGTTTTGTGGATAGTCACACCAGGGAGTCTGAGGACGAAGGCACCCTATGTTGAAAAAAGGGGCAGAATTGTTCTTAGCATTTGATCCTACCTCTATCAAAGGAAATGGTGTCTTAACCTCTGCACAGAGAGTTCAAATGCCTTCTGATTGTGGTGGTGTGCATAGGTCTTCACACAGATACAGGGAAAGAAAGATGGGAAGAAAGGCTGAAGGACTACTTTCCTCTGGTGCAGCCTCATCTGGAGTCCTGTGTGCAGTTTTGGGCACCACAATATAAAAAAGACATTAAGCTATTAGAGGGTACCCAAAGGAGGGCAATGAAGATGGTGTAGGGTCTTGAGGGGAAGCTGTATGAAGAGCAGCTGAGGTCACTTGCTCTGTTCAGCTGGAGAAGACAAGACTGCAACTCATTGCAGTTACAACTTCCTCATGAGGAGAAAAGAGGAAGTCTCTGATCTCTTCTCTGTGGTGACCAGTGACAGTATCTGAGGGAATGGGCTGAAGCTGTGTCAGGGGAGGTTTAGGTTGGATATCAGGAAAACCCAGAGGGTGGTTGGGCACTGGATCAGGCTCCCCAGGGAAGTGGTCACAGCACCAAGCCTGATAGAGCTCAAGAAGCATTTGGGCAATGCTCTCAGGCACATGGTGTGACTGTTGGGGTGTCCTGTACAGGGCCAGGAGTCAGACTCGATGATCCTGATAGGTCCCTTCCAACTCAGTATATTCTGTGATTCTGTGAAACTGGGGAATGGTAACTTACCACAAAATGATTGTGTGTTGATTTAACAACAGCCTATCCAGTTCTGCTTATTAAAGTTAGCTAAAAATATACTGAGCCTCTGAAAATATGCAGAGAATAGCACCTGACAACAAGAAGTTAAATACTTTTCTCTTTTTGGCATCGATGTTGTCTCAGAGGACACATTAATCAAAGGGGGTGGGAGGTATAAGAATAAGACTATAGCATCATTAAAACTTAAAACAAAGTGTATACCCATCTATTTTTTCTCCAGACAGCAGTACTAATCCATTCACAGAGCTATATTACTGAGTCACACTTCAGTTTATTTTCTAAACGGTAAGAAATTTTGAGAAGACAATATACACTGCAGTGGTAATTCAAGAACTGAAAAACTGCTACAAAAAATGAAATTGAGGCAAGTGTCCCTGGTAAAAAAAAATCAAAACCAACAAACGAAACCCGTCCTAAAGCCCTCCAAGAGACAACAAGGATGTCTCTTGGTATCTTATCTTTTGTTGACCAGGGATGTTTCATTATGGAAAACACATTTGCATATTTTCTGAGGAAGTATACATACTTTGAAATACAGTGGGCTATTTAGCTATAACTTTTTTCTTCTTCTTCTTCAGATGTGAGTAGAGACCAAAATTTGTATCTGCTGTCTGTGTCTGCTACAGCTAATTTTTCAATTTATATAAATAAATAACCTGCCAAAACTAATTACTTCTCTTCAAATTCTAAATACATTATTTCTCCTTTTCCTTCCCCCCCATCTGTCCTGCTTTAATTATTTTTGCATCCGTTGTCATTTTAGGAGCTGATTTGGTCTAAAAAGGAATGGTTGTGTATGTCTTGCTATTTTAATATAACTAATTATGATTGCTGCTTTTTTTTTCTTGTTATCTGGAGGCAGAAATGGAGTGGATGCTCATATAATGGTGCTCTTGATTTGATGGATAAGAAGTTGTTCTGATCCAACATTACCTAGTTAAAAAAATTAGAGCCAAAACACTCAGTCCAGAGTTCATAAAACTGGTGGGTAGATTTTAAAAAATTCTCACAAGAATTAGCCTCTCTAATCCCATTTCAGTCCATGGGGCCATAGTCTCTGGTGCATGATTAGTCTGCAGAAAGGCTGATTCAGGAATGCATTGTCTGGCACTGTTGGTTAACAGTACAAAATTTAAGTATCAAAGATATCAGTGAATTACATAATTGGAGTGGATTTCATGAAAGTATTTACGCTTTTACATAATTCATATCATGAAGCATCCCAGTGATCTTACACTTTTCTTTATTCTGTTCCTTCTTTGGGTTTCTTCAGGTTTGGGGTTGTGCTCCTGTATTATGGCATGGCTTATATAACCATATATAATCTCAAGTACTGGATTCTGCACAGGGCATATGAGTAGAAAGTTCACCCAGCAGATCTGCTGCAAAGGTAGGAGCACTAGCCCAGCCCAAGGAAATCTAGGTTTGTCTTGCTTCTGCTTAAATAGACTTGAATTTATCTTTCTTATTCTTAAGGCAAGCAGCTGATGCAGTAGCTATGAGGGATTTTGTGGTGGTAGAAAGAACATATTCTCATCCATTTCAAGCTAATTCTCTCTAAATGAAGTAATTAAATGAGCAGAGAAGGCCAATTTGAATTCAGCACGTATATACTATACTTTCAAGTTGAATGCAAAGGTAGCAGGTCCACAGGTGCTGTAATTGCAAGGATGCATTATGTGGTTCTACACTTGTGTGTAGAACAAGTTGATACCAGTGCCATTTAACCTGCTTCCCTCTGGAGAAGAGAGGGCCAGGCTTACATATCTTACAGTGGCAGCCCAGATACTGGCGACAGCACTTTCCTACGGAGATCTTCTAAAGTGAAGTGATGAGGATTATTCTGTTCTGGGTCACTGGTACAGGACACATTCAGGGGACTAGATGATTCAAGTCCTGTCCAACACAACCTATTCGGTGATTCTCTCCAACTCCCTTCTCTCCAACTGTGTCTGCTTCCCTTGCACATTCTTACCCACCTCACTTCTTATTCATCCTACCTTCTTTTATTCAAGGATGTTCCTAGGCTGAGAGAAATATTTCCAATGTTAGACTTGCTAGTCTTTGTTTTTTAACACAGCACGGAGATCTATTTGATTTGGTAATGTTAGATGGACCTTTGTCTTGTGTTGTAATTTGCCACACAATCTTTATATTTTTCTTGTCTCATTTCAAGAAGAGCTCTTCCAGTTTCATTCTGCTTCACCAAGGTCAGTGTCTGACCATTGCAACCCCAGGACACTCAGGGAGGTGAAATCTTATTCAACCTCAAGTCAATTGAAGTTCTGGGGACAAGACTTCACCATAACATTTTGACACTAAGTAACGTTCTTCCTGTTTACATGACTGAAAAGAAAACAAATTTCATTAAGTGCTCTATAAAGTGTTAGCTATGTTTTTGATACCAAAGAATATATTCTTTCATTATATTCTTCTGTGGGAACATTCTAACTGTAAAATCTGGAACCTCAATTTCTCAATGCATTTTGAGAAGATCCTCAAAATACATTTTTATTGTAATCCAGTTTATCTTTCAAGTGTTTTTTATTAATCCATTTATATTTAAAGGCACTTTCATAAATAAATTTGCTAAGGCACCTTGTAGCTTACATAATTTGTTTCAAACAAAGATTTGTGTTACTTCTTTCCATACAAACAAGCATACATAATTTATCTTTCACATATATATTGTAAACAAACACATTAATAATTTTATCACATGCTCTGGTATTTCCCACATGAACAGATGTGATTTGCTATAGCCTAAGTTAGCCACAAAGTTAAAATCTTATATATTAATTTTTTTTTCCCTTAAGGTACGTGCAGTCACTTAGACTATTATTTCCAACTTTTAATAATCTAGTTTGGCTTTTTTCCAGTAGAAAGAGTCTTTAATTTTTAAATGTTACTCCACTTGATCAGCTGGAGAAGAAGTTCCACTTTTCCTTAGGATTTCTTATTTTTTTAATACCTGTTGTTGACATTAAATTGGGGCCTATGATAAGCCAGGGATACTGACCACAATTATATGGCACAAGGTACTGTTCACAGGGCACCTTCAAGACTTCAGTTATCAACCTACTGCAGCAACATTTTGATTGATAGGACAGCATTGAGAAAACAGATACCCATCTCAATGATTTATTTTAAAATAGGTATTTTCCATGTATTCTTTAAAAAAATATCAATATCGTGCTCAATTTTGGAAAAACTTGCAGTTTAGTCTTTTCATCATGAATTTCATCATGGACAGATTCACAACAGCAAGGAGAGTTTTGAGAATCTTGTGACTGAAATTATCTCCATTTTCTTGGCAGCTCTTATGGGTATGCAGTGCACACAATGAACAGGAAAAGTGGCCTTCATTACAAGCTTAAGTGGATTTGAGACAGTGCCAGGAACCCTGCCCCAGTAATGGCTCGTTCCAACAATGCAATAAACAGTTCTGTAGCAAGTCCTTCAGATAGATTGCTGCTCCAGATTGGATGCTCAGGTTTGTCCTTGCTGATTTTGTTGTCTGTATCAGTTCACTGCTGCCTTGGCATGGTAGAAGGACTTGCTTTTCTGTGTTTTGGGACCTAGAAGACAGTGAACAGAGAAGTAGTCACAAGAATCAGTTCATAACAGCCTAACAACTTCCTTATGATTTATGTTATTTTTTAACAGCCAATTTACTTCCTTATGATTGTGGCAGTAGTGGAAGTAAGTTGACAAAAAGGAAAAAATCTGAAGGATATTGGAAGCTGGGAATAGAGTCTGCAATGCCTGGCATGATCAAAATACAGAAAGACCAGTGATGAGAGGGAACTGTTGGCTGACTGTCTAGGAGAAACTATTTCTTAGAGCATGTGTTTCTAACATAGTTGCAGTATATAAAATTCTTCTTTATCTCTCAACTGTAATTGAGGGAGGTTTAGAATTTGGCCCTTGATTGATATGATGGCTTGGCTGGGATTTGAATTACCATATCTCTTTGCCATTCCCAAATGGACCAAAACATGTTCCAAGGAAAAATGATCCTACTGTTACCTCATTCTGAAGCCCAGTTCTGCTTTTTTTTCCCTAGCCATTCAAAAAATATGTACTTGCTTCAAGGTCTACTCCATAATTTCCTGAAGTGTGAATTGTAGAATCCATTTACTTCCACTCTGTTTATCCTTTTGTGTTCTGCATGCAATGGGAGGCTGGTGTCTGAGCATTTCTGAAATAAACAGAAATTTATAGTACTTGCATCGTTACACAGATACGGATTTTGCAGAATCAGGTCCTGTGATACTTGTTTATGTACTCCTTGTGCTCTAATACTGCATTCCAACCAGATGAATAGATAACATCCTTATTTGGATCCTGGAGGTAGTCTCAGTGTCCCACAGGAAGAGTCTGCAGACACATGATCACCATAAAGCTGAGGTCTGCACATCCAGGAAGGATTCAAATCTCATGAGATGATCTTTCCCTGTCTATAAAATTTTTAAAATAAATGCATGATGCGTAATTCCAAAGGACTTGTCAGACTTCCCAAGGCCAGGCATATGCAACACTAAGAGTCATAACAGGCCTCAGATATCCTCACAGTGTTTCATGATAGGCATCTGATATATCTGAAACCTGACAGCTGTCAGGGTCTCACTGCTAGAACCAGAACAGATCATTAATGACTGTGGGTTTATTACTGGACCCTTCAGGCTCATATTATATATTCTACCTTCTTTATTGTTCCAGTCAACAACAAAAAGAAAATAAACAAAACCTGACTGACTGAATCCAAGGGAAAAAGCATATTAAGGGACAGTTATCCACTATTTTATCCATATATATTGCATTGTCTCCCTTTTGCCGTCCTTGGAAGTAAGGGCGCGTGCTATCTTCACCGTCTTTTTTTCAGATTTAGGATGCAGTGACAACACTTACTCTAATTTTTATCAGCTCACCAGGCAATAACATAATACCTATTACTTCTGACTCAGCAATGAGGGCCATAGGCCAAGGAATTATTTTTTCTCCTGAATCAACTTTTTTATGTGACAGCCTGGGAAAGAGAAATGTGATGGCCATCTTGAGATATATCTGTGTTATATTGACCTCTGTGGATACTTTCTCTGGCAAAGGCCAATTCATCAACATGTCCCAGTCTTTGAGATTTCATATTAAAGTAATAGAAATTAAAAGATCAGTAATGTGATGGTTATTAATTATTGTGATGTTTGTTAGTGTCAAAAATTAAATATTTCTTAGAAATTCAGTTGAAAAATTAAAAATACTGCTAAGTTTTACAACAAATTGAGAGAATCTTTGAGGCAATTAATCAGATTATGTACCCATGGCCAAATTCATGGTGTTTAAGAGAGAAAAGCAGAGAGAGGAGGTCTGTGGTGGTGTTCCCAGGACACATGCAGGTTGGCTATGCTGACAGCATGCTACACAACTGCGATACTTTTTATTTATGAGGCCAGAGGCAGATCTTCTTCCTATCAGTGTGTATCAGGCTGTGTGAGCTCTGAATGTCCCCACCATGCTTCATGCCAGATAACCAGTATTGTCCTAAATGATGTGGCTGTTGCCAGTAACTGTGCTGCTCCATGTAGTCCCTGCAGTCCTGAAGGGTCTGAGAAGGCACTCAGCAGCCTGGCTTTAAGGGGAAATAACTGTGAGTGAAAGACTAGATGTCGTGATAATCAGTTCTTAATTTTTGTGTAATTTAGGTGCATGATGCCATTGTCAAAGGATCCATCGTGTCCCCTGGTCTGAAAGTATGTCTGTGTGCTCACTCTCTTTCCTATTTCTTAAAGTCAAATGCAGGAGTCACTAGAGTTCATTGCAGTTGCCTTCTGCTCTGGAATCTACCATAGACCTGGTGACAAAAATAGTAAGAGGGCAGCATTGGAAAATGGCCTTTGTTAGTGATGTCTGCCTCCTCGGGCTAGATATAGTCAGAGAGGAAGAAAAGGCACATCTTAAATTAAAGACCCAGAATATCTCAGCTGAATCATGGATAATTGTCGCAGGATGTCAATTCTACGTTGTGTCTGCTCCCTCTCTACCCCAGATGGTTCGTGTGTATGCAAGAGATAATCCAGGTGGGTCACAGGCCCAGCATGGACTATCTCTGGTGCCAAAAGGGCTCAGGCCTCCAGCTAAGAATCAACATCTTAGTCTGGAAAGCAAATGTGGGAAGAGATGAAAGAAAAATAAATATTCTTGACCAAAAGACATGGTTCTTATGTCTATAAAAGCCCCCACAATTATCACAGAGGCAGAAGTCTCCTATACACACCCTGAAAACGTGCCAGGGACTTCTTCCCGGAGCCCGGATGAAGGTTCTGTGGTTACTTTCCTGTGAATTGAGGGAAAGGATTTCGATGTGTTCTTCATTGGAAATTGGATGGTAAGAAACATTGGATCCTAAGTTACATTATTTCTTTGCTAGCTGTAAAATTATTGGTACCTTTAACCCCTTGGGTAAGACTAGTTGTCTCTTTTTGTCTTATCCCTGTGTGTTAATAGTTTTAAGTCTTATGTCTGTTAATTTGTGTCTCTTAAATAAATTATTCATTCTATAATAGACCAAATTAGCCATTATTGAAGAACTTGTAAACAAGAGGGGGTTTTGGGGTGCCGGCCACCTCAGTAAAGCTACTGCCTGCTGCCAGAGGCCTGGGCAAAAGGCAGAGACTGATTTAAACCCCCACATCCATTCATAACAGTAATGAATGTCAATTTGCCATGAGAAAGACAACTGTGCTGAACAGCACTGGACCTGTATTTGCAATCCTGCATCCAAACATGTTCTTGGTATCACCTCATTTACATTAAGAGGTTCACTGGTCCTGCACTACTTTCTTTTCGATGTCCATGAAGATTTTTTTTTCATTTCCCTTTGGTTGTTTTTGTTTCATAAGGTTTCCCTCTTGCCCCCAATGCTTTGAGAGAAAGAAGTGTCAGGATCAACACTGGGGACAACTCCCTCCCCTACTTAGACATGCCTTCTGGGCCTCGTACCACAGACTCAGGCCCTGGCACCTAGTCCTTGTTGGACCTATGCTGTAGGTGTGCCTATCTTTGATCATGTTCCCTGCTGTTCCAAATTGTTGTTCTGATTTTCTGGATTGATCTTGGCTCTGACTCACTGTCTTGTGTTTGTCTGATGATTGTTAGACTCCTGATGCTGGTGTTGGACCCTGCTGCAGTTACCAGCCTTGCTCTGTTCACCTTGTTTGGGACTGGTGGACTGCACCCTGCTGGTCATGCTGCTGCAGTATCTGAAGTGTGGTCACCTTCAGAGCTCAGCAATGCTGCTTTTTTGGAGATGCTCTGCTCTTTCTTTGAAGCTTCTGAGTTTATGGCCTGCAGAGTGTGTTAAGACGTGGTTATGCATGTGTACAGAGGCTGAGGCTCTCGCCAGAACTGCTGTAGTACCATGCCACTGCCAGCATGTGAAAAGGGTGAGGTTTCATCTGCACCAGTTAATCTGAAATTTGTCCTGTGATAGCTCCCAAGCTGTGCTCCAAGTCACTATAACAATACAAGTGATTCCTGCATTCCTGATTCCTTGCCACAATTCTTATTTGTCATCTGGAATTAGTCAGATAGTGCAAAAATCTGTTGCTTGCTGAGCATCAGCCGATGGTATTTAAGATGACTTTTCACCACATTGTCCCTTGTATAGAGTTCCCTGTATTATTTGCCCAATAATCCTCTTATAGAATAGGGATGTTCCTTCAGAATATTATGTAGATAAAGTCTAGTAATTACTGTGAGGGTTCTTTCACACTTTGTCCTCCTTTCTGTGAGGAAACACCTGCTATTTTTCAACTTGGCTTTCATTGCTTCATACTGAAGTCATGGTAAATCAAGTAATGAGAAGCAGCCATGAAAAGATAAGAAAGATAAATCTTGAATTCTGACACATATCTTTTTAAAAATTATTTTTCAAATAGTATGTTGTATCTTTTTCAACTGCTGATTCACACCAAGCCCTGCATCACCTCTGTGCATCCTGTTGCTTGTCATTGTGTTGTACTCAACGATTCCCTTTGCTGTCTTCTTTCAATGTGTGCTGGTATTTGTAGTGACAATCAGTTCATGCAGTGAAATGAAGAATGATTCTGCTAGCCCCAAAGGAGCAGTCAGCTCTTCAAATTTGAGTTTAAGGAATTTCAGACAAATGTGTCATTTTGCCTCAGAGACACTTGAGAGAGCTTTCAAGGCCATTCTTGAAAAGTGTGGAAACAAAAGCAAATGTGAATGTATGAGAGAGAGAGGTTTGCCTGAGAAAAATATATTCTTCCTGATATTATGCTGGGTTTTGGGATCCTAATAGTTAACCAACTTGAAATGTACTCAGATTGAAAGGTCCTAGCCTTTCTAAAAGGGAGAAAAACTCATCAAACTACCCTTCTAGTGCAAAAATAGAGACTTCAGTTGTCCCAGGGCCAAATATTATTTTAACATACTGAGACCCATAAAGCCAGAATCTTGCATGCATTTCTCATTTAATGGGAGTTTTGACAGAGATCCAGGAACATGAAGTTTGTCCCTTGGTTTATCTTTAATATGTGTTAGTTTAGGATGTGTAAAAAAGACTGATGATTTCACAAACCCTGAAGTAGCAAGTGTAATGTCATACACTAAAGCGTGTTGTTTCACTTAATAAATTTATTGAAGTTTCTTAATGTATTCTTGAAGCCTGATTGTAAGGAGCAGTTTTCTTACCTTCCTTACTGTTACTGGGTTAAGTGAGCTCTTCTGTGTGTGGTTTTTCCACATCTTCAACTGCTAAACAGAGCTCAACAGTGATATTTTCAGGTGACGTGTTCTATTAGAAATGGGATCACAAAATTTCTTTTCGCTCATGTTGCCTGCCATAATTTGCCCAGAGTCACAAAGATGAAAAGACAAAGTAGCCTGTAAAATTACCTTATTGAGGTAGTTTGTAAGGACTGAAATGTAGTCTCTTTAATGCAGACATTAAATTTGTCACAGAGAGTTTCTTTCCCATTTCCAGCTTTGATAAAACAGTAATGTTTATTAAAACTGGCACTTCTGTGTTTTTGCTAAGATTCCTCACTTGCTGCATTTTTTTGCTTTCTGCTGTATCACGTATCTGCCATATGTGAAACATATTGTGCCCAAGTGAGCCCACTAGTTTGGAAATGGGTTATGAATTTCTTCAGACCCTGACTCTATATGTCTATGAATCCATTTTTGTAACCAAATGTTGGTTTACAGGACCATCTTTCAGTGACCTGTATGAAAGAGGTGGCTTAAGTCAGAACCACAACTAGTTGGCTGTAACAGTATTGCATCAACCATTAAAATGCCATTTAGCAGAAAGCCCAGCTGAGAACTTAATGCCAAACAGAAAGGTCAGCTTCTGCTTCACTTCTTATATTCTTCATAAGCAAAATGCCAATTGCAATGATAGGTCGCAGAGCTGTTCCCAAGCTTGTGTTTCTTTGAGGTGAGAGTGGCTGCTAATGAAGCATATTTCATTGGTTCTACATCACTCAGAAAATGGTTTATAAAGAAGTTTGGATTTGCATGGATGTGCTGTCAAATCTAGATCTGTAAACAGATTTTAACAGCTTCTGAAGCCTTCAACTACTTATCTGTGACAAGATGCATTAAATTTGTACTGATGGTTTAGGGGTGCTTTGAGGAGAGCAATACAGTTTGCTGTTGGATCAAGGATGGCATGAGCAGTGTCTTCTAGTGAGAGGAAGTTTTGTGTTACTGATGCTTGTAAACAAAACAAAGGAGGTTGCCTGTTTCAAAGGTCATGACTGTGTCATTATATGAGTAACAGGAGTATGTGAGAGTTTCACAAATTTGTTCCATACTATAGAGGTGAATTTCTTATCTCCACGGTAAAAGATTATTCCCAATGAGTGACAATGTTCATTGCAAAGTGCTGTTGTCCTTCACACTTGTTTATATGGCAGATTTTGTTAACTTTCTTGTTTAGCATAGTAAGCTTTCTTTAACAAGCCTTAAACACTGCTAAGAGTTGTCAAATTTCTAGTGGAAGTATGTAAAAATGAAATTGGTAACTCATTAGAAGATTTTGAAGAATTTGCATTCAGTTTTTAAATGAAAAATCAGACCTTAAAGATTAGTCATACTTTTGGGTAATAGCTAATGGACAAATGCAGTGTCTTGTGGAGAAGTTATTGCTTGTTGAGACATTTCTAGTCTCATACAGCATATTTAAAGAGTGGAAAGTTCATGTTAGTGACTAAACCTTCATTTGTGCTTCCCTAGCCTAAATCAGGAATTTTACTAAATTCTTCTCTTCATAAACCTTGGGCTTGCTGCCAAGTCCAATAACAAAAAATGCACAGCTAGCTTGCCCTGGACTGAATGCAAACAGTTCTGTGTTGGATTCAGGAATATACAGACTTCCTAAAAAGAAAAGGGATATAATTTTTTTTTGTGTGTTAGTTCATTAGGAGAAGAAAGGCACTGTAATTGCAGATATATCACAGCAACCCTAGGCTACCTGAAGAAGGGACATGTCAATGTCACTGCTTGATTTGGAAAAAGGTTGGGAAGGGATTCTGCAAGAATCATCTACCCTGTTTGGTATTACAGGCTGCAGTATCATGTGAGTACCTTGCTAGGCACGTAATTGCTGCTGCATTTTCATTGTTTTCCTCACAAGTATGGCCTTGAACATGGGAAGGAGGAAATGGATGACTGCTTGCTGTTCTTTTGAATAGGGAGAAAATGTTTTCTAATGGGCAAAATACATAGAGGAACACGTTGCTAACCAGCTCTAGCCTCACGAGCTACTGCTAGCTCAGTTTTCTGAGGTTTTCAAATGCTAACTTCAGCTGTACTGTTTTCGATTACAGACTATACATGTGCAAATAGAATGTGCAGTGGATAAAAACATATATTTCTAATATGAATTGCATGCACTGACTAGATAATGCCATTGAATCAGTGACAGCAGAGGGGAAAATGAACAGAAGAAGCTTGGCAAAGCAAACCCTACATCTGCAGCACCACAGCTCCGGTACAGCCTTTCTGTCTTGCTTATCAATGAATGGCATGCGTCTTACTCTTTGTACATTGATGCTTAAAATACACTTTGTCTCTCTTATTCTTAAATGCTGTAATCATTCACTGGAGCTCACAGGTGAGAACTGTTTCTTAGGAAGCCAATTTTGCATGCTGAGTAGTTCAGATACTCTGAACTTTTCAGCTAATCTTCATTCCTTTAAGGTAGACTCTGCTTCACTGGAGTCAAGGTTAGAGGAAGCTTGCAGGATTTTAAGGAGGGGACCAAGAGGAGGCAGTGTAGTAAGACAGCTTTCCCTACTGTGGACCTCAGATAACCAGGCTTGGAACAAGATGTACCCTATTTTCTATGCCTTGTTTTTGATGTCCTGTTTTCTCTCTTCACGTGCCACTTATAAGTGCAGCATTTCTTCCTTAAAAACTGGTGTAGCTAAGGTTTGTGCTGATCCTCTGCCTGGGATATTAAACTGCCTGGGCACTTTATTTTTGTGTAGACTGGTTTGATTACTGAAATTCCATTATTGTCAAAATGTCTCAGCATGACGTGAACCTCTGTTAGCCCCTTGTCTCCTAATGTATGTAACAACCTTTATTAGTGTTGTAATGTCTTTGGTTCCTGTCTCAAATGTAATGGAATTGCCTGACAGATGCTTGATAGGGCTGCAGAATGCCTTGGTATGTTCTCTAGGTGCTGCTGTCTTTATTAAATTGAAAGTCCTTTCTGGTGGTTCAGAAACAATCAGTTCTCTTTTGTATTATTTTTCCCCCTGCTGCTTGCAAGTACCTGACTTTTGTTTCTGACAAATCTCTTTTCCCTTTCTTCATTTATAAAGTAATCTTTCCATTCTTCTTCATTTCATGTTATCCTTCTTTTCTGCATTCCTGTCCTGCAATGTGTGCTAAATGTATATACTGCAAAATCCTCAGTACTCCACGGAAGGGTCTGAGCAGCTTCATCTTTTGTTTCTAGTCCTTAGTTTTTGTTTTTATTTCACTTCTTTTTAAAATCTAGTTAATGAAAATCCTTCTACCAAAGTTTTTAATACCTTTTCAATTTTTTTATTTTATGTTTGGAACATCATTTAGAGTATTTACTAGGACTGGATTTCTCTTCAATCTTTATTTTCCTTTCACAGTTTCAGAAGCAGTGACCACTGCTGCCCATAGGTGTGTGGACTACCTTTGTTTCTTACAAAGTTTTGTTCTGAGGGCCTATACCTATAATATAACCACACTTTCTCTGTCAGCAATCCAGATCATTAATAATACTGATAATGACCAAATGCACAGAGCTCAGTGGATTTATTGCTTGTTATGAGCTCCTCTTTTGCAATTTCTTTCTTTATCTATATGTTGCTGAAAAATGTAATTGGTGTAAGGTTATAGTTCCCAAGTATATATACTTTCTTCTAAAATGTCAGATTCAGAGTGAACTACACCTATGAAAGGGAGCCCTGGTGGTGTAGTGGTTAAGCATACGGCACAGTAATTGCCGAGGCTCGGGTTCGATTCCCGGCTGGGATACTCCCCGGGCAGGCAGAGCTCGTTAGCCCTGCAAGGGGGCAATCTGCCTACGTCCTGAGGAGGACCTCAGCTGCCACTGTCCAGAATCGCTTTGGCCCGGCAGAAGAACCTCGGGATTAAAGGGTGGGCTCAGATCTGCGCGCCCTGTGTCTCACCTAAAAAATCCAGTGCGCAGGCTGGAAGGTCTGAAAGGAAAAAGAGGCCTTCCCCGGATCTTCGTACGCGAAGGCTGGCCAGCAAAAAAAAAACAAAAACAAAAAAAACCAAACAAACAAAAAAACAAACAACAAAACAAACACCTATGAAAATCAGGAAAAAAACTAAAAATACTTCAAGACACAAACTCCTGACAACCAGGAGATACAGCAAAAATATTCTAAGTGAACCCTAGCTCTCTTCTTGGAGGTAGCAATAGTTACTGGGAGTACCTAGGTAATGTCTCATTTGTCTGTATCAGGGTACCTCTGGTAAGGTGTCCCGGTTTGAGACAAATGCAGAGGAGGAAATATCCCCTGANGCCGGGGAAACACCTCTCAGTGAAGTCCTGATCTTCTGAGGCTCCAAGTCCAGAAGGGGAAGAAACAAAATCCCAAAGAGGAGGAAGAAAAAAAAAGAGGAAAAAAAAAAATTCCGTCTCTCGTCTCTCCCTAAAAGGAGCAGCGCTGAGAGCCAGCCGGAATCAACCTGAGGAAAAAAAAAAACTGCCTTCTTATCTCTCTGTGAAGGACACAGTGTTGTCTGGCTTCGCTTTCAGGCTCCGTTTACAGACATAGAAAAGCATACAATTCACTTTTCTGGGCATGGGCAGACAATATAGGATAAACCATCAAAGGATAAACTCCAAGACAAAAGTCACTCCAAGACATAAGGGAAGATGTAATGAAAGATGCAGATTCTAGCTGGAGAACGCAGTCAGAGCCATGGCTGTGACACATGGTGGTCTGGGTCCTGTATGTCTTGATTATGGGCACATGTTCACATTAGCAATGCTGTCTTCCAGATTACCAGTAGCAATCTTACTGTGCTCCATCTCTGAGTGGGAAATCACACCTTGCGCTGCAGTTGGGGCCCAGGAACTTAGCAACTGGGATTTGGAGGGTCATTGTAGGCTTCTATAATTTGTACTGTATTTTGCCTCATGACTCATTTTGCTCAATCATCCTCATGTGTTTTCAAAGACTTTGCAGAAATTGCTACATTTTCAGACAAATCAATCCCTTTTCTATTGATTGAAAAAACTAGCATTCATTTTAAGAAAACATGATATTTGCCCAACTGAAAAAATTAAAGTAAAGGAAAACAACTGAACATGCTTGGAAAAACAAAATGCTTGCAGGCCATTCTCAGATAAGAGGTCAACAGTCTGCATGCACACAACAGGCATTCAGGAGCAGCAGAACTTTTCCCATTCCCTTAAATCTTCTTAATCCTTCTGGCTAAGGGATTAAGTACAAACCAATGCAGAGGTATAAAAGTGGTCTCACCACTGCGTCCTGCAAGGGCTAGGGCATTCACAGAGACAGGCTATTGTGGAAGTCCAGGAGGGCTCTTTTATCATGCCACACCACACACATGGCTCTTTTTGATGCTGGGACTAAGCTTGGCATTCAAAGAGGGTAGGGAGTTATTATATATACCTGTGTATTTCCTTACACAGGTAGTTGCTGTGTGGCTTTGGGACAATTGCTTTCAGAAACATGAAAGCCCTTGCCACCACTCTGCCTTCTGACATATAGCACTTCTCTGCATTTCTGAGCACAATGCTATTATTTTACCAGATACCCCAATTATCCTTCTTTGTCCACCCCAGCCCAGACTAAACGTGAGCAGAAAGTCAGTGCTGCTATTCCATCCAATTTGTTTGGTATTGGGAGCTGTTAAAGGTACTGCAAAGGCAGATTGAGTGGGCTAAAGTAGCACTCTAGGCTCCATCTTTGCAAGTGGTTTTTTTGGGGGCACAAAGATTGGAACTGCTGGTGGCCCACTCTTGGTGATGGTGTCATGGGGATCAGATGTGACAGCCGAGAACAGTAAATCCAGTGGAGGTGCAGTTTCAGCACAGAGCTCCCAAAAAATGGGCACACATTATGCCACCTTCAAATGTGTTGCATCTCTGTCTTTCTGGCTTCTCTTTTTGTTTTGTCTAAATGTGAGAGAGTACTGAACACCATTTATCTCAGCAATTAACAGGAGGCTGACATCATGTAACTAACTTCTAAGGAAATCTTTGCAGTCTTCAAGCAAATTTTGAGAGTAATTTTATTTCCTTTGTTTGTCAAATTGCAACATTTTTGATTTTCTGCTGGGAGAAAGGACTAGGTGACAACATGCTGAGAAAAAAAAAAAGTGGGGGAGAAGGGGAGTAAAATAAAGATTCAGAGAGGGGTATGGCAGCAAAATATAGACCAGGTAAAAGCTAGGCAAAGTTGTCAAATGTGTCTTCAACTTTAAGAAGAGCTTATAGATCAGTTGAAATAGTCAGTGGAGTGCTGGCAGTTGGTGCCAGATGGAAGCACTGAACTAGGTCCTTTGTAAAATGCACCAGATTGTCACAGGACTTTTTAAGGTTTTAAGATTGTTTCAGTGGTACATGGGTGCTATGTAACCCTGAGGGAAAACTTGCAGTAGTTTGGCCTGTAGGTTGATTCACAGCTCTGTGTGCCCAATTAAATGATGAAGCACATGTGGAGCACAGCTGTTCATTTGATTTCCTTTGACAGGAATTTCGCATGCAAGCACCAAAACCACTCAGAAACTGTGATCAGTGACAGGCAAATGGTCACAGATGGCAGGAAGGTGGCAGAGCTGAATCAAAGCTATGCTTGAGCTGAAGCTGAAGCACTAATATAGGTGCATCTTAAGAAAGCATGCATATTTTGGAGTTTTTTGAAGAACAGATTTTTAATAGTAAAAGTCTTCACAACTTACCCATGACAGGTGCTCCAGTATCCCCTTTCTAGCCACTAAAGATGATCACTGCTTTTTACTGACTAATGCTGAAAAATTTCAGATTACTGCCTTTTTTCTCTCATGCTTTTTTATGGTATTCATTATACCTCATTTTTATAGCACTCCAGATTCCAAACCCTAGTCTGAGATGTCTTTGTCCTGACCAAATGCAGGGGAGGGGAAGAACAAAATTTGATGTCTGATGCGCAGCATGAGAGCACAATGGTAATCTCAGTCCTGCTGGTTTGTGGTATGTTCAGCTGAATTGATACAGTCTCCTTCTGATTTATCACCAAAGTAGCAATGAAAATTCAGCTGAGAAGACATACTTTGAATTTCTCTCTGGGTGTTACAAAGCTACTTCTGCAGTGGCTCCTCTCAGACCAAATTAAAGTAGCTTTGTGAAGACATAGGTTTAACAAGTGAAGCTTTTTGAGTGGTTTATCATTTATGTCTGCTTGAAATCACTCTAGTTCGTTTCTGCTCTGGGAAGAGATGGCCAGGTGTCCAGACCAATCACAGCTCCCATGAGACTTTCTTGTCCTCCATCAACTAATATCACTCACACATGCTTTCTTCAGAAGTTCACACCTGTAGCATGACTCCAGCTATGTGTTTCATATATTGGCTGTCTTAGTGTATGCAATCTATGAATTTTGTTCTCTATTTGAACATTTCTGTTTGTTTTATTTGAAAATAGGTTTTAAGATATGGAATAATGTAGAAATTTTTGTTAGAAAGCTTCCTTGTCTAGAAATGGGCAGAGGGGGAAAATAGAAGAAAGTTGTCTTGAGAACAAATAAATCCATGTGTTCAGGGTTGTAAATTGTCTACTTTTTAAAAAAGAGATTTAAATTTTCAGTATGTATTCCAACACTCTGGAAGAGGATATATTTAAAAAAGGAAACTATTCCTTCATATATACACAGGATATTATGCAATTATATCTGTGCCTAGGCTATGTTTCTGCAACAAGTTTGAAACAATGGGAAATATACAATAGTGCTGTGTTTGCATTAGGATCACTGGGAAAGTTTCCCAGGAATATCCATGAAAATCCTTAATTTTTCTTTGTTGATAGTATTCATGATCACATGAAACCATTGAGAATTAGAACTCTTCTCTGGACAGCTTGCACAGTTTCCACTGCTGTCAGCAGAATACTTTGCTTTTACTTCAAAGCATTTTCTCTCTGCCTTTTTAAAATTCTAGAATCTGTGGTTTTTCTTCGTGTTCAACCACAAATTAAATCAAAGGATTCCAGTAAAGATTGTCCTCATTGTGCTGCATAGGTATCTTCTGGTTGCATTTACAAAACCCTGGAGACATCCATTTTGTGAGTCCCCCTAGACAAAGACACACATGAAAAACCTAGGAGACGTTCTGTTGATAATTGTCTCTTCATTATAAAGACATATGTAGCCAACTCTTTCAGAAGCAGGTCTTTAAATTAGATGGAGTGAATCCTTAAATTGGGGATTAGTCCTTCAGATGACACTGTTGATGATCTAGAAGACAGTATTGTGTTGTACAGGCAGCAGGGAGGTTGATTTGATTTGTCTTTTTTTTTCTTTTTCATGAGCTTTTCCACTGGCTTCTTGTACAACCATGGGAGACCCACTTTACCCTGTTTACTTCTATTTCCGTAAAATTCCTTCCCATTTTCTTTAGGCTATAGTATCTTCAGGGCTGGAATTGTTTCTGGGACTGTACAGCAGTTTGCATACTTAGGTCTTGTCTTCTGTTTGGTCTTCTAGTGACCTACATTATCAAGAGAACCACCTGGAAAGTGTTGCTTGCAAACATGTTATACTCAGCAAGCATCTCCAGTCTTGCAACATGTCTGGCAAAGACTGTTTGCTGAATATCCTAAAGCTTTTTACCACCTTCTACCCCCTCATCTGATGCAGTCTGTTGAGGAATCAATTCAGTGCAGGTAGGTCAGTGTGCAGGTGCAGTGTGAGTGTCAGGTTGAGCTCTGGGTGATGGGAGCCTGAAGCAAGGGGCCATGAACTGTTGCTGACCCTCTGCATAACAAAGGGCCCAGGGACCTGTGGCCCAGCCAGGTGACCAGACAGTCCATGGAGCCGATGACCCCAGACTTTGGCATGCATAGACTGTGAGGGAATAAAAAGCCAGGGTTCCCTGTTTGGGGTTCCTCCTTCTCGGTACCCAGCTTGAGTTCCCATTTTGTGGTTGCGCCATGATTAAGTTATTTTAAGGACTGAGATATCTGAGACTCTGCTCTGGGAAACCTAAGGTTGAGCTAGTAAGGAAAGCTGATTCGACTCACTGTGTGAGCATGGGGTGTTGTGGTTCTTGCTGGGGTTTTAGTCTCAGCTCAGGTGGTGTGAGTGGGACTGTCAGAGTGGCTCCCAGATGGTCAGACAGGGAGGTTTCCTGAACATAGTCTGCTCTCCAGTTCCTTCTCTTGCTATAGGCAATCTGGGGTTTCCTGTTGGCCCCTTGGACTCACTGGACAAAACATTCTTTCCTTAAAGTTTCAGGATAACCACCTTTAAAAAACTAGCTTTAAAACCATTCTCAAATTCCTGCTCAAATGGTATTGCTTCCCATAAGGGACAAACTCCCAAACCAGATAAAAAAGTATGCAGTTTATAAAAGGGCTCTGTTTCAGCAAATTATTTATGAAAGCATTAATAAAGCCCAGCTAACATCTTCACTCGGGCTTATAACTTGCTTTCTGACTGCATAATACTGTACATTTTTCTTTTGACAAATCAAACATTCCTTGTTCTTTCCCCTTAGGTTGCATTTTCTTTAGTAATGCTTTCAGATGTCAGCTGAGCCAAGTTTTCAGGTAGGTACAATGACACAGTGGTGTACTACAGTAAATTCCCCAAGCTTGCACTCTGTGTCTTCAGTACATTGGACGCAATGAACCTTGGGGGCCTTTATTTTTATGACAGCAATAAATTCACCTAGTGAGATGAAGACTTATTTTACAACTCTTCCTTTTGATGATAGTAGCACTGTATAGTGCAAAGCCAGTGAAACCAGACATGCTTAAATAGCACAAAGTTTGAAGAAGGAGAAAAAAATACTGTGATTTCTGTGGAAAGAATCTGATCTATTCACCTGTCCAAAAGCATCAGAGGAAAAGGGTTTTTACCATATGATCACTCTTTGGACTCTGAATCTGGCAAAGGAGAATACCAAAGGACAGGACTCAAAGCCCCCACAAGCTAAAAGTATATTTTGCATATATGAGCTCCAGTATAGCATTAGGGTTCATTTGAGCACTCTGTCAAGGATCAAGGCCTGTGATTAAAGAAAATGACAGAGAAGTAAAAGTGTCTCCCAGGCTTCTTAGCAAAATGTGACATGCAGATATGAGACCTAAGGTCAGGTTTGCTGTCATAACTCTTTTGTTAGTTATCCATTATGGAATTTCTTTGGCCCAGGGCAGATCAAATCTAAACCATTTTGTTGGTTTAGGTCTTTACAGGAATTTCATTTTGTGCGCTCTTTAGCCACAGTGCTTCAACCAGCAAAATTAAAAAGAAAAACAATAATTTTCTTGTAAGTGAGGATTTTCTTTTATGGTAGAAAAAAAATAGACATCTAATAAGAAACATATGCTGATTATTGAACACATTTTTTGACAGCTGGGTTATATGCCATGCCAATAATGAACGTGTATGAGTGTCACCTTTATCAAAATATGGGACTGTCAGTTTGCTGCTGAAAAAAATAGAAAGTATAGAAAACAGCAGAGATTCACTAATAGCTGCTTTTAAAGCTCATGGATACGGTAAGCCTTTTGCAGAAATCTAAGAACCAAAAGTAACTGGGTTTCAGTCAGAGTTTCTGTTACAGGCAGAATTTCCTCACACCTTTCTTTATCATAAATAATCATTTGAAATATTCTTCTTGCAAATTGTCTAAATTATACCTAGCAGATTTCATGGAAATATGGCCCCTTTTGCACCAGGTCAATGGATGTTAAATATCAGAAGAACCCTTCAGATTCCAGAATCTTTTGTGTCACTAAGTGCATTTAAAGGATTTACTGAAAAAGCAGATGGGGTCTGGGAAAGGCAGGCAGCTTACATTATTGGATGCCATATTGTCCTAAGCCTGTTCCTCCATAGCTTTTACTCTTGGAAAAGATACTTAATTCTTTTGCCCTTCACTCTCTGTCTACAGTCAGGTTTGATTTATGTAATGAATGCATGGTACAATATGAATGTGTTAGCAGTGTTTATAACTGAAGAATTACTCCTAGAACTGCAAGCTCTGCTCTTTCAGGTCTGTGGAGAATGAACATAATTGTGGATGTAAATAAGGCATTTGTACAGCCTGTAACTTGGAATACATATGTAACTGAGGTACCAGGACACATACTGTCTTGTATCATTAGCATGTTACAAGAATACTATTTTTAAAGGATTAACTCCCTAGTTTAAACAATGCAAAGGACAAATCTTTAGCACAATAAATGACAAATTCATTACAGAACCTGAAGAGCAAGGTCTGTTTAGCTGAACCAAAAATAGATTGAGAAGAGACTTGATTGCAAGACATCAGTACTTTCAAAAGTCAAAATTACTAAATAATAATGTCTTCATTAACCTAGCAGGGAAAGACATGAAGAAAATGAGTAGCTGGATTTTTCGTAGAAAGAAATTAAAATTAAGAATCAATGCCTCATTTCTAAGAGTAAGATTGATTAACCACTGGAAAAAATATTAAGGGATATGGAGTCCTTATTTCTTGAAGCTTCCAAATGAAGACAGAGCAATAAGAAATATATTTTTAGAAGATATGTTCTAGTAAAAAGAAAAAAAAAGCCATCTCAATACACAGGTGATGATAAAATTTTAGGGCATGTATTACACAGAAGGTCAGACAAGAGAATCTGATAGCCATTTCTGGTGTTAAACTTCTGAGTGAAAGCAGACCAAGGGAGAGAGCCGATTCTCAGTGTTTTAAAACACTGAATAAATTGTTAACATTTATCACCCTGCCTGTGATTTCAGCTTTATGCTTGTGCAACACAAAAACATGAAATCAGAACACTCAAATCGCAGTTGCATTATATGGATGTCAGGCAAAGTTTTATCATCTAGCACTGGGCTGCTGTTGTACCTTGGAAAAAATATGTCTGCTCTGGCAAACACTGAATCTCATCTGCTTTATGCAAAAAAGAACAAGGAGGAAGAAAATATACCCATAACTGCACTCCCTGTCTGATAAGAAATATGCTTGTGTCTTAGACAAAAACCAGAGCTGCCTGCATATTCATGAGGTAGGTACATTCAGGCCCCTATATGGACATGGAATTTGATTAACTTGCAGTTTGTGCATCACTTGATGGAAATTGACATTCCCTAGAAATTAAATGTGATAAACCATGATCAGAAGACCCTGAACTTTCATATGCATTATTGAGTAAATGTACAGGTGGACAGGTCATGTAGGGAAAGGCTTTGTTTGAAGTTGTCCAAGGGTATGTAAAGGAGAGGAATGACATAGTGTTTCGGCACTGGGCATTGAAAGATTAGACTAATGGAAGTTTTATCAAGTTGTATCCTTGCAAGGGATGCACATGGGATGGTAGAACAACAGCAACTTCACTGATCGATCAGTTATACCTGAGCTAGAGTTTGGTAAAGTTCAGCACAACATTACAGGGTGAACTCCATGAAAAAGGGCTAATCATACACAGTAGGCAATTTTTATGAGAGGGTATAGATGCATTTGTAGCAATGAATCATAAATAGAGCTGGTGCAAGAAAGTGAAGAATGGGGAAATCTGCAGAAGTGAGGCACAGGTTTGTACTAGGATTGAATTTCTAGAAAATCACATATTTATGTGTGAACCAAACTTTATGTGTACTACCTGGAAATCCGTGGGTAGATACATGCTTAGAAAGCAGGGATGGGCTTATGAATGTGTTTTAAATACTGAGAAAAGCCTTAGTCTGACAAGTAAAAGATTACTGGGCTGTTTGTGTGAGATAGTGATGGTTATGTCTCCTTTATAGAGAGCAAACCTTATGTAAAATTTGAGCTCCTTCAGAGACTAAAATAATGCCAGTTAGATTGATTGAACTTGGCTATTGAGTTTCAGTATTTTCTGGGGGAATACAGTGAATTTTGTCCATTTAATGACCAATGGTGGATACCAACATTTTAGACACTTGTCACTTCTATAGCAGTGTAACTTCCTTTTGTGATTCACATTCTTCTTAGTGCTCAGATATTTGTATGAGTGGTTGAGTTTCAAGAACTCAGGTGAAACTCCCTTGTTTTGTTTTTCTTTCTGGTCCCAGTGATATTTTTCTAAAGTCTTTGGTGGTGTAAGGAGCTCTATAAGAATTTAGAAAATGAGAAAAGGTTTGCCCTTGTATTTTTGTGCCTGCTTTTCTCAGGATAATATCACCCTGTTAGACTAGTTTTAATTTAATTTACCTCTGTTTATTTGCACTGAAATGTTTCTGGCTCCGTAAAAGAAACTGTCTCAAATGCCCTGGTACAAATACATATTTCTTTTCATAGCCTGATCTAATGTGCATTTCAAAGAAAATGTCATAGCAGGTAGTGCTGTGTCTTTTAAAATTTACAGGTTAGGTCAGAGGGAGTGTTTTGTCTTCATTCAATTTTATAAGGTTTTTCCAATAAGGTCCTTTTCATCTGCAAGTAGTACAGGAGGGCTGGAGGGAACCTAGCAGAAAGCTGGAAAATGTTCATCCAGTGATTTCAGATGTACTTCTAGAAGCAAGTAAAAATACCACAAAGGAAAATGTATCCCACTGTTAGAAATGCTGTGAGCAAAATGTGACAGAGGGATCACCATCCAAGGCAAGCAAGACACTTCAGAGTGCAGGCAGCAGGTGACTTTTCAGCATGATTGAAAAAATTGGTTTAATAGAGGCAATATATACAAAACCAAAAAATTAACAGCTCAACTACTTGGAGACTTACTCAGCATGCAGCATCACAGCAGAATGGGGTTTAACTCCCTGTATTTACAGAGGGACCACAATTCTGGTCTTAAATTGTTAAGAACTCTTTAATGGTTTGACACAGGTCAAAATGTATATCTACCTCAGATGCAATCGTCAGTGCATAGGGTAAAATAATTTTAATCCCCTGCAAACAAAACAGAACAAAAGCTAGTAAGATTATTTCTTTTCTCTCTCTCTACCTCCTTTTTTGTTACTAAGCAGGGAGCACACAGTGAATAACAAGAAGTGTTTAAATCATGCATATTGTTTTCTGTGTTGTCTCAAGCGTCAATTTTATGGATGCATATAGCGTGAATGTCAAAAAGTGCAACTGGATGTTTTTCCCTGAGATTTTGACCGTAGCTTGTTAGAAGGCATTGTATTAATATGTACACTGTGGCTTCCAGACTGCAACCTTTCAAGCAAGAGGGCAGTCTAATGAACTGCTTTTCAGCCACAGTTTGCCTTGAGTAGTTATTAATCTGCTGTGTGCTCCTGGGCCTGTGTTGGTTCTGCATAAGTGTTTGTGCAGCCATTCAGCTGGACCAGACTTCCTGCTTCCTTGCAACCTGATTACATAAATGTTTTTACCACCATTACCTGAAGGATAATTCAGGGACAAGAAGAAAAGAAGAGTACTGGAACCAGCTTAAACAACACTGCTATTTGAATGGCAAAACCAATCTAGAAAAGAAAACCTGCTGTTACTACTAATCTTTGTGAAAGTATACATCTGTCCACCGGAAAACATTTAGTTTTAAACTATCTAGTATGAAAAAAATAAATTGGAAAAACCTTTTTCTGAGTGCTGAGAAAGCTTCATGCTAATACTGCTATATAGTGTTTATAGCAGATGGGAGGCAGCTGAGCTGTGATGGAGCATCACTTATGGTAGCAGTGTTGGCCAGCATCTGCAGATTCAAGCAGGAGTGACAGGTCTGTACAGTGATGTCTTCTCATTGCAGTCATGGCCGTTGGTAACCTTTCCAGCTGAGGGCACCTGCTGTAATACAACCAGGCAGGTCTTAGCCATCAACCGTTTAAGACAATAACAACTCCAATGATGAATGTGCCACCTGAGTCACTCCTAGGAAAAGTACAGTTCACCCTGTTAATAGAGCAAATGTGTTAATAGAGTAAATGTGTTGGAAGTAACATACAGATGTGACAGCAGTGGATGATCAATCAGTTGTGGGTGGTGGAAGTCTTCATGGGACATGGTATTCCTGAGCCATTGCTTCAGTCCTGGGAGCCCCGGTGGTGTAGTGGTTAAGCATACGGCACAGTAATTGCTGGGGCCCGGGTTTGATTCCCGGTTGGGGATACTCCCCGGGCAGGCGGAGCTCGTTAGCCCTGCAAGGGGGCAATCTGCCTACGTCCTGAGGAGGACCTCAGCTGCCACTGTCCAGAATTGCTTTGGCCCGGCAGAAGAACCTCGGGATTAAAGGGTGGGCTCAGATCTGCGCGCCCTGTGTCTCACCTAAAAAATCCAGTGCGCAGGCTGGAAGGTCTGAAAGGAAAAAGAGGCCTTCCCCGGATCTTCGTACGCGAAGGCTGGCCAGCTTCAGTCCTGTTTTCCTTCCACGTGGCTTAATGGGAATATAGAACCACCACTCTGAAAATTTGGTCTCACATGCAGACTTGCTGCACAGCTTGCCATAGGAGACAGATCTTTAAAACACAACTGATACTGCAGGGACTTGAGCCACAGACAGTTTGGCAAAGAGCTCTGTTTTTAGGGCATCATTAGTAATTTTCTTCTGAATCTGCCCAGAGATAAAAACAATAGATGTAGAAGAAAATGTTTTTTTCAGAGCATTGTTTCTAACCCTTGCAGGGCCATGAAAAACCAATCAACATGTTTATAAAATCTCTATGGGGATTCCTTTTCCTTCTAAATAGTCACTGATGATTTGGAGTGCTGCTTAATACAGCTACCATGGGGTCTAAGGCCATTGTCTGAGTTGCTTGTCTCACTGCAGTCCACTGAGGTATAAGCCACTGAGAATTGGTGCAGGGACTAAGGAGTGCTCTTGGCTTTCTGCTGTTCAAGAGACTCCTCTCCTTGCCTTGCCTCGCCTCGCCTATCCCTTGCCTCGCCTCACCCTGCCCTGCCCCGCCCCCTCCCCTCCCCTTAAAAAAAAATTTGAAAATTCACATGCAATTACAGACTTACCAGATGCTTCAACAACAGCTCAACAAGAAATGCTACTGAAGGCTGAGGTAAAACCTCAAGCTTTGGTAATACTGCAAATCCCAAAATGGCATGTTTATGGTCAGGCTTTTCAAATAAACCTTGAAGCAGCAGGATAAGATGAGAACCAGAAGAAAGGGTGGCAACTTGCTCTTGTACATTAGTGCACACAAAATTAATTAACAGGCTTGGACTTTTGAAACCTTGCATCCAAATCCTGCATTGTTGAAAAAAATTTCACAGCTTGAAAATACCCAACTTTTGTATGGTAGTTTTGCACAGATGCAAAAGCAGCAGGATCCATGGATATGGAGGAGGGGATCAGGTTATATTGTATTGGAACTGTAATATACAGCCTATATTAATTTTCTCATTTTATTTGTATGAATAATTTATGCTTTAATTTTTATATATTCACATAAGTAAATTAGAATTTCTTATTCCAATATTATAATTTCCTGCAAAATAAGTATTCTGCAGGGATTTACATAGCATTAATTTCCTACTTGTGTTGTTATAAATATTTAGAAATTGTGTGTAGGTGGATCTCTTATGGTTAAAGATGTCACCTAAACCTCTTAGTGGAATTATTTTCCAGTAATTCCTTGAATCATTTGTTATACCATTAGCTTTGTCTCTCTTAGCCAATTGCAATAGTAGGTTAACTGTAAAAATAGCAAAACCTCTTTCTTAAAATGGCAATTTTTGTTAGGTGGGATTAATAATACTACACCTTGTATTTTGTATTAGTGCTGGCAACTTTCATTTGAAGATCTCAGAGCACTTAAGGAATGTCAGCTGATTCAGAATATCCACTTTCACAGCAAAATATCTTTTCTACTAATGTCAACTCTCATCCTGAGTTTTGAGCTTTCTTTTTGCAATTGGAGTATGGGAGTTAAGCTATTTAGTCTAAGGAACAGGAGCCCAGAATATAACAGGAGTTTTGATTTGATACAGGGAACAGGTCTTTAATGCCTCCTCTGATGTGAAATATTGCAGTACAGAACAAGAGTTTAGATGGTCACAGGAGGTCAGATTGTTATCCCATGAAATGGGAAACCCTTTCATTTTACAGATTTCTCAAACACAATAAAAGATCGATTTGAAACCTTAAACCTAACAGAACAGTGCTTTTCCCTTTCTATAGGCACTACTGTAACATTTCTAGCAGCTTCAAAGTTTGATTATTTGATTTGAGAATTTGTTCCATTAAAAATGTCATATTCATAGTGCTAGTACTGTATGTATACAATGCTAGTACTGTATATTCAACTACTGTATAAATTCTAGTGTTCAATCTAGGCTAGTTTTGGACACCACAAAGGAAGCAATCATATATATAAACCCATATTAATAGAATAATTGGGTGACATTTAAAGCAGTGACCTTCAAAAGGTGTTTAATGATTTGCCAGGATTAGTTGTGTTTGTGCTTGGAGAAGGAATTGCAGCTCAGGATTCCTGGCTTCTTTCATGGCTTAGGCACTGGTACATCACTGCCTGCCAACTTGTGACAGTGCCCATTGGACAGTATATTTGCACGTGTACATCTCTTTATTCCGTGGGGGCTGAGTTGCTGGTACTGTTTGTTAAATGACTGCAGATATGTAGTCCTTTTAACATAGCAAATATTCATCTTATTTGAAGTTTTGGCAAAAACACAAAGAAATACCACCATTAAAAGTTTAGGAAAATGCTAGATGAAAACCCAGTAGTTTTAGCTTGCCTAAAATATTTTGAAAGTATTTGTCATAGTAATAATTTACTAATAATTATAGATAATTTTGAGGAGCTTTTAATCTAATCATATATAATTGAAAAGAATGAGTTTGTTCATAATGAAGTAAAATAGCTGAAATGCTCATTAACTTGTTGGAGCAAAGTCATACCAATTTTAGGTGAAATAGACACAGTGGGCATAGTTCTAGGAGACTTTCCATTTTTTCCAGATCTCATCTGACCTAGTTACTATGGACTAAACACTTGCTCACATTTGAGTTCCCATTTATTCCAAAATAAAATAACAAAATCATTGGGATGATTTTGTCTCCATATTTGCGAGATCAAACATTTTTGTTCAGAACAACAACTAACATTTCAACTTAGTCTTTTTCTTCTTTGGTGCTTTTTCTGAAATGCTTGCACTGTCTTAACACAGTGACATCATTTAGACAAAAGGAAGTATTGTATGTATTACAATTCTTGTAAAAATTCATAAACTCCCTAAAGTTTTCTATAGTTCTAGAATATATCAACAGGTATCTGTGAATATTTAATGCACAAAACATTTTTTAAAATCAATATATACAGCATAACAGAGTTATTACAGGTTTAAATCTCTGATTCTTCAGTGAATAGAACTGCAAGCTGCCATTGTGGTACTACATAGTTTATGACCTAATTTTATGTGGTTTAATATTCTTAGTTCTTTTAAGTTTGTTTACTGCCCTGAATAAAATTATATGATCCATAGAAAATATTAGGGAACAGAAAGCTCAATAATGGAAGTTTTGTGTATCTGCTATCTGAAGACATTATGATAGGACCGAGATGATTTGAGGGAGCCTATGAACCTCTTATAAATTGTGGTAGATTTTGTGCAGTCATTCATGAAAATATACCATGGAGTTTTTCTGTAAGGATACAAAATCTTTCCCTGGTGGACAGTCCAGAACATCTCTGCCAGTCAGAGACAAAAAGCCATGTTAACACAGTGACCGAAAAACAAGCATACTGGGGAGGCAGATAGAACATTACCAAGAATGACATAAGGAAACATGTAAACATGGAGAGATAATAATGAAGGTTGGGCAAGAAATCAGACAAAGTTACTTATAGAATCATCACAGAATGGCTTGGGTTAGAGGGAACCTTAAAGATCATCTAGTCCCAGCTCCCCTGCTCTGGGCAGGGACACCTTCAGGTTTTGCTCAAGGTCATCCAGCCTGGCCTTGGACACTGTGTTACGAACCGGTTTAAACCCAGAAAAGCCAAGAATGCTAAGAGTATGGGTATAAACTGGAAAAATATATATATATATATATATATAAAGAGATATATATATATATATATAAAGATTCTAAAATGTCTCCAAACAAGATTAAAATCAAACGAGATTAGATGTTGTTGCCAAAAAATTGGTGTATTTTATTTAATGGTAAAGGAGGCAGAGAGAAGGAAAGGGAAAAGAAAGCAAGTTAGAAAGAGATGTACATGGGGGGATTGGGGGAGACAGGAAGAGGTGACCAGGGTTAGATGGCAGCATATCACCCATCCGAGGCTCCTGATGGCTTGTTGCTCTCTTCCGTCTGGTCTTCTGGTGGTGCTGAAGGTCCCCTGTTGGTGCCATGTCCATGCCGCCACGCCATGCCGGGCTGCCGGGCCGGGCCGGTCTGGGCCGAGCCAAGCCATGAGTAGAGAGTTCCGTGGGTTAATATACGTTTTGAGCCAGGTGGAAACGCCCATGTACCTCCCTTTGCAGACACTGTCCCTTGCAACACTGGGGGTTTGTTGTATCAGCTCTGGTGCTCTGGGGGCTCCTTTTTGGGGGACCTCTGTGTTGGGTATGTTTCCCCTTCTGCTGTGGATACACCCAAGGCCTCTTTTCTCCCCCTCCCCTTCATGTGAGCAGCTGATAGCTCCAGGGCTGTAGTGTCCCATCTAGGGAGGTGTTAAGTTGTGTGTCCTTTGAAAGTCCCTTGGCTCTGTGTTGTTATCTTATCTTCATCAGCGGGAAGTTGGGGCTTCTGTCCATGCAGGGTGTGGTGCTCTTCTTTGCAGCTTTTTGTAACACAGTTCCAAAAAGCAGGGAAAATGTTTAACTCATAAAACTATAGTATTTCAGTCTCTGACACACTGCCAGGGATGGAGCATTCACAACTTCTGTGGGCAATGCATTCCTGTGCCTTACCACCCTCACAGTAAAGATTTTATAATATCTAATCTAAACCTATTCTCTTTCAGGTTGAAGCCATTTCCCCTTGTCCTGTCACTATATGCCTTTAAAAATCCCTCCCCATCTTTCTTGCAGGTTTCCTTCAGGTACTGGAAGGCTGCACTTAAGCCACCCAAAAGCCTTCTCTTCTCTAGGCTGAACAATCCCAATTCTCTCAGCCTTTCCTCATAGGAGACGTGTTCCATCTCTCTGACCAACTCGATGACCCTCCTCTGCACTCACTTCAACAGGACAATACCCTTCCTGTGTTGGGCAATCAGGGTTTTTCCAATCTGGTCTTGAAAACTGCCATGGACAGAGACTAAAGAACATTTCTGGGCAGTACTTGACTGCCCTCTTGGTGAAATTACACATTTTTTAAGACCAATGAATGCTACTGTGTTAGTGAAACAAAAAAGTCCATGAAAGATTGTTTTACCTAGCAGTAATTGGTTTTTAATATTATTTGTAATCCCTTTCAAAGTCTGAGTGGTACATGCTGCATCAGTCCATCTCCATACTCTAAAACACAACTGAATTCAAAGCACCCTTCTTTCTGGAAAAGCTGCCCTTAAGCAGTAAAACCCCTTGTCATTAGCACCTTTCTAGGTGATCTAGACAGTTTCCTGTGAGAATGCCTGGGGATCTGGCAATAGGCAGTCCCCTGACTCCATTCAGACTCAAGTGCTAGGGGATTTTAGGTGCATGGAGGATCTGTGTGAGTCAGCTGGGGAGCCAAGGAGTACAAGGAGGTCTTCCAGAGCTGAGACAGGGTTCTGAAAAAAGTGTGAATTAGCCTTAGAGTCATAAATTTCCCTATAACAATTCTCCCTAATCAGATTCTAAAATACATGGAAAATGTATTTTAAAAATGCTTTTCTGGTGCTATTCAGCATTAATAAACACGATAAGCAGTCACAGTACCTCAGTATACACTGTCTTTCACATGAAGAACTTGAAGTGCCTCACAGACACTAATTAATTAAGCCTTACTACACACCTGGGATGGAAACACTTCAGGGGAGTTTATAATATCAGTTCATTTTACATTTACATTAAACACAGCACAGAAAGGTTAAAAGATTACTCCCCAGTGACACAGCAAGTTGGTGCTAGAGCAAAGAGCACAACCCCAGGACCCTACTTGGATGTTGCTCTGCTGGAAGAGTGGAAAATATGTATTGCAATCATACAGTTTATAGCAAGATAAGTTAGCTGTGTAAATATTTATTTACACTGCAAATTTGGAATAACAGAATATTGCTGTGATTTAGTGAAGTTCATATTGTACAGACTGAGAAATAAACGCCGAGTAGTGCATCAAAGAACTCATTTCATGTTAGAAGCACAGAAGCATGCTACTAATCCTCTGCCATCCACTTCTGCAAATGTGTTGCAGATGCAGCAGCAGGACTAATCTTGCTTTAAGAAAAATGACTGCAGCTAGAGGGAACTGGCTGCTCTGAAGTCCAAGGAATGGTAGTAATAAAAGTTTTTTATGATCTTACTCTCCGTCCTCTTTTCATGTCTCTAGCATTTCATTTTATTAGCCTGAGTATGCTGAGATGAAACTCCCAAAGGAATAGCAATTGTGATTAAGATCTCTTTTTACCCAATGCAAGTGTGTCTTGAAATACGATATATGGACCCTAACAATATTAGGGGGCTTAATTTCTTTTGAGTCAGCATTGGGAATTTTCTAGGAAATCCTCAGGAGGTTTTCCCAAGAAGGTGTTTGAGTCACCATCCCTTGAGGTGTTCAAGAAATGACTGGAGGTGGCACTTCATGTTACTCTTTAGTTGACAAAAGGGTGATTGGTCAAAGGTTGGACCTCATGATCTTGGAGGTCTTTTCCAACCTAAATGATTGTGATTTTTTTTCTGCAAGTAGAGTTCTAATGAAAAGACTGGAACCTTCCAAGAAGTAGAGGTCCCTACTGGAATAAATTTTAGCTCAGTTGGTCAGAGCATGATGCTAGTAATACCAAGGTCATGGGTTTGATCTCTGTATGGGCCATTCACTTAAGAGTTTGACTCGATGATCATTGTGGTTTTCTTCCAGCTCAAAATATTCTGTGATTTTGTGAAATTCAAACATATAGTTCAGCTTCTATTTGCAAGCAGAGCAGGAGACTTCCACATTAAGTGCTTTTAATTCTGTTAAATTAACACACATTCCTATAAGTAATTCCATCTTTCTCCTTCATTGAGACCTACATTCCAAAATCTAGAGGAAATGGATTTCTCTCTCATTCTTAAAATAAAATCCTTTTGAAAGGCCTTTGAGTGGTTTCCTCCTCTTTTGGAAAAGATGGTGGGAGTGGGGCTTCTTTTTGCAGTGCTGTGTAACTGGAACCCACATCATGCCTGGCTTTCCAGTGGAGTTTCCTACTAATGACATCAGCACCCCAAAGCACTTATTTCTCAAGAACTCATCTTGTTTTAATTTGAGCTGCCTGCCTTGATGGGGGGAGTTGAGGACATAACCTCTTAATTAAAAAGGTAACAAGTTTTGAGCTACATCCTGATTTCTGTTTTTTGTGTGTAGATAGTTGATATCAGACTTCCTCAGGGCTTTCGTAGGGTTGGATAATGACAGGATGGAGGTTTGGGGTGAGAATACAAACCCATTATTTTTCAAAGCTGATTTATTAGGCTTTCGTAACTGCGAAACACATTGTAAGCCCATAAATTTGCATTCATTTTTACTGATGTGACCCAATTACGGAATGAACTGAATTTCATTAAAATGTATACGCTGGCTCTCCTTTCAGTGAAGTTCTTATTGTTGTCTGCCTTTTGTACCTTACTGAAGAAGAGACTTGTTTCAATGAAGTCTGTAGGCTAAAGCATTTTATGTTTAGACTCAGATCTTACCTCTCAGCTCTGTCAATGCTTTTTTCCCCCTCTTTGTAGTTCAGCCTAGTTGTATTGCTTTCAAGTACTAAGGGTAATCCCTCCAGCTTTCACAGACATTGTCAGCTGCTTTGATGCATGATCCACTACAAGGTGCAAGTGGGTCCTCATTTCAGTGTAAGAAGTTACATAGTATACATCTTATTCTTTAGCTTTAAGGTGGTGCTGGGGGATGCACTCATTAATTTTCAGCTCATCCACATTGTTCCCAAATCTATGGGGTATAGTCCTTTATTTTCAATATAGAGTATATATATATATCTCTTCTGGTGGTGGTGAGTTTGCAATTGGCAGAAGGATATTGAATTGAATGCCTTGAAGATGAAAGTTCTTTCCTCACAAATGAGAAACAGCTGAAACAGTACACCAGCTCCATAAACTCATAGAGCAAATTCCCTTCTGTACAAAGCAGCTACTTAAATCTTACTTTGGACCTGCTTTAAAAATAACTTTTCAACATGTGACCTTTAATCTGTTTTTCTGCTTTATCAGCATAGGCCATCCCAGTTAATATATGTCCCGCTTTGGGAAGGAGAAAGTGTAAATAGAACATTTGTTTGTCTTTTGTCATATGTCTTGAGTTAGTGTATTTTAAGGGGAGATGAAAGCTAAAGCTGGTGAGACCTCACTGAAGTGGTTTACTAGACAGGATTAAACTATATTACAGACACAGTGGTGATGAAGATACACACAGCAAACAACCCAAGGGTAAGACTTGGGTTACCACAGCTGCTCTTTTCTACTGTATCAGTTAGTGAGATGGAAGACACTACCACTCTGTATGAAAATTGCCCAATTTGTATTGTATGATAGCCATCTTTACCTCCAGCTGGCTGCGCACACTTTGTTGGAGAACTGATAGGCAAGGTTTTATACACCAATTGCATTTGCTGAAGTAATCTGTTGCTCGGTAGTCTTCTGTCAAATATGCAGACTAAGTCTCTGGGCTCTGACAAAATTAGTCAAAGGGAAATTCTCAGCTTGTAGCTCTGGCTGTGGAAAATTTCCACAGCCAGAGCTGTGAGAGTCTGAGCTGTGAGAGTCAGGGAAGCATACCTTTTCATGGTCAGAGGATGGGAAACTGAAGAAAGTTTTTGTAAACTATCTGAAATGTTTTGGGAACATCTATCTCACAGAAGGTGTTTTTACTTTTGTTATTCTAACAGTTTGCTCTGTAGCTAACCAGTCATAGCTGGGCTTATCTCTCTCTGCTCCTGACCAGAAGGAGAAGCACCAGGTCAGAGAGCAGCTGGATCTCTTTAGAAATCTCTTTGTCCTGTCTGCTTGTTTGCTTTGCATGAAATAAAGAAGATATTTGCCTTCTGCATGGAGTCATTTTAATGCTGCAATGGCCAGGACATGGCCTGAGTTGCAATAAGTCTCATCAGCTTTAAATAAAATTATATGAGGCATTCATCAAGAAAAAGCTCTCTTTAAGTCTGTGCAGTGAACTGTGAGAGGGAATACTATGATTTCTATGGCAAGTTTTCCCAAGGTAATGTTTGTTTAAGAGTTATAAATTTAGAATAGTGTAAACAGAATTCATACCGTAATGAAAGATTTATTATAAAACTCTGAGGTAAATAGATAGAGGCAGAATATGTGCTTAAAATATGTAGTATTATTTGTTTTTATCTGAAATTGCATTAAGGTGTGATTTAAAACAAGCTTTTCCTTCTTCATTGCTGCATACTAGCAACATCATCACTTCCATAATTGTTAGCCTCAAGAGACATACCTGTGCTTCAATCTTGTGAGTGGTTTCAGTTTTAAATCCTTTGATGTCAATGAGGGCACCCCAGAAGAGGGAAGTCCTTGATTTACAATCAGAGTAGACTCAATACAGAAAGTGGCAGGGCAGGTTGTTTCTGTATGCTCGGTATCTGTTGTTCATAACTAAACCTTAGCAGGCAGCTGTTTTTAGGAAGTTCAGCATTCATTGTTGCTCATTAGTTGTTGTCTTTACTAAAAGAATTAACAAGGGAGCCAATTAGTGCTGGCTGTGGCTGTGGTCTGTCTTTTTATGGATTCACCTGTTCAGCACTCAGGAAGGCCAAGACCTACCTGCTCATTTCACACGCAGAATTGGGCTACTAGCAGATGATGTTAATGATGATTGGCCTCCATTGTCCTGCTCTGTATTTACAGTGAGTATGAAAGGCATAATAGTTATTACCATCTCTACACAGCCTTCAGAATTTATTGGCTGGTGCAAAAGTGCCCCTCAGGGCTATGAACACTTTCATTTATTAACCCTAAAAGATGAGAGTGAGCAAAGACTATATTACCACCATCCATGTTACCAGAAAGCCTAAATCCTGCATTGAAGGGCTGAAAGTGACAATGCTTTAATTTGAGGTCTTGCCTCATGCATTTATTTCTGAGATTCCTGAAAAGAGAACTAATTAGCAGTCACAGTCCTGGCATTTCTGTGCTGGTGGACACCTGTCCAAAGAAAATGAGCCATGAACAAGGAGCTGCTTTTGCAAAGGGCACTGAAATGACTGATAATTGTAATGTATTTCAATTATTTTTTAAAAATAACATTTGTGACAACTAAATATGAGAGACAAACATTTCTACTATATTTCTATGTATATTGTCATGCCCTTATATTTCAGACTTCACTGTTAGATAGAATCTATGCCTCCCCAGAGAGTTGACTGCACTTTTACTATCTTATTCTTGTGGCAAAAGCAGTGTCCCAATTTTTTGTGCCCGTGACCCTTCTTGTACACACAAACTTCTTGAGACATTCGATTTTAGTTGCTAATCATTTCTGCTTTTGGGTAGTGTTACATTTACTGAGGATGACAAAATACCTTGAAAACTTTAAGTATGAATGAAAGCATATTTTTTTTCTGAGTTTTTTCTCTCTCAATATTTAACACATCTAAAAAGAGCGGAGCAGTTTCAGATTGTAGGACAAAATGTATTAATGATGTTTGAACTGAAATTCTTGCCAACAAACCTGAAGTAAACCACGTGAACCAATCACAGCTGGATAAGGGTTCACAAAAACTCCATTCCCTTATTTATAGGTCAGGTTGTATCTGATACACCTTAGAAATTATTCTCAGTGTTCTTAAATCTCACAACCAACAATTAAAATATGCAACAATATAGAATTCTCTTGGTTGGAAGATGAGAAAAAAAGAACAATGCTCAGCAGCAATGCAAAACATGTTTTGCGTAGGGATTGAAGATATTAAGAATACTCAGAAAAGCTAAGAAATTAATCTAGAGGTTTTATGTAATCTGTAACTCATTACAATGCCAGATCCTTAGTGAAATTAGGAAACAACTCAGTGGAATGGTCCTCTCTGCCTCCTAGGGGACAATGTCTGCACAACTACTGCAGCACCAGGTTGCTGCAATCACAGTGTATTTGTAGCAAAGCAGTCTGGTGCACAGATCTTGCCTCAGACTGCCTGTTTGGGGGCCTGCACTCTGACATGCCAACCTTCACAACAGCCTTGATAAGCAGGCAGGCCTTCAGGATAGGTGGGATTATTTCTGCCCCAGAGAGGGTTTCTGGTTACTTGTGTTCTCCTCTCTGTGTTGTTGCTTTTTTTTGGTCTATGTTTTTTGTCATCTTTGTTTTTTGTTGTTGGGGTTTTTTTGTTTGGTTTTTAATTTATTTTAAATTTTTTTGCAGCAGTTTTTTTTTCTGTTGCTGTTGGTTATGGGTTTTTGGTTTTTTTCACTTGGCTGCCCAGATAAATTTTGATCTGGAGAGAAGTATCAATGATTCAGCTTTACTTTCAGGCCCAGAGAGTTGCAATTTAACTCTGTTACCTGACTGTAGTATTGTAACTACATCATCAAGTGACCTAGCTAGGAGAAACTGCTGTTTAGCATTTGTGTAGCTGATCAGCAGAAAATGATGCCTGGATCAAGGCTTGTATTCCAGAGATTTCCTGTGAGAAAGCAGTGTCAAAGCTTATGGCTGAGCTTTCCTCTGTCTGGAACACAGAAGAGATATTTCCTGTCTCACAGGCCCCGCCATCAATTGCAATCGGCCAGAGCAGGATGTTAGAGGTTAACCCCAAGCCCACTCTATCCTTTGCTCCTCTCTTATAAAGGCGTTATTATTTGTTTATGACATACTAAGCTAAATAAGGCATAAGAATTTTCCTGCCATAGAATGTAAAAGAAGAGAAAAGCAGAAAGTGGAAGAGAAGAAAAAGCCCCTAAGCAAAAGCTCAGTTGTTAGAGTACTTACTTTTTTCATTAAATCTTGGCATCTACTTTAAGAATTAAAATATTACTCATTTTCAAATTTTACAACTGACTAGCCTGTGAATTTAAAAGTGCTTGAGGAAGGGTGAATAGTTCATTATCTTGTTCCCTCAATGACACTTTTGAATGCTTTCCTTATGGTGACCTCTATTTTAAATTTATGGGAATCACTTAAGTGTCAAACAAGCTAAGTGGCGCATTTCATTAATGAAAAATTAATGGTGAAGACCTTGGGCTAGTTTTCAGTACTTATTTACAATACATATAATTCATTAGAAGAACATCAGTCAAGCAAGGATCCTGCTCGTCTGCAGTGGTGTTGTAAATGGGACTTTATTCTCTTTTTTTCCAGTTAATGAAAGTATGAGGCAGGGAAAAATACACATAAAAGAGATTTAATGAGTCTTTGGAAAAGCGTTAAAATAGGGTACACAAGTCATAAATTTCAATTACTAACTCTACTCTAACCATGCTTATTAGTGTAGGAATGAGATAACAGTCCATAAAAGGATGAAAGTCTTTGTGACAGACAAGGAGCACTTGCAGAAATTTGGGACTATGGTCCACTGGTTAGAATGAGGTATCAGGGAGAAAGTCTTAATGCTCCCACGTTGTCTCTGCCAGTGTGGTGACACATGACCTTAGAGCAAATTCCTTCTCCCCAGAATGCTGCTTCTCAAAAACTCACTTTCTTCAGAACCTTCTTAGGGACAGCCTTTGTAGAGAATCTTGCTCTACCCTCCTATATAATGAGCTGAAAAATCAAAGTCACACTTTCATGCATGTGAAAGGCATGGTTTATTATCTCAAATGTAAAGCTGTGCAAAATTGTACAGTTCAAATATATTCTCCAGCTTAAATCAGGCTATAGCTGCCCATAGGCTTTGGATCAGAAATGACACAAGCCTTTTTTTATAAACTTTTTCATCATGTAATAGGTGAGGTGTCTTTTAAATACATTTCCTTCCAAGCACACTAATGCCAAAATGTCATCCTGAATTAAATGTAGATAGTAATAATACAGCAAACTTTAATTCTATTTATATGACACAATTGTCACCAGTGTATTACAGATGTGTTTTTCAGACAAGGGATCAACAGAGCACTTGGCCATGAATCCCAAATTCTCAGCGGTATGGTACAGAACAATTCAGGCATACGGATTCATATATATCTTGGAAAAAGGTATATGATAATAATAAAATTTCTTTTTAATAATGTCCTGGTAAAATCTACATATCACTGTGCTGGACACACAGTTTCCATTTTTTAGTGTAGGAAGCTCCTATTGTAGTACAGACTTGCTAGAAAATAGAAGATCAAAAATGTGAGAAGCCACGCCTTACTTTTTCTGCCTATAAAATGAGAATAATGATATCCGTGAAATTGTTGTACCACCTTATTGTTTATTCATGGCACTGTTTACACCCGAATTGAACTGTCATCCCCGTTCTCATTGCAGAGTTATAAATGTCTTTTTAGGATAATGCTCTCAAATGCTCTGAGCACTTGACTCCCTTAAAAGTGATCCTCCAGGTATGCTGGGGCTCACCCGATGCCAGTTTTCCAAGCAGAGTATTCAGATCAGTCTGCATGAAGGAATAAATGAGGAACGACAGTTATGACTTTTCTGGCTATCTATTGCCAGTGGATTAATAATGTAAAGTACTCTGCATGACAAGTTATTTGTTTTTGCTGAGATTAAATGGAATCACTTGGAAAACTATGTGGGTTTATTACTATAATAATTTTCATACAGTGATAACAAATATAAGCACCATAATATCACCCAGATCAGTCCTTAATGGACACAAGTACCCTTTAATGTTCTTAAGTAAGTTTTGGAATATGAGCTCTGAGGATTATTTTGTTTAATACTACTAATAAAAGCACAAGAAAATATTCAGATGCTGATCATATTCATTGTAGGGGGAGGAGAACAGACTGCAATTATACAGCTGTCAGAGACTGAAATATTATAGTTTATGACTTAAACATTTTCCTACTTTTAAAACTGTGTTACAAAAGCTGCAAAGAAGAGCACCACACCCTGCATGGACCAAAGGCACTATACTGCCCGCTGATGAAGATACCAACTCAGAGCCAGGGGACTTAACACCTTTCAGGGCGAACCACAGCCCAGGGCTATCAGACACTCACATGAAGGGCAGGGGGAGAAGAAGCTTTGGGTGTGTTGGAAAAGGTTGTGGACAGAGGCGCAGTAACTGCCCAGCCTCCAGCTGAAGGGGATCTTATCCGCAGCAGAAGGGCTGACATGCCCAGCACAGGGCCCCTCAAAGCGGCCCTCAGACCCTGCACCAGAGCACCAGAGATGACACAACAGACCCCCAGCGTTGCAAGGGACAGTGTCTGAAGCTAGCCCCTGCAAGGGAGGCACATGGGCGTTCCCACCTGGCCCAAAG
>VZRF01006972.1:192796-298642 GCA_013396875.1 Vireo altiloquus
AGTATTGTTTGTGACAGGTATATGTGTGCTTTTAAGTGACTGGTTAGAGCACTTGTCTGTAAACTTTAGAAGCATGCTATTGGCTGAAAAGCTTTTAAAAATGTTCTGTAACTAAGAAATCTTGGGTTGTCAACAGTCGTGAGCCATGTACATCTCTTGTGTACATGAGGCGGATGCCTGAATAAAATAAATAATTAAAAGCTCATGGAGCGTCTGTCTGCTCCCCCGTCCCATTGAGTATTACTCCAACCACAGTCCTTCAGGCACAGCCTGCTCCAGTGTGGATCCCCCACAGGGTCACAAGTCCTAGAGGGAAACCTGCTCCAGTGTGGGCTCCTCTCCCCACAGGTCTGCAGGTTCCTGCCAGGAGGCTGCTCCAACACAGGCCTGCCATGGGTTCATAGCCTCCTCTCAGGCATCCACCTCGTGCTGCCCTACCTGGTTTGTGTTCAGTCCTTTCTGCTGCTACCAGGAAAATGCCTTAAATCAAGGTGCCCCTCTGTTGTACTTCATGTTGACTTGCAGGAGCCCTGCAGAACGGCATATTAGTCCTCATTTGAATGAGGACTCACTACTCATTTTGAATGCTTGATTCCTATCTAATTGTTTCCCGTATAGTGTATCTTCCTCCAGTGCTTTCATTTTCTTAATGAAGATGTGACTTGAAAAACTGCTTTGTTCAATATTAAATCTCTCAGTTATTTATCTAAATGTCTAGATTTCTCTAAACTTCCTTTATTTCTTCCCATTTACTCTTTTGCTTTTCATGTTTGAGTGAGTGCTGATAGGGAATGATGAACAGTTCAGACATTTCTCCAGTTGTCTTCAAGTTTGAGATTTTAGAGTCAGGTGCTAGTAGGCTGTATCTTTGAGCATGGCAGTGAAACATACTTCCTCAAAATGTCTCACTATTATAAACGAAAAAACTTTAAAACAAATATAGCCTTTGTAAAGGTGTTATTCCTTTCATTCAAAGATTAAGTTTCCAGAAATGAAGAGATTGGTGAGTTTGACCCATTAATTCAGTTTTCAACTTTTAATACACTCAACAATATACCAATGGGTGACAGTGTGGAATTTTTTTACTTTGATGGAGCCACCAGATAATCAACAGACATTATGTTAAGAAAATCAGTTAGTTTTGTGGTCTGGGAAAAAAAGTTTCAGAGTTTAAAGGCCCCAGAGCTTAAAGGTTCAAGAGCTTAAAGACCATTCATCCATGCATGATTTTGTAGCTATCATACAGGCTAGGCAGGTATTAAAGCCTAGAAGCTGACATTAATAATCAGTATTGAAGAAGACTGGGGATATAGCTGCATCTGTTATTGATATACCTGCTACACTTTTCCCACCAGGTACTGAAAAGAAGCAATACTGTCTGAGTTTTTAAAAAAATGTGTTGTACAGAGATTAGAATCATAGAGTCATAGAATATCTTGAGTTGGAAGGGACCCACAAGGCTCACCATGTCGAATTATGTGACTGGGCTGTATCTGACCGACTAGTTCACTTAATCGCTTATGTCTTGTCTTATTTCTAGGCTTTCTGATTTTGGCAGAATGTCAAAATCAATTTAGATTCATCTCATTAGTCTCTTAAATAAACACAAGATGAAGAACAAAATATTTTAAGACATTATTGTCATTTATATTGATCAAAGACAGGTGCCTCTTGAATCAAAGTCATATTAATCTGTTAAATCAAATTAACCTCCAAAATTTACATCCTTTGAGTATGATAATTAAAGAATGTTTCATAGACACTGAGTTCCCAGATCAACACCTAAATAAGAAATTGTCATGTGAATGCAGTGTCAGGGTTCAGAAGACCATTATAAAATGAAAGGACAAAGTATTTTGCAGTCTCTCAGAATCAGGATCTGTTATCCATATGTAGTAAGGTAAACTTCTGGTAAACTCTTCAGAATTTTTCACTCAGTAAGGGTCTAAGTGCATGGCACAAAAAATCTGAAAGAGGTTCTAGAATGAATAAAATTGCTTGGACCTAATCTTCTCTTATGTGACTTCTGGAAAATATTTTGTGTGGATGTTTTTTTTTCTTCCCTACAATTTTCATTAGCTTTAGGAAATACATAAGAAAAAAATGCTGAGTACACCACAGATACCTGTAGATGGTCTGTGGACATATTTCTTGTCTACTTGTACATTTTGGACTGTTCTGTGCAATAATATTCTTCTTAAGTGAAAAGCTTTTATTAAAGAAATCAACAGCTACCAACACTAATATGCTACACAGGATTTGTTCTAATCTAGTTCTCCTTGTTAAGTGGGAACCATGTTCTATTCAGAGCTCTATGCCAGACTGAAAAATATCTGATGTCTGGTAGATATGCTAGATGTGAACAAATGTGAATATGAAACTGAAAGGAACAACTTTCAGTTATGGAGGTGCCTACTACTGGCTGCTGCCATTTCAAGTGTTAATCAACTGCTTCCTAGGAGTCATTTTTTGGGGGGGTTTTATGGTACTTCTGTATTTAATATTGTTCCAGAACCTCACTTTTTCTCTGATAATTAGTATCTGCATGCCACTCCACACTTTTATTCAGAAAAGAGAGACAAGTGATGGGACAAGGACAATTTGTGTAAAGCATAAAGGTCAGGTTTGAAGTTTTGCACAATTGCCCCACTTGATTCTAGTGATTCAGCTGACAAACTTCCCTCATAAATTCCATTTAACCAAGGAAGCGATTCTGTAGCTATTTTTGTTCAGTGTGCTTCACATAGTCTTCAACATAAAAATTATAAAAGCACAAAAGGAAAATTTTATAGCTTTTAAATAAGGAAGCAGTAATTATTCCTTTCTTTCACTTCTTCTGGTCTCCTGAGATTAAAAACAATCTCACTCTAATTTAAACATGTTTTGATCAGTCAAGTTTGAGAGAATTAACCTTCACGTATAGAAGGTTTCTACTTGTGATCTCTTTTTCCTCCTTGTGATGTATTAGGGAATATATAAAATAGCTCATATTTGATACGACAATTTTCTTTTGAAATTATGAGTTACCATGAGTTATTATTTTCTGTCTAGTGGAGATAAATTCCAGACATTATTTACAGTATGTAAGCAGTAACACATTTTATGTACGTCATTGTCCCCTTGTAGTGTGTTTTATAACTCTATCTATTAAAATAAATGATAGAAATTAAAGCAAAGAAATAGCAAAAAACTTCACACTCATTCTATTTTATTATTTTTTCTATTCTGTTTCTTACGTAGTGTGACTCACGTGAGTGGTAGTGTAAATACAGAGAAGCCAGCAGGTACTAAAGCCAATCTCATTATCTCTAGATTGCTGCATCCACCTCTGGGGTCCACAGCACAGGAAAGACAATGACCTGTTGGAGCAAGTCCAGAGAAGGGCCACCAAGATGATCAGAGGAATGAAGCACCTCTCCTGTGAGGAAAGTCTGAGAGAATTGGAACTGTTCATTCTAACAACTGGGGAGACCTAGTTAGGCCTTCCAGTGCCTGAAGGGAGCCTACAAGAAAGATGGAGAGAAACCTTTTACAAGAGCATGTAGTGACAGGACAAGGGGCACGGCTTTAATCTGAAGGAGGGTAGGTTTAGATTTAGATATTAGGAAGATATTCTTTACCGTGGGGGTGGTGAGGCACTGGAATGGGTTGCCCCAAGAGCTGTGGGTGCCCCATCCCTGGAAGTGTTCAAGGCCAAGTTGGATGGGGCTTTAAGCAACCTGCTCCAATGGAAGGTGTCCCTGCCCATGGCCGGGGAGTTGAAACTAGTTGATCTTTAGCATTCCTTCCAACCCAAACTGTTCCGTGATTCTTTGATTCTATGATTTCCATTTTTCATTGAAATGTGAGGGATATGAATGACAACTTGGTATAAACCGTAGTGCTGCCTTGGCAGCTCTACCGTGTGTCAGTGAATGACAAGTTTCTATAAACTAATCAAAAGGGTACTATTGCTTGAATATGTTTGATGCTCTGGCTTCATTCCCTCCCTAAAGGAATGCATTTCAACTTTCCTTTGCCCAACTCTGGACTATACTCTGCTTGATTTGATCTATTACATATATATTTCCCTTATATTTGAATCTGAGTGATTACTGAGAAATGCTTATGCTGTTGGACAAGATTCTTCTAAAACCGAATCTTCTTTTATTGCTCTGCAGAATTTCCACAGTTCTTCTCCATTAGTTCCAGATGGTCAATAAGACCAGTTTTTATTGTATTTTCAGAAGCATCCAAACTTGGCAGTAAGATACAGACTAGAGCAGTTCATCCACTTTTGCTAGTTTTCCTATAATAAGGTTTGAGATGCTATAGGCTCTGAGAATGTTGTTAACATTTGCCTTTATTCTTCAGGGAAGTGCTGCACTAATAACCTGCCTTGCTGCCCTATCAGTAGGTTGCTTCAGGAAGAAAGAGCTGTAAAAGGGAGTGTTTCTGTGGACCAGAGTACAAAGATGGTTTGTATGTTTTGGAGTTTAAAGTCACAGATCAATTGACACTCATAAGGATGCTTTCATATCTTTTGGTTTTGCTCATGTTCTCACCTCGACTAATGCTCACTGTATAGTATGTTCATCAGGAATTCTGTTCATGGAAGTCTCCAAAGGGTCTTCAGGTGGAAGAGACTTGCAGAATTATTGAACCAAAAGAAAAAGTAAAATGGAAACATTTTCATACCTGAACAGAATGATCGTATAGTTAGCCCACACATCTTCTGCTTAATTTTTTTTTTCTGCAACACATTGTGTTCCCTTTGCATTTCTCAAGGACTACAAAAAACCAAGATAACTGCTCACTCTGACCCATGACATAGTAAAGAAGAACTAGACTCTGCTTCCTTTGGTTTCTCTGATGTATGTTTTAGATGACTTTATTTTCTTTGCAGTCAAGTGAATTTATCTGTGTTTCTGAGAGAGCTTTCCCTCCAGACAGGAAATCTCAAATTTTTCCCCAGGTGAACAGTGTTATCAATGTTACTTAGTGCAGGATGGCATAAGATTGTGCTCCAGCAGGAAGAAATTGCTCCAGCAGGGAATTTAAAATAGGACGGTTTGAGAATGACAGCAAATCACAAAGATGTGAGTAATATGGAGGAGGTCTGATCAGCTCTAGACTCTCTTCCAATTGAAACAATGGGAATTTTGAGGTGACCCCTGCTTGAACTAACTTAAATTATGAAGTGCATACTCCAGTACATAACATAAGGAAGACAATTTTCTGTGACTGGCGGGAAGCATGATAAAAATCACCTGAAAATGAGCAACTTGGGAACAGACTTTCAGGGAGTGTGACTTCATGTAAAAGAATAATAAACACATGAAAAAAGGTTGAGAAGGGAGGTGACTGGACTAGAATCAGTAATATGTTAAAAATAGAAATAGATGAGATTCTTTGTAGACATACAACAGGAAAAGAAAAAAACCCAGAAAATTGGAAAGTGAAAATAAGGGACATAAAAAAATGGAAAGGCTCCTGATTTGTCAGTGATTTTTTTTTCCTATAATGTAATGATTTTATTGTTCTTCTGTTATGGCAGAAGTTTGCATTGAAAAGTGTTGTACTGATGCTAACTTGTTAATCTTTCCAGTAGAAGGTTAGAAATGGGAAGAATGTTAAATAGATTTCTTAGATCTTTGTTCAGATTCTGAATGCAGAGACAAAGGCATGGGGGAGATGACAGGAGGAGTTCTAGAGAACTTGGAGACAAAGTATGAAGTAACTATGTAGTATTTATTTGGTACCTATGTTGTTTCACTTGTCTCTTACCAGTAGTATTTTCATATTTCATTTGGTGACAGAGGCTATATTAGGAGTAGAAAGTGCTTGGTTCTTCTCCCAGTTTAGCTACTGACTTATTATACTTGTTTCTCTCACTATCCCAACTCTATGCCTTGTTCTTCCTCTCCAGAGTTGGGGTGGATGGTGCTTAACCACTTCACAGGGTTGCAGTGAACACTGCTTGTTCCCTGTCAGAGAGATACAAGCAAGTGCAATATATCACCAAGGATAATTATCTTCTCCAGCTGATGCCACTATTGATCTGGAAATGGATAAATTTGGTCTTTGGAGTCCTGCCGGGAAAATGTAATTGCATCATTTCTACGACAGTATTATCTTCCTGGTGCCTTTGAAGAATCTAGGCAAGTCCACCAGATTCCAGCTGTATTGAATGATCTTGCTGCAACAGCTTACATTTATTTAAATGTTTTGTTTCAGTAACTTGCCAAGTCCAGCAGCAGATATTTAAAGCTTCCATGTCATGACAATCATGCCTAATCCAAGGTAAAGAAGCAAATATCTAGAAAGGGAATTTTTGAGAAATACATATTTCTAATGATTTCTGTGACTATTGTGATTGTTGTGACTATTGTGCTGTGACTGTTTTTCAGTAATTAGCTGTTATGAACATTTTTTATTTGTCCACTGGCATCTGAAGCGATTTCCTTTAGTTGCTGATTTAAGCAAGGTAAACAGGTAGGAATGGGCTAAAATTGTCACTTTGCTAGTGCAGCCCTTTGAGGTTCAACTACCAGCTGGAACTTCCAAACCTTGATTTTCTTTTCCTTTATTTTCTGTCACTTGTACAGAATTTCTGCCTATCACTTGTTAATGTAAACATACTTTGACTGAATGTGAAATCCCTATTGTTTTCAAAAGATAGAAGTTTTACAGGACTTATTTTGTAGAAAAAAAACCAAGGCTGAAATGTTTATAGTAATTAGTAATGATTAAGACTACTTAGTTGCCTGTATTTGGAGGAGTTATATATTGGATGACTTTCAGTTTTGCTTATATTTATGTCTGCTTTTTTTCCCAGCCAACACATTACAATCTAGTCAGTGAAGTTTCTGCCTTACTGGTTACTGGACCGAAGCTGATTAATGAGGTACCCATTTTTCTTCATATCTGTAAAGCAAAATGAAGAGGATTGAAACAAATTAATAATATAGAAGAATATGCCAGCTAACATGTCCAATGAAGGGCCTGTGAAAAAAAAGTGAAATATTGCAAACTTGTAGATTTCCTCTAGAAACCCAAATTGTGCTTCAGCTTGGATCCACCATCTGTCCAATGAATCTTTTACTTTGATTCCTGTAGAAACTGTTCTCCTGTTCATATTCCAAACAAAGTCCCAGCTGATTCATCCTCTATCCCTGCCCATTTCAAGTCTGATAATATTAAAAAAAAAGCCAACAAACCCATGAAAAGCTCAAAAGCTCTCTAGAATTTCCTTTTTCACCCTTGTCTGGCCTCCAGTAGCTGATAGAAGGAATGGGACTATATATAGGTGAGGAAGTGGTGGAAAAATGCTAGTGGAAGCTTTAGAATTGGCTAAATTCTGAATAAAAACAAGTTTTTTATTCCTTATGTGAGTGGTGTTGTGGAACTTTGTAGCAGCCAACAGCTGAGATGCTTCAAATAACTGTGGCTGCCAGAAGACTCAAAAGCACATGAGGCTCCATGTCAAATCTTTTCTCTCCCACATCAAAAACCTAAGTAATCTTCTTCAATTTTTTGGTTAGGTTGATTTAACCATGGATAACAAGGCTGTCCCTAGAAAAAGTATTCTCATACTGATATGGCTTTAACTGTTCAGAAGACAGAAGTGTATATTAATTCTTGCTTTGTTGTGGGTCTTGCCATATCACCCATGAATGGGGCACATTTTCTTCTGGCTTTGTCTAAGTTTGGGAGACTACATGTAACATAAGAAAAAATACAACAGAGAGTTTGAGGAAAAGCTTGCATGTAGGAAGGCTCAACATTTTTGACTGATATACAGATACTGGTTTTTATCGTTGCCTATTTTTTTTAATTATAATTTTAAATCTAGATAATTGCCTTACTTGTTTTATGGCATATGAGCCCAAATTTTTTGACTGGGATTCAATGCTATACAAGCACCATTGTAATCCTCTCATGTAATCATGGTTTTGTTCAGATATGAGTTCAGAAAGTTACAATGGAGCAGCAAAGCCAGAGACTGGAATAATTGGTTCAAGAGTGAGTAACAGAGAACGCAGCATACCGAGGTACTTGTTCAGTAAGAGTGGATTGCATCATTTTAAAGCCAAAGTGTTGTTTCAGTAAGAGAACCTTTCATAGCAGGAGTTCAGGTTATGTGTCACTGACTTTAACTGTGCTTCCCCGAACTCTGCGCTTGTACTTTTTGTTGTTCTCTACTACTTACTGCAACATCCAAGAGTATGGAATGGTGACAGATAAAAATGGTCCCATAAAGACTTACAAATTAGTAGCTTAAATATATGTGAATTTCAGGGTTTTTTTTCTCATTTGTGTCCAATAAAAGCAATAATTATCTTACGTTTATGCCAACAGAAAGATGATGTAGCATTTTGATCAAATCTTTTCCAATTTAACGTCATTAAGTATTTTCCATTTGGTCATCTAGCCCCTGTCCATATAGCCAAGACGGGGCCATTTACAAAAGCTTAGCCTTTCAGCATTTATAACTTCACTAAATTTTGTACAGACCCACAGGTATTCCCAGAAATCATTCCAAACAAGAAACAGACTTTCTAAACTGTGATACTGCATTTGGATATGAGAAAGTGGGTTTAGAGGTGATGCTTTTCCAACCATTACCTATTGGCAATAACCTACAGTGGTACATCTCAACCAAAAGAACTGCTGGCTCATTTCTGGGGTCCTTCCTCCAGCATTTGTGGAAGACATGCCAAATATGAGGCAATCTAGGCATTGGTTCTTAAAGAACTTCAGAAAAATGTGTCAAGAGTAAGAGCATCATTCTTCAAAACTGCAAAATCCCTTAGGAGGAGTATTGGCTCAATACAAGAAACTACTTGCTCTGTAATATTTATTTTCTTTTGTGCTTTTAAAAAGGCCTACAATGGCAATAACCCTGGCATTAGAACACGGGCTTAATGATGGTTCAACTTTCTTCAAGCCTTCATTTTTCCAGTTGCTCATTAATCCCCAGCTGGTGCCAAAGGCTTTTGACTGTAGTATGTTTAATTCATGGAGGTTACACAGATTGCTTCCTGTGAAGATTTGCAGATGTAAATTCAGGAACAAATTAACCTTTTTGCATTTTTGGCTAGAAATCTCCAGCCTTTTTTGATATATTTGTCCATGGAGAAAAAGGACTCAAACTGTAAGAACTTTGTACACATCTTACTGCAGAAGAAAAGAGATAAGATGGGAGTGGAAGGAAAGAGAGGGGAAGGGAAGAAAAGGGAAAAAACTTACATCTCTTTGGCGCCCTGGTTCCCCTTATTTGCCCACACTGACGTGGGGTAGCTGTGGTTTTTGTACGCCTGTTAGAGCTTTGCTTTCGCTGTAGTTGCAGGTTTCATAATAGTTTGGTTGTTAGTTTGTCCTGTCCCCTGTAGCTCCACTGGCACTGCTGACTGTGCTGTATGAAAAGAGTTGATGCAGGCGCCATTCTGTCCATGGCAGGTGTCATTTTGGTCAGAAGCAGCTGAGTCAGGGATGAAGTCAACACTGGGTTTCACAGTATTAAGTAACCAAAAAAAAAAAAAAAAGGAAAAAAGGGGGTAGGGGGTGTTGGCTTTTCATCAGTAAACTGCTTTATAAAGAATAGCATAACTCTCTGGTACCAAGGTTAAGAGCTAATCTTTACCACAGCTGTAACATATAGAAGCATGATCCAGAGCTATTTATTAGTGCAGAGCAACACCAGACAAAATTCAGGATGCAATTCTTTAGCGCTTCAGTGCTGTTTCTTTAGCAAGTACTGTCAGACTTCTTGCTAAACCCTCTCTCTTTTGATTTATCTATTGCTTGCTCTAGGGTATAAGTAAATCCAGATTTAGTTTGTGTAATTAATAGAACATTTTGTCCTCTTAAAGTGTTAACCTGTAGATAGAAAATATAAAGTATGTAACTTTGCATTGTTTCCTAGCTGAAAGCCTTCTGTCTAAACTTTGCTTTATTGCTTGCTTTACACCAGTTACTGTATGTCTGAGGAAAATGAAAATTAAAAAGCCTATGTTTATCACCCACCTCTTTGAGGCTCCTACACAAGAATATCAAAACTATGTACATCAAGACTGTCTCATGTTCCATTGAGTATCTGACAATACCCATCTGGGCCCTTCAGAAGAAGAAATGTGATAGTACTGCATTTTCTTTCATGTTTCATCCTGCAGTTGAATCTGATTTCATCTTAAGCGTTTGAATGCTGAATGACAAAGTACGAACTGAGAGGTGGAGAGAGATTCTGTATACCTGGAATAATTTCACAGTTACATTGGTAGCCATAGAATTGCAGATGGTGTGAAAAAAGTGTTGATTAAAATAATCAGTCTAGCACTTAATTGCACTTTAGGTTTTCAAATACAACACATTAATAGATTAATCTTTGCCACACCCCATGGGGTATTTTCCTTTGCATTTCCTATATACATAAACTGAGAAACTGCAGACAGAGAAGAAAGACTCTAATTTAATTTGTTGTTATACAGCTTTTGATCTCACTGAGTACTGCTCTGTGATAGAAGTAACTGATTTCTGGTGATTTTAGTTTCTTGCTGAATTTAGCCAGCCCTGTGAACCATCAGTTACTTCATCAGCAGGCTGGATAAAGTAAGAAGGTAAAAAAGTTGTCACTGTCATGAAATTTTTCTAGCCCCTTTCCTCTCTCCTCCTTAGATTGTTCCCCAGTCAGCATAGCAGAGAAATGGGTGTGACATGAGCTGGTTCAATAAGGCCTAACCAGTTTTAGTTCCTTCAGCTGGTGCACAGGCTTTACAAGTTACCCTCCTCTTTCTCGTGTTACCTTTTGTTAGGATGGTGGGGAGGGAATAAAAAAGCAGCTGTGATGGCTGAGGAAGCTAGGCTGTTTAAGAGGAGCAAAATAAGTGGATGTTGTGTTGCTTAAGTACCAGAATAATTTATTTTATTGTGGCAAGTGTCTTGTGGGGGCGCAGGGGTGGGAATCAAACAGAAAGCCAGGCATTCTGTGGTTGATGAAGGTGGCTTTTGGACTGTAAAGTGTGTTTTTATTGCATCATTTATCTCAAATAAATAATTGAGGTTCAGCAACTCCTGACAGGAAATGACATGAAGACGAGCCTTGCTTTAGGCTGAAGTAGAAGCATCTATCATGTAAATGAACCCTGAACCGTGCCAGGAGGATGCATACATTGAAGGGATAATGGGTGGATGATATATTTTGTTATCCTAGGCCTTATTTATCTACTTCAATTGTTGGGGTTTTATTAAACAAGCAGCTCTAGTGATAATTACCAGTGTCTTCTTCTATATAATAGAGGAACATGATTATCTAAAGAGCTTCAGGACATCTGAAACCATAATCAGGTACTGAAGGATTAGCTGGGGGGATGGTCTCAGATTTGCTTATACACCTGTTTTCTTTCCCATTTCTCTTACAAGTCTCTATACATCTCTCAGGGCAGCTTAGATTTAAGAGTAAGAGAACCTGGGTAGAATACCAAGTTACATGACCATGGACATACATATCTGCTTATTGGCTGAGAGATCCAACTCAGCTTAAAACAGTTTAATGTCCTAACTCTGAACCATGAATTTCCCTGGTCCCAGTTTCAAAACAGTTGTGCTCACAAAGTCAGCAGAGCATCAGCAAGACATTGGCCTATGCTTACCTTATACAGTTACAGTGGACTAGCTTGGACAACTACCTTTCTTCTCAGGCTGTTAACAGCTTGCTTTTCTGTCATTGTTCTTTGTTTTGAATATGCTCTCCAGAAAGTGCATGGTTTGCATCTTCCTAGGTTCTCATCATCACTTTCACAAGTTCCCAAATGGGAAACAAGCAATGGGTGTGAGTAGCTCAGCCAGCCTCACAGCTCACTGAACTGATGTGTAGCATTACTGGCTCTACAGTCACTTTCTGAACTGAGCTAATACAGCAACGAGTTAAAGATCAGTCATCAGAAACACCAGTTTCTTTATAGCAATGTTTGCTGGTTGTATCAATGTAAAACACTGTAAAACAACACTGTAAAAATCTGTAATCTACGCAGGTAACGAAACTACAAAAGCAACTTCAGACAAATAATGGTTTTAGCTGTGTTTGCGCACTGTGAGAAGACAGTTGAAACCATTTACTTTTAAAGTGCACTAATAAAGGCAAATGCAGTGGTACAGGGCTGCCTCAATTAATTGTGTGCTTCTGTCCTCTTAAATGGTATGTTGTAGCATATTAGCTATGTCTGTTTCAAATCCACATCTTATTTGTGCAGTAGTTCAGAAACAACAGAACTCACTCATCCTAAGACAAGCAAGGGATGTTGCTATCCCTGTAACATGGGAGTACATCTCACTGCTTTGAAATACGAGGAGAGTAAGAAAAGACAGCTGGAATTATTAACGGTTTCATTGACCCATTTGTAAATTACTTAAAGGAATGTCCATAGAGACCTTGATTTTAAAAGGTGACCAAAATGACCACAGAGAACTTTTACCAATTCTTAAAAGTGAGTAAATCTGTATTAAGTGAGTTAATGCCATCACGAGCTTGAGAGCATAAGGCTGCTATTGTATCTTAGAGAACTAAAGCAAATCAAAGGCAGGTCTGGTATCAGATTTAGAAGAAGTGACTTCCAGTACTAGATCAATCTATCCTTTATCTGTTTCAAGTCTATATACAATGGCTGCCACTGATGTCTTTTATATGGTGACTATGTCGATTTCAAAGAGGTTGCATAGGTATGACTAATTGCATGTAGTAAATCACACAGGAAGATTCAAACTAACTGGTACAATCTTATTCATGAAGAGAAGTGCTGTATTTCTCATGTGGGTCCTTGGGTCAGCAATATCATGTAGGCCCGCATGGCACTGAATCTGAGCATTCAGACCCTAGCAACAAATGCATTTCTATGTCCAGATAATTTGCAATGTTTTTTACTGATTTGCTCTATGTTGACTTTGGGGCCAGGGAGTATGCATTTTCCTTGAAGAAAAAAGAATTTGTCATTGCGGTAAACATCTGAATAAATTTGCTTTTTAAAAAACATTATCTTTAAATTAGTGTTCAAAACATAATTTTATGTACATTTTTATGTACTGGTTTATTAGTACGTTCAGTCCTTGATACTCCGTACACCACCTAGCAATCACAGAGAAAGAATTCCAAGTTGTAATGCAGACTATAACCCAGAAGCAGCACCTGCAAAGTGACATCAGATCTGACTCCCTGTGTACAAATCTCTATGTGTGCACATACAGACTGATTTACTTTTGAAGAGCAGCCTCTTGTTAAATAATATAGAGCAACTTTTAACTATATCCAACTTTATTCTTTACCGATATTGGAAAACTGAGAGAAAATTATTATCCAGTTATGAGGCTTGGGATTTCAGAGATAGAGATGTAGTATCTAGGCTGGGACAGAATGTACTATCTGTCGGTTGTAAGTCTCTTTATAAACACTGATGATCAGTTTCTTTTGGCCATTGACTGTACAAAACCACAGCAACTCTTCCATCCTTAAGGTCCTTGCACTGATCCAAACATTCACTACAGTGAGGAACATAAATGCTGATTAAATTATCACAACTACCTTCTCATGCTCAAGAGAGGACTTGAAATTGCCCCAAACTGATGGACAGACCTTTCTTTGCAAGAGGGTAATGGCATGTAGAGGAAGAAGTGACTTTCTTTTGTTCTTTGGCAATCACCATGCTGTTCAGGGAACAGTGCCAAACAAGCCTTGCTCATGTTCTTTTGTAAGTAGTTGAAAGGCTTTGATACTGGAGGAAAATGTCTTTCTCCCCTTTCCTACTCTTCTGTTTCTCTCTTCCTCTTCAAGTTTTCTGTTTTGATGCCCCATCCTTTCCCCTGTCCAGTGCTTTATTGAGATAATGCAACTTGCTGTACTTTTCTGTAGGTTAGTTGTCTCACTAGTTAGTGTCAACTGAATCATCTTGTGAGTCCAACAAGCACTGCTCTTAAGTATATGTAGATGATAGAGTGGAATGAGGAGGAAGAGAAGGATCCCTCCCTTTTATCTTGGAGTGTTCCGGCCAACCCATCTCAAGAAAGTATTGTTTGAGTTGATAGGGCTTCTGTGAGAGGTTCAAACTGTACAGTAGCTGTTCTATAATCTGCATTTCTTCTTGAAAGTGATGCAGAAATAGATGAGACTGGCTTTAGAGCTTCAAAGACCAACTTATCAGCAAATTCCCTCCTCTGTGTTTGTCACATGGTAATTCAGTTACACCTTTAAGCTGAAACTCTCTTCTAGATTTCTCATCAAAGGTTATCAAGACCAGATATTCTCTATTGCCTTATAGGACATGTTCTTTACACAGAGGTAACAGCTGAGATAGACTCTTCCACAAGGTCTCCTTAGAGATGATAGACAGGAACTAGTTAAATAGAATGAGGAGGGAGTAAGAAAATGTGCTGTTCAGTCCATATCATGTCCGTATACTGCAGAGTAGAAGAGTGTTTGTGGCTTGAAGTGCTGAGAAATCCCAAATGAGTCCTTTCTCCACACACACTTTGAATTTTAACGTAGTATGTATTATGGAAAAGTGCCGTGAACTGTGATTTGAAAACCTTTGGGCCTGGCAGTAAGAAAATGCAACTGGTCTGTTTCCCATTTAAAATTGTGCTTCTACACTTCCTCATTGCCCATTAAGAATCCAGAATAGTTTCAATCCACAGTCTTGTGCAGCAACTGTTGTACATCTCACTTCATGGAAAGCAGATCTGCTTAAGCAAACACAGCTTTGTTTTTTGACAAGATAGGCTGATAAGAGGAACTAAGTTGACATCCACCTGCACTTCTCAAAAGCATTTGACTTCATACCACATGACATTCCAATTAAAAAATTAGAACTATGCAAAATTAATGTAGCACATAATAAATAGATTATAATTGTCTGATGGATTACAAAAAAGGAATTGTAAATGAGGAATCATCATCCACAGAGGGTATTTCCAGCAGGGTTCCATGGGAATCTTTTTCAGTCTAGTGCAATTCAGAGGTTTCATTAATGGTTTAGAAGTGAGGAAATCAGTACCTTTAAAATTGGTAGAGGATGCAGCATTAGTAGAAGTAAATAGTGGTAAACTATTGACATATCAGTCTAGTTAATTTGGGAGGTGGGTCTTGTTTAACCAGCACAAATGTTAATGTAGTCAAATGCAAGGTTGTGTGTTTGGAACAAGGACAGTAGGCTACACATGCAGAGCTTACACCCAGGGAAGCAGTGACCCTGAAAGGAGTTAGAAGTCAGGGTGGATAATTGACTGAACAAGAGCTCTCAATGTGGTGCTGTTGCTGAAAACTACTGTGACCTCAGATGAATAAGCAGAAAATTGCTGAATAGGAACAGGAAAGCAGAGAGTATGACCCTACATAGTGATGGGGTATTGTAGAGTCTGGATGAAACCATTAAATGTGTCCCTGATTTGGGAGTTGAACCTAAATCATGGGGATAAAAACACTGCACAACACAGCCCTCTGAACATGGCATACTGAAGTGGAGACACCTGAGAAAGTTCTCTGTCACCAGGGAGCAGTTTGATTTGAGCCTTCCTTGATACAGTATCACAGATTCAGGAAATAAGCTGAGTTGCAAGGAACACATCAGGACCATCAAGTCTAACACCTAGCCCTGTACAGGACACCACAATAGTCACACCATGTGCTCGAGAGCATTGTCCAACCTTTTCTTGAACTCTCTCAGAGTTGGTGCTGTGACCTTCTCCCTGGGGAGCTGTTCCAGTGCCCAACAACCATCTGGGTGAAGAACCTTTTTCTGATATCCAACCTAAACCTCCCCTGACTCAACTTCATGACATGGTGTAATAACCAACTCACTCCATGTTTTTGTTCTGAAGTGTCAGTCTCAGCTAGGGAATAATGAACAGAACCGTCCAGCATTGTTACAAGGGTGTGTAGTAATAGGACAGGGGGTAATGGCTTAAAATAGAAAGAGGGTAATGTTAGATTAGATATAAGCAAGAAATTCCTTACTGTGAGTGTAGTGAGGCCCTAGAACAGGTTTCCCAGAGAAACTGTGGATGCCTCATCCATGGAAGTGTTCAAGGCCAGGTTGGATGGGGCTCTGAGCAAACTGGTGTAGTGTAAGGTGTCTCTGCCCGTGGCAGGGGGTTTGGAACTAGATACCCAACACAAACAAATCTGTGATTTGATTCCTTCCTTCCTTCCTTCCTTCCTTCCTTCCTTCCTTCCTTCCTTCCTTCCTTCCTTCCTTCTCTTCTCACATCTTCTGCATCTTCTATATGAAGTAATTGTTGTTTTTCAGTTCTCTTAAATATTTAAATAACCTCCATTTTATATTGAATGTTTAGATTTAGGGTGATGCTGTTGAAGCCCACCCCCATGTGGAGAGCCCGACAGTGAGATGGCTGTTTTATTATGTATTGCAGAGACCTGGAGAATTTATTTCTCTCCTGTTGAAAAGAAGATTTGAATAACCATAGCAACAGTAAAACCTGCTGTGAATCTTACAGTATGAAGTGTTGCTGATATCTACTTCTGGGGATCAAGGTCCCTGTCCCAGCCCTACCAGGCTGATACTGGAGAGATCAATGTAAAAACAAGTGAACAGTTTCTGACAGATATCTTTTAACACAATTTTCTTCTGTTCTCCTTTTTTCTGATTGTTCATGCACTGTCTGTAGATTTTTTTTTATGACTTATTTAAAAGAAATCAGTGTGAAATGTTTAATTTTTAATATTGGATATTCAAAGTAAACCACACAAATGCTTGAAGAAGTATGTGTATTTTGTGGAGAGTTTAAAAGAGTTAAATCCCACTAATATAAAAAAGCTTGCCTGGCTTAATTAGATCCACTTCTAGGAGTTCAGTGGGAATGTTATTGACCTGGTGAGAAAAAAAAATCACAGGTATGCTAAGGTTAGGGTTAGGTACTCTCTTAGCCTACAAGAAGCACAAAAAATTTTAATATAACTTCAGTCTTTTTGACTGTGAGGTAAGTTGAGGTTGCCTCATTTGCTTTGAGCTGTGAGCGTTTATCTGAACAGCCAGTGGGACTCAGGCGTCATGTGGTAGCTTAAGTTTGAACTTACTCTGTATGTTTAGATTATTATTCTTATTATTTTAGTTCTCCAGCCACCTTGTTTCAGTCTCACCTTCACAGGTGAGAGTAAGGTCTGCATTGAGTTACAGGCTTGTGAATTCAAATGGTATCTATTGCTTGTCTTGTGTCTTCAGCTGAGTTTCTCTGGTGTAACATGTACATGACTTAATTCAAGAATTGTTAGTTGGTTGTGTTCTAGCAGAATTTTTTTACTTTTGAAACATCCAATTCTATATTCTATATAGACTGAAGTCTTGTGACAGGTGCTGCCTGCCTGCCCTCCAAACCAGCAATATCATGTCATCACATTCCTTTGGCAGTATTCTGTTTGCTGAGCATATATATGTGCAGCCTGTGCATCTAGCCCAACTTGCCATTTCTTGATTCACTACACAGTCAGTGCAAGCTCAGGTCTGCCAGCAAAGCCCTGGCAGAGGTGCCAGAGCAAACGCTGAGAACTGAAAATACATAGCTATGATTATTAATTTATTAGAAACCATCCCACTGGCAAAAAAAGCTTTCACTAAGTTGTTGAAAAGTCTCGTTTGCCTGACTCCCATATAAAAAAAATAAAACATAGTAACTTCCTCGTGAAGGATAGGTACTCTCTCTAACAGGCTGTTGTTCAAGTGCTTTTGCACGCAGCAATAAGGACTCCTTTAAAGCATCCAAATGGCCAGTACAGATGGGTTTGGATGTAGAAAATGATCGTGTGCCATGAAATATGGAATATTGGTGTGGATTACATCATGGAAGGACATGCCTGACAGGAAAATAGGCAATGGGCACCAACATGAGGTTTCATCTGAACCTCAGGAAATACTTTTTTACAGTAAGATGATGAAGCATTAACAGACAATGCACAGTTCTGGGCAACCAGCTCTAAGTGGTCCTGCTTGAGCAACAGTGGGATTGACCCAGGTGACTTCTAGAGATCTCTTCCCTTCCAACACAGGACCAACATTCCATGATGTTGATCAACCTGGTTTTCACTGTTAGAAGAAAATCTGAGTCTGGCGTGTGGCTTCTAGTATTTCCAAGTCTCTCATTTCTGTAGAAGGAAGAGACAAAACTCAATATTCCTTGCTATATTTCAACTTGCAAGCCTCTTAGCCTCTCTACAGCTATTCCAGCTGTATATTTCCTTTACTGTGATACTCTAAACGTCATCAGAGGGCTGTGTAAAGTGTCTGGAGATCTGCAGATTACAGGCATTATGGGAGTCACTGTTCTGTATTATGCTGTACCAAGAGTTTTCATGCTGGTGAGACTGGTATGTGGGCATTAGAGCCAGGAAAGTTTTTTTTTTTTGCTTGTGGCATCCATTTCCATGTAAAACAAACAAACAAACAAACAAACAAACAAAAGTGCCAGTGTGACAGATCAGAAAAGCCTGTTTTTCACGAAGCTTTAGAAAAAAAGCACTTTTACTGCGCTGAGAATTTTAATTGGAGTTTTATCTGCCCAACTCTTCCATAGGTTTTAAAATGCGTATCTGTACTTGTCTGTATACTTGCTTATGTTCCTAGACTTCATCACCTCGTACTGACACAGAGAAGATTGGCGGGGAATGCAGCGCTTTGTGCTGGCTGGGGCGCTGGGTGAGGATTCCAGCTGCCACCAGAGAGCACTGTCACTATACGTTTGCCGGGCAGGTGCCGCTGCTGCCGCTGCCACCAGCTTTCCCTTCGGGCTGGCAACGCCAGAAGGCTCTTAAAGGAGATCCTGAGTAGGAAGACTCTGTGCCATCTTTACCTCTGTTCTGCCCCGTGAATCCACGCTGACAGGGGCTCTCAGGAGAGAACCAACTCGGCTTTGGCAAAGGGCAACCGGCCGCTGGCACAGCCCTGTGCACTGGGCTCGAACACAGGGTGTACGGCCCCAAACCAGGGAGTTCTCACACCCTGCTCCCTCTTCTCTACAAGGTGTTTTTTACTCCAACCAACTTCATTTACACTTGAAAAAAATGTTCCTTACTTGTCATTAACTCAAAATCTTACTGCTTCTCTTTCAGACCTGAAGAAGGACTTCTGTGTTCCTACAAATTTCTTCGTTTCTTCTGCCTTTATTTTGTACACAAATACAGCCTCACTTGCATTCTGCAGCAAAGCTACTGATGCTTCAAGTCCTTGAACAACTCAGGAACACAGCACTACCGGGGTTTTCAGTGATCATTCATGTGGTTTGCATGCATCGTATCTCCCAGAAACCAGTGCACCATGCAAGCCTAATAATTTGAAATTGGATGTGTCCTATTTTAAGAATAGCAAAGAACTCTGTAGATGGTGCAGCTACCTGCCCCTGAAGTAAACATACCTGCAGGTGTGAAGACAGCATTTAGTTCTCCTTCTGGGGAGGCTGCCAGACGAAATTATAGTCATCTTTTGAGTTAGCACAATTGCTGTGGGATATGCACTGCTAAATGAAAGTAGTTAGAGGTCCCAAGAACATTGCAGCAGAGCATCATTCTTTTGTCCATTTTCTGACTAAGTCTTTCTCATAGTTACAGACAGTGTCAAAGGGCTTCCTCCATCTCCCCAGGAGAGGCTGGCAGTGCAAGAATTCCTCAGTTCTCCTCCGTGGGGTAAAAATGTACATGAATATGATAGAGGGGTGATGTGGCTCACTGAATCTTCCTTTTCTGCAGTAACTTGGGTGCTACTTCTGAGCAATGCTGTCTCAGCTTGCCAAAGCAGCGACCTACTGCCTTGTGGAGATGAGCTGCTGTCAAGGCTGTTATTCCAGAGCTGGTGCATACTTGGGCAGCATCTCTTTTAGCTTGGTTAGTATAGCATCACAATAGCAGATGCAGTTCCTGTGGATGGAGAAAGCCAAGATACATTCATCAGGGAATAGTATGAATGTTGCTCATTCTGTAGTGTGTAGGTTAAAATAGACAGCCTGTGGTGATATGATAGGCCTGGGTCAGATGGAAGACAATTTTCCCTTAAATAAGTCCTGTGAGTTGAGGCAGCATTCTCTTTTTTCCTACAACCCTCCCTTTCATATAACTCCAGGGCCAAATCCCACTTAATTTATAGGCTCTGACAAGATCTTAGAGCAAGAATGATAGCATGGTTGCAGAGCACAGGCTATCATTTAGTATATAAAGTGCCAATTTTCTGGCAAAGTGTATAATCTAATATAGTGTTGTATAGTGTCTGTGTTTGATAGGGAACCTCTGTAAGTCACCTCAGATTAAGAACGGAAGAGTTTAAACTGTTATATGGGTAATGACAAGGAGGAAAGAAAACAGTTCAGGAACAAATCTCCTTTCTCTCCCCCAACAGAGATTTAACATGACAGGAAAATACAATCTCCCTGAAATCTGACATACATTTTTTATGCTGTCTGATATCAATGCATAGTTCCTGTTTTCTTCCCCCTCCCCAGGGCTGAGAGAGCTTTACAAGCAGGCACACATGTTCACGTATCCCCACAAAGTGTTTTTAGAGAAATGCTTTCTGTTTTGCAGTGTCCTTTGATGCCAGGATTGAAAATAGCTTTATCCAAAGCAGTAAAAGTGTTAAGATTTTACTGTGAAGGTGTCATGAGGTGGGTTTCTCCTGCTGGCTAAGACAGGGATCTGTCTCTTCAGGACTTGCCAGACTTTAATGACTGTTGCGGCCCTTACAGTAGCCCTGACTTTACAACCATATTATAAAGGATACCCTAAGGAGAGAGAGCTCAAGGGCAAATTGTCCTTGTGCGTGCTAATTAAGAAAAACAGCGTAGAGAAGCTGCATGTTATGCCTGAGAAACTAAAGCTACAGACATTGTGGCACCGAAGCTGCTCCGATAACGAAATGTTATGGAATTCCATTCCTACTCCCCGCGCTAGAAATAACCTACCAATTATTAATCGTGTACTAATTGATTCTCATGTGTTAGCCAATCTCTGTCTTTGTTACAAAGCTCCTATGCTTGGCAAAAGTGTATAAAAACTAAGCTAAAGTCATTAAAGATGGTCTTCGCTTTCCTTTCTGAAAACCCTGTGTGTGTGTGTGTGTGTCCTTTCGACAAGAAGACCCGACAAATGACAAAAAGACATATTGGAAAAATACATAAAAAATTATTACAGATTGGCTGCAGGCTAAGTCCCAAACCTGAAAAAAAAGCTTAAAATCCCACTACAGGATTTGAGGACTCAAAAAATTTGGGTGATGAGGGCATGGAGGAGAGGTTGAGATTTGCTCTGATTAATTTACTCATTTGAGGGTCTGAATCAGTGGCACAGGGTAGTTGGTAGCCTGTCACTAGTGGTGTCCCCCAAGGTTCGAGACTGGGCCCTGTACTGTTTAGCTTGTTCATTATTGACTTGAATGAGACAAGCAAGTTTGCTGACAGCAAAAAGCTGGGAGGAGTGGCTGATACCCCAGAGTGCTGTGCAGCCCTTCAGAAGGACCTCAACAGATTGAAGCAATGAGCGGAGAAGAACTGTCTGAAATTCAACAGGCAAAGGCAAGGGTCCTGTCCCTGGGGATATAAAACCCCATGCACCAGCACAGGCTGAGAGCCAGCCTGCTGGGAAGCAGCTCTGTGGAGAAGGACTGGGCATTCTGGTGAACAACAAGCTGTCTGTGAGGCAGCAGTGTGCTCTCCCTTGTGGCCTGTTGCATGGGTGACTGAGCACTGGGGCAGATTGCCCAGAGAAGTAGTGGAGTCTCCCTCACTGGAGATACTCAAGAACCCTCTGGATACAATCCTATGCAGTGTGCTCTAGGATGATGCTGCTTGAGCAGGGAGGCTTGACCAGATGACCCCACCGTGGTCCCTTTCAACCTGACCCATTCTGTGTTTCTGTGATATATATTGCAAGTTTAAACTAGGAGCCTTAGCTTTCTATATAGTCATTAGAGTACAGAGCACCTGCTGAAGAAGGCAGAAAGCCCAAGATTGGATTATGTGGAGCTAATGTGGACTAGAAACTGGAACAGGCACTCACTCAAGCACTGAAAATAAATTCGATGGTTAGGTGGGCAAAAAGCTCCTTTCCACTGTAGTATTTACCTGTAATGTTGTGAAGTTCAGCCTGGAGGATGTCCAGAAATTTGATTCTCCTCCAGGTATTTGCCAGCTTTGGTAGAGCATGGATTGAATTGCTGTGCCATTACATATTGCAAACAATATGTATAGCTTCAAAGGAAAATGACTGTCTATTTGCCCAAGGAGGCAAGCTAATAATGTTTTGGTATCAGTACATTCCTCTGGGATCTTGGACTAAAATAACTTATTCCATTAATAAGTTAGCCAAGCTGGGGGAGCTGAGTGTAAGGTAGGTCATGGACTATCTGAGTACATTGTTTTGCAGTTGGAGAATGAAAGACACAGATAAACTTAAGCCAAGAGTTTCAAATAAGGACACTAAAATTTTATGATTCAGTTTTGGGTGATCATCTTCACAGAATTTAGTGCTAGATTTTCAGGACTATTGATCATGCCCACTACAGAAGAAGTTAAAGATATGCCCAATACAGAATAAGTTATTCTCTCCAGAAATACAGTGGTCATTTTGTCAGCTGAAATTCATTGCATCTGAAACTGGAATTGACCTGTGTAAAACAAGCCCACAGGCTTTTATTTTAAAGTCAGATGCCAAGACAGAGTAATCAAAATCACTGAAAAAAATCTCTTTTACTTAGTGGCAGAGGTGTTTTCTTTAGCAATACTAAAGGTAAATGTTTGAACAGTAACAAGCAATTCCACAATAAACCAGACTAAGATCTCCTGGATTTCCATCCCTTGTGACTTTATTGTAGTATCTTTCATTTACTCTTCAAACCAGAAAACCCTTTCAAGATACTCTAGGAAATTGAATCTTGCATCCATATTTTCCAAATTCAGTCTTTCAATAGCTCTACATCAAGCTGCCAAAGTACCATATCACATATATAGAGGTTTTAATCTTCTTCACAAAGCCAATGAAAATATTTCCTGTTATGTTATTCCATAATGGCAGATAATTTAGAATAAAACCAGATGAGTTTACTATGGAAGATACTATTTAGGAAAGAAAAAGAGCTGACTCTTGGGAGAGTATACCAGCACCAATTTCAAGAGTTGCGTGTAGGAGGCCAAACTGAAGGAGTCTTAGGTCTCACTTTCTGACTTAACCATTAAGACTTGAAGATGAATGATAAAGCTTAAGGCAAGGACACTATTTTTTTTGCAGTGGAGTTACCATGCAAGAGCCGGTTTAATTTTCTCTCTTTTGGAAGCAAAATCATATTGAAAATTCCTCCTTGAATAGCAGTTGGCTAACCAAAAGAGTATTTTTTGTTATGATTTTTTTTTTTTTACAATTATTACAGTAGAAGGAGTTACAAAATCTCTACCGTGAACTGAGACCTTTTTTCAAAAGCATTACAATTTTCATACAAAATTATCTCAAGATCAAGCCAGTTCCATTAATAATCACCTTTGAGTTGCAGAGTCTGATGGAATATATATACTTTCTCCTTCTAAAGAGCTGAAGGTAAATTTATGTCCTTCAATTATTCAAGTCTAATACATATTTCACTTTATTCTGTCACAGATAGCCTTTCCTTGCAAGTGGATGCAAAATGTAGATTCGGATTTCTGGTCCCTCAAAAGGAGAGGGCAAATGGGATTCAGATTCAGCTTTTGAGGAAAACGTGCAAAGTGCGAGATGCTGAAATAAATTTTTGAACCCTCCACTCATTCAGAAGCATTGCAATGGAGAAGAATCTTCATGAGAAAATGTTTTTGAGGTGATGAGAAACACAAGAAGAAACACAGTTCCTTGTTTTCCCTGCTTCTTTGTTTTTGGTTACTTAGGCTGTGAAATCAGTTGACAGTTAAGAGTCAATTCCTATGGATTAAAGTAAATTCTGCTTCTGCCTTGCCTTCATTCCAAGGTTAAAGGGACAGTATTTTTCACTATTCCATCTGTAGCCTATGTCTACAGATGATCTTCTCTGGGGATGTGTGAGGATCAGTATTAGCTGCAAGTCACTTGCATTTTTTTGCAGTCTTCTAGCAGTAAATATGAAATCCTTGACAATTTCAAATTTAAAGATTTAAGACATAAAAATTCAAATTAGTGAAATGAGAGGCTTCTGTCTAGAAAACTGAATGCATGCAGCAGTTACAGGATCAGGCTCTGTTCCTGGGAAAGTAGTAACACAGGAAAAGACACAGGTTTAGACCTGAAAAGCAATGTGACATGAGACAACCAGAACACTCCTATCGGGAAAATAAAACTAAACAGCAAAAATGCTCCATCCCTGGAAATTTAAGAAAGAGTAGCAAGTAGGATTAAAGAGGGATTTACTCTGTACACAGTGTAGTGAGAGCCAATCGAGTCTAGCCAAAGTGCCTACATTTTAAGGAGAGCAGTGAAAACGTAATTGAAGTGCTAGAGAAAAATGTTATACTATGAGCCTTAAGAGGTTTTCCTAAAGGAGTGACTTGATTGCAGCATATAAGTGCCTTCCTGAGAAGAAATGCCTAGTAGTAAACGGTTCTTTAATCTAGTGGAGGAAAACATTATATAATGAGTCAGAAAGTATAAACAAAAGCTGGGAGAAAAAAACCCCAAACAAATCAAACAACATATAAACAAAAGATCTGAGCAGTAAGAAAACCAAGAACAGTGATAGACTCTCTGTTCTTTGATGCCTCAAAAGAAAGACTATATTGCTTCCTGGATGATTCTTTAGCAAAATGGCATTTAGTTAAAGAGAAGTCGGGATCCACTCCAGCCCAGCTCAATACAAAAACAGAAGAGACAAGGTACATTTGCTTAACTGGAAACTAAACACCCTAGGAACACCAGAGCAATCAGGCCTCAGTCAAAGATTCTATTTTGATAAAAACACAAAACAGTTGTCCCATGTTTTATCTCAAAATCCATGGTTTTTTTCTTAACTAGTAACAAAAAAGAATAAATCTCTAAAGGGTTAAATAATCTAGAGGTGTTTCCAGTTTCCGTATTCAAAGCTTTCTTCTTGTACCAAACATGATAAAACACCACTGGTTTGAATGTGTTGATTTCAAATTCTACCCAGCTGCATCCACTACAGTTAAGCAAACTCTTTTGAATGACTGGTCCAGCATTGTTTATAACTTGTGATTGGGGTAAATCACTGGTATCCGGTGCTTGATAATTCTTATCAACATTCCCTCTATTAAGTAATGAACATAGATCTGGTTGCTCCAGAAAATTTCATTGCACTTCTCATTCTCCATACTTCAGATTCTCATGCTCCTGTGAATCATGAAAACATTTTCTTGAGAGATTTGCAATACTTTTCTAAGTGGTTCATCTCTAACATTTAACATCTCTAACAAGTGGTAATGTTGCCTTTCCTTGATCTTAAAATTAAAACCAAACACGGTTATGGGGAAAAGGGTTTTTACCTCGGTATTTATTTAAGGATCCTTAGGTGCAGCTCTTTATCCAGGTGGAATGCACCAAAGTGAACCCTGAAATGCAACCACCTGATATATCATGTATATCCTTTATAGGCCTTGCAAATTAACATATCTATCAAAGATTGCCCAATGAGAGACTTGAATGAATCCCCCATTCTGAGGAATCTCCCCCCTGGATGGGCCTGTCTTAGTTTACAGGATGTGTTCTAGAAAGGACCTTGGTGTCTGGGGCTTTCTGGCCCCGACTTTGAAGCTTCCAGGATGTTTGGTCTCCTGGCCTAACGGCACAGTGGGTCTTCAGCTAAGTTATCAAACTTAAAGAATTACAAGGGGCTAAAAGCACTAAGAATACATGAAAGCTATATAAAAGAGTATATAAAAGGGGTATAAAAGAAAAGGCAAAAAATCATCCTGGCATCAGTAATAATTTCCTTCTAGCTTCAGCTTGTGTCATGAAGAAAAAGTAGAGATGTGTACTTTTAAAGCTAAAGAAAACAAACTAACTGAATAAGGGGAATAAAGAAAATAAACAAACTGATACTCTAAAATGTTCTCATTTATCACATTCTAAAGAAAAGTGAGTTGTCTGCCAGGGGATGTGGTCTTTTACCCTGAGGAATATTCAGCTGTTCCTATTGCAATTTATATGTTCCTTGGTCTGATTACTAAGATAAGAAGACAAAACTCATGCATTTGTCTTTGAACAAGACTATTGCTGTACTTTTCATGGAAAACACTGGGGTTTTGTAACTGGATTTTCAGCTTGCCTCTACTTGTACAAAATGCTCTTTCTGTAGCAGCACTTTGCTATTTTCTCTGATCTCAGATAGAACTGGAAGTTCAACCACTCAACACACCTTCAGGATATACCTGTGCTGTTCTGGTGCTCCCAACAAACCAGGCCAGCTGGCTAATTAATTAAGGATGAGATGCTTGGTGATGTGCACCTGGAAATCTTTAAATGCCTGGAGGTTACCTGTTCATGAGTCCTCCCTTGGAATTTGGAGGTTATCTGTTGTATGTTTGTTTCCCTGGGTTTCTGCTGGTAAAGTTCAAAGAAAGTGATCTCAGAAGCTGAAAAATAATTCTTTGCTTCTGGCCAGGTGCAATTAGTTGTATTTATTGGTAATAGGAATGCAGATTAGAAGTTGACAGAGAATGAAAGTGAATAGAGCAGTCTGGGTCATTGTGTGTGGTTAAATTTATTCTGCAGAAAAACTTCTCATTTAAATTAAAGAATTAATAACTTTCTTTAAATGAAAGAAATATTAATAAATTTGAATTATCAAGGTTTCTTTCTTGTAGTTCACTCAAAAAATGGAGACAAAAGGTCTGCATGACATGATACTTCGTGCAACTCATGGCCTCATAGCAGAGAGTGAGTTACTCCCAGGCTGTCAGCTTTTGGACTTTCTTTTCTGCTCTTTCTCTTATGCACAGCAATCGTGTGTTTTTCCACAACTTAAGGTCAGATATGTTGCCTCATCACGATTTGTGGCTGGAAAATGACACTAACACACAGATAATCCAATAAAACTCTTCTGTTGGTCAGAAAATGCTTAATCTTTGAAATAAACATTCCTATAAGAAGTTATCTGATTTGGTGAAAATTGTAATAAGAAGTTTTTCAGGTCTGAAATTGTATTTGTAACCAGTGATAAGGATAAGAAGAAGCAACTTTAGAATAATATGGCACTCTGGGTATACAGGAAGAATGATCATCTTATATGCAGTGCAAATGTAAATTTTTTATTATTTATTTTAGAGAGCAGGTATTTTTTTCATCTATTAATGATGTTTTCCTGCTGGACTTAAGTAATAGGAATCTGTCTTGGAGTCAAAGATTTCTGAGCTGCATTCCACAGAGCAAGAAAATTTTAAAGACATTAGTGAGTAGTGAATCATGGAGGTCAGCATGGCTCCTTCCCTTTGCTCTGCTATAGGCTGGCACAGTTCAGTGCACTGAAACGTTTTGTTGGATTAACTAACCTGTGTTGGATCTTAACTATATGATATGAAAGAGCTCCTAAAAGACAGCTGAGCCACAGTAAATCTTGCTTTTAGCCTGTGTCAGATGTGAGATCATTTGGCTTTTCCCACCATGAAATTACTGGTAATACAATACAAACATATGCTTCTGTGGAGAAGAGCTTATTTTAAAGGCAGATTATAGTAACTTTTTTCTTACTTTCTTTTTTTTTTTTCTGGTGGTTTAAGCAACATTTTTTGCCCTTTTTTTTTTTTTTTTAGAACTTTCTGCAGAGGTCTCCTGTTAGTTTTTGCTACCATCTGTTCTTCTGTTTCAACAGCACAAAACATCAAATAGACTTTTTTTTTAAGCCATTGCCAATTTCACTGAAAGGAGTACATAAAAAAGATCAGAACAGAATAACTGAGAAATTTACAAGAGGAAAAGTTGCAAAATTATGGAAAAGCTGTTATTTTTGTTGACAGCTTTAAATTAAAACTCAGATTTAAATTAAAGCCTTTCCAAGTAGATGGTGGTCTTTCCTATTCCCCACCTTCAGCTGACACTCTGGGTGTTACTTGACTAGAGTCAACAAAACACATTCCTTGGGTGCAGAGGAAAACCGAAAGATAGGAAGTAGTTGGACATATATGAGATAAGATTCTTTTTTTATCTTTATTTTTAAGATAAGATTCTTAAAAATAATCTTTAAGATTATTTTTTTTGAATACTGAATTAAAAAAAAAATTCTTTTTTTTGAATTCAGTATTCACCAAGAAAAATGACATTGCCTTCTATATTTTTAATAAACCAAGAGAAGAAAGGCATGGATCATGAAATTCAAAGGCTTTAGTACCAGACACAAGTAGACCATCTGGTTTTCTTGCTACTGTATACTCTTGCCCTCCTGGAATAAAGAAGGAATGAGACAGGCATATGACATCCAGACAATTACAAATTGCAGCCACAACAATTTGGTTGCATTAATTTTCTTTCAAAGTCTAACTTTTTTGTCTGCACTAATACTGGTAGTTATTGTTTAGTAAAAAAAGATTCACCCCAGGAAGGAGCAAATAATGAGAGGCTGTATCCAAGAAGCATATTTAAAATAAATACATTCAAAGAGGGAAAACTGCATGGAGGGGTCACTGGGGAGGTCTTAACTTGGGATGCTATCTGTCTTTCTGTGTCATTTTGCCATTTTGCCATTTGGATTGTGCACATGCCATACACTGAGGGAGATTAAGGTTTATGATCTTACAAGGAAATAAGTCTATAAGAAAAAGTTTTATGGTATTCAAATGGCCAGAGAATTTTAAATTAAAAAAAAAAAATTAAAGCCAAGCTGTGTAGGTAACAATGGGATAAAGATGTGAAAGGCTTATGATGGTGATATCACTCAGAAAATGAGAATAAAACATGACAGCTTTGATAGACTTTCAAGGCAGAGATTTTGGAGTGAGGGTGGTTGAAAAGACAAATTTTTTTAAGTTTTGTGGAATTAGAGATATCAAAAATGCCGACTCCAAACCCCTGCCTATAAGAATTTTAAAATCTCTGCTTGTTTTTGCAGTGATTTGTATAAGAGAAGAATGAAAAGACACCAAGTGAACTCGCTTGTGTGCGTGAAGATCAACGCCAGTTAAAAGTTGCTGTGCTGGTCAGAAAGCAGCCTTTAATGGTGAGATTTACTGGGATTGTGAAATAATTTCCCCAAAGGAAGCTGCTACAGCAGACCCATTGCTTGCCCGATTTAAAACAAGGCTTTCAGATGTACTAGGGAGTCTTGTGTAGAGAGCAATCCTGCTGCAACCCTAATTTACCTTCCCTGTTCCTAGTATCTGCTAATGTGTTAAAGCCCTTTGTGCAGCCCAGTCAGTTTGGGAAAAAGTTTTGAGTAAATTTTCTTTTGTCCTAACTAGTGTGGCCACTTTTTGTGATCTTCCATTTCGTTTCCTGAAAGCAGCTTCATTTTGACAATTGTAATTCATGGATTTCTTTAGTATCCTCACGTTCCATTGTTAATGCATGAAGAGAATATATAGGCTTCCAGCACAGCTGGAAAAGAATAGTCCAGTACTATTTTGGTCTCTTGATGTTCCTTTGACAATTTGAGAAATTATGTAAAGAGCCCTAGGATTTTTATTTCTGTTGCCAACAGCCTACAAGACTGTTTAGACTGGGATTGGGAAATTATGATTTGTGATGCCACGCTGTGCCAAAAGAGGTGGGAAACAACATTCAACTGGCATCTGCACTTGGTCCAAAAATTGAAAAGGAAGACACTGGGTCACTATGTGCAAACCATTTGTATTACAGGCCTCAGGTAGCTGCTTGTGCTTTATCTTAGGTTCGGAAGAAATAAATGAATCCCTCTAAAGCTGAATGCTGTTGCAGAAGGCAGTTAGATTTCCTCTCTTTACATCCTGAATGGGATGTGTCTAATAATGTTCCTGCTTATTCCGTGCAGTGCAAAACCGTAAATGTCAGCAGGGCTTTCATACAAGGAATGTACCCCCTGCAAACCATGAAGGAAGCCAAAAATGTGCTCCGTGTCACAGTGATGAGTATATTAGAAAACGCTGAGATAGAGAGCCTGTTAAATGTAGCCTCAGTCAAAGCAGGGTCACAAATTCGTGGTGGGGGGTTAGCTCATTCACACTGCTTCCTGCCATTCAGGAATATTCCAGCAATGGGATGTCTGAGGAAAGACTGCTCCTAAAATGGTCATTGGTATTGGGTTGTGAACCAGCCCAGCCCAAGCCCAGCAGAGAGGAGCCAAGCCAAGCTGAGTACTGCTGACCACAACCACGCCCAGTGGTCTGGAAGGTGGGAGATGCAACATGGATGATCTTGCTTTTTGGGGGTTTGTCCATCATTGTTTTTCATTGTCTTAGGCCTTGGTATGGGGAATGCCGGCTGTGTAGAGCACCCACAATCTTGTCTTTGTCTCAGGAGACCATGTGGCGCTAGCTATGGAGAGCATCTGCTGTCTTGTCTTTGTCTTGGGAATAACTACATGTCACTGCTGAGCTGCAGGAACATTGCCATCTTGTTTTTGTCTCAATGGCCAGGCAGAACTAAGTAGAGGTCGTGAACACCTTTTTTGTGTAAAGCACCTTCTCTTTTCTATACTTTTTAATTAATATTTTTGCTGTTACTGTGCATTCCTTATTCTTCACTGCTGTTTGCTTTCAGTAAATTTTTATGTCAATCCATTATCTCTGTCTCACCAGAGAGGGGTGAAGGGGAAGGGAGTGTCTTACTTAGGGTTTACTTCCCAGCTGGTTTTAAACCACCACAAGATCACTAGCTGAAGTACATAGAGTGTGTCAACAAAGTTCTTCTGTGCTTTAATGATCCTAGGGTTTATTATGTTGGCATTTTCTCCTCAGTTTGTATTAGCAGTTTGAAGATAAATTTTAGTAGTTTTTATTGGTAGGGTATTGAGTCTTGGCTGCAAGAATGAGGGTCACTATAGCCAGAAGCAGCAAAAGTCAATTTTGACTTAACATCAACCCTGCTGCTTTAGCTCTGGGACTCTGCTATTCCAGACACACATTTGTAGCAGATTGACTGGAGGGTTGTGAGGCAATTACAAGAACACTTAAATACTTGGCCAAAGCTGCCAAACTCTCATTACTTTCCATCAAAACCAGAAACCCCAGGTGGGAAGCCATGAGCTTACAGGCAGGTGCTTTGTCTCACGTACATCTCCATGCCCAGGATCTGCAGTCCTGTACTTTTGTTCAAGGCAAAAGCTCATTAAATACAATGTTGATTTTCTTCCTTTTATTGCTGGAATTACTAATAACGCTTACTGAAAGCTTGTAAGGAGGCTAGCATTCAATGTTTCTGTGGGTTTTCTCTCTTGATTATACACAGTGATTATCCAGGGGTGTCTTCAAGAATCCTTTTTGGACAATTACATGAAAGAAAGCTAGCAGATATGATAATGAATTGGGAAGTGTTTTATGCCTGTCCTACATGGCACGTGTCCTCCATGGCTAACAGCTGGTTGAGATCCTTCCTGAACATGGGGATATCTGCAGCACATGATATTTGTTTAAAGTTTGCCACTACAAAAGAATTTGGGTAGACACGATGTACAAGAGGGATAAAGGGGAAACTTTTGAGTAAGCACAAGCTCTTCAGTGAGCAATGTATTTTCTCTTGTGAGGCAAGAACATGTTTGTGTTTAGAAAATTAATTATTAACTGGAAGAGACTTTTATGGCAACATTTACTACATTCATGAGGCATACATGACTAAATAATTCCCCTGCTGACATATGAAAAAGTGCCTTCCCCTCTCTCTGCCACCATGCCTCATATGTACCTGTCTCCCACAGACACTTAACTAGGACTTTCACCATGAAGCGAACTCTAATGTTTTTGTGAGTCAAGGGATAATGACAATGGACTAAGGCATTTGAATGTATTCAAGACAGATGATAATTTCCTGCTGATATATAAAGGGCAAAGTATCTATTGTCAGAGCAGGATTCTCTGACAGTGCTCTGTTATCCCAAATGACTGAGATATTTCCATCTGATGATGTGAGTACATTAGAGTGACAGTTTTCCTGTGTCTTACATCTATTTTTTTTAACTTGGGAAAGTAGTGTTTATTCTCAGAGTATGGTATTTGCTTCCATAATGGCATTGGTTCCCTGCAACAAGAGTTTGACCTTAAAATATGTATATATTGTATGTATATATTGTGCATCTCTCTTGTCAAGCTTGGTAGTGGCCCAAGAGTATGCATCTTATTTCTGCACAGTAACTGTAAAAACAAGCAAAAACCAAATACTGAGTAAAAATCCTACATTGGGGAGACATACTGGCCTTATTCACTTAGAAGTCTCAAGTGCTAAAGCCTGGCTCATGCACTTTCATCTGCTAATGTGCTGCATGTATCTGAGTGCCTTACTTCTACTGTGAACAGTGCAAACCTCCCTTATTGAGATACTTAATTTTGTCACCTTAGTTGTCTGCAAAAAGACTCTGCAAGCAGACTTAAAAGCATAAAGTAAATATTTATTAGATAACATGCCTGAGAGAGAGAGGATTTAGAGAGCTACAAGGCAAAATGCTAGCAGGCTCACCTCCTGATAAAGTACCCCAAGAGTCTTTCCTGACAAAACAGGCATGGGTTTGGTTTCTGCTGCTACTTTAAGCCAATCCTCTATGATGATGAGGTGCCATTTCTCTGGTTTTCCCCCTAGGATTCTATACCTTTCCACTTTGGTGGTTTTTTTTTTTCATGAATCTCTGAGCTACCCACAGCCCCTGGCCCAACTATCCTAACTTCGTAATTTTCTCTTTCTTATCTTTAAGGTTTCTGTTCTGAAGACTTTCTTACAGCTGTTTTCCAGAGGTGATTTCCTGGGAGCTCCATGCCAAGATGACGTAGCTGTGTCAGATCAGAGTTGGGTCACAAATACTTGGAGAACAAAGCTCCTTGCCACGGGCTGAAAGTTTGTAGATGTTTGAGATAAAATGGAATAAGTTCTTGCGAGAGGAGTCCATTGAGAATCGTCATATTCACAGAAACACTATTTGGCTTCAGAGGGCTCTCAGTCTCACGTTACAGAAAGCTTGCAAGAGGCACTGAGGAAATCACATTTGCTGCATTCTTATACTCTTCCCTAGATATTAGCAGAGAGTGACCTTTCATCTGATGTAGCATGACTGCTCTTATAAATTTGTGTACAGTTATGATTGCTCTGGGATAGAATAGGGACTATTCTAGTTTCTAATGGTTTTGAATGTCCATTGCTGAAAAAGCACTCCTTATTCGTTATTGATCAGCATGAGAATGCTGTGGTTTAGGGGGACAGCAGTTATGACCTCTCTTTCCTTCTGTTTACACTCCATTGCTCAGGAGGTCACCAGTTCAGGTTTCCTCATATCCTTTTTTCATGTTCATGGATATTTAGGAGTTTAAAGGGTGATCCTTAGCATGTGATTTCTCTAAACTCACCATGGACACACTGGACCCATTTCCTTTCCTCTGCACACCTTGCCACTCTCATTCATTCTCCCAGATGAACCTGGGGGGGGGAAATCTGGATTGTAAGGGATATTATGGGTGACTATTTTGTGGAAAGCACCTGGTTATCAGTGGAGTATAATCTTTGTATAGAATGAAATCATTCTGAAAGCATATATGATCCTGATTTTGTAATTCATAAAAATCTGGTCTAGCATTTCCCTACGTCCCTTCCTTTCCTTATTAAGAGCTGTATTTTCTGACCACTGTCACAAGTGTTTCCCATGCCCAAATAGAACTCATTGCAGAGATCCCTTGAGATCATAGTGTAAACCTTTAAAAAATGAAAAAATATGCTACAAACAGAACTGTGAACTCTGTTGCTTATAATGTCCTGCAGAACAGGATATTTCAGTTGTAAGGGATCCTCTATTAGGCTGTTGCTACCCTGTCATTACTACGGGTGGGTGACACTTTTTGTGCAAGCCAAAGTGTGACGCTACTACTCCGTGTAGGGGACCACCTACCAATTTCACAGCTGAGGTAAAAATCTAACAGAAAGCAGGATTTGTTGTAAAATCTCTGACACCTTTTACAGACAACTGTTGCTAGAACACCTGGAGAGCAACTTTCTTTCAAGTACTTATGCTCATCTTTTTCAGATGGAAACCAGAAGGGTTGAAAATCGCTTTGCACTTGTGACTGGAAGTTTGAAGTCACCTGTCTTGGATGGAGCTCATTAGCACTTTCACGTTACTGTTATTCAAGAAGCCTTGTTAGTACTTCATGGTGCATAGGTCCAAAGAGAGTTAAGCTCCACTTCTTAGAGCTGTGTTGTTTCTGCCATGCTTTTCTGCCTCTTCACTGGACTGGATGTTGTGCAATTAAAAGGCATGTGCTAAGCAGATGTGTTGAGAAGGATGACCACGTTTTCTTTGCTTAGGGCCACATTCCTGGTGTTTAAAATGGGGAAGGCAGTGGCCTTCGTTTAGAAATGAAAGACTGGATGTGTGGGTTTGAAGATGTCTTTATCTTAGATTCATACACTGAGCACTTAGCTGTTGTTGACACAGGCCTCTTTATTTCCAGCATGGACTTGTTGAGCTCGGTGTAATGTGGGACTTTGAAGTATGAGGTGGTTTGCAGATGCATGTTGTATATGACATCTGAGGTCAGTGTGTGTAATAGTCTCCATTGATATGTTTGGCCCAGGATATGCTTTCTTGCTTCCCACTGCTGTGTTGATCTTACATTTTATGGCCTGATTTGTCTGTCCCAGATTTCCACCTTCCATTATGGGACTTTTTCTCTCCCTTTATAGTATTTCAAACTTTTTTCAGTTCAGCAAACAGTTTGTTCCCCCCTCTGTCCTTCAAATAAAGTTTTCTTTGGCAATCTCTGTTAGGATAAATTCAATAACTGTTTAACTCAGAAGGATCCCTGAGGAGGAAGCCAAGAGTCAAATGCTACAATTATTCACATTTTGGTGAGAGGAATCAGACTTCTCAGGAACCATTTCAAACAAAGCACTAACAGTTTATTCCTGCTGGGTGGAAGCAGGAAGTGTGCTGGAGGGAACCTGACAGCCTCCTGAGCACCATCAGGAAGCATAAAATGGATGGGCAAGCAGAGGAAGAGAGAGAGGCATTAACAAAGAAAAATGTCTCATTTCCTCCCTGAAACTAATTGGAAAAATATGTTACTGTTTGTGGCAGTGGTAATTTCTCAAGGTGGCAATATCTGTATCCTGTCCTGGTGTGGGGCTGGCCACAGGTTGGACCTCTACCTGAAATGTCTGTGCATAGTGCAAACTATAGTTGTTTGTTTATGGTATAAATGGATACACACACTCACACACACACATATATATACATATAAACAACCAACATATGCATATGTAAGAGTTTTTTTTTCCATATTGGATCTATACTTCATTTCTAGTAATTCTTGACTATACATACAATTACAGAATAAAACATAGCAGAAAACAATTCATTTATTGTTTTTATTAAACTGTGCCTGTTCTCTGTTCTCATCCCCACTTGAGGGTAGCTTATTCCATGAAAATGTAGGGAGATATGGAGGGAGAACAGAAGTGATGTAATCATTTTGGTCACAGTATTTTAGAGTAAAAATAGAATAGCTTATAAATACTGATGCAAGTTGATGGCAAAAAATGGAAAGAGAAGGATTTCCTTTAACACATCAAGGAATGCTGACATCACCCACCCTCTGTAATCTTAATGCAATTTTGATAATTTAATGCATTTACATTTCCCTTATGAGCAGGGCCAGCCCAAATTCAGATGTTGCTCACCTGGGCTACTCTAATTCCCCTGCTTGGTTGACATCCTTTAATAGCCTCTGTGCCAACAAAAATATGCAGCGTGAGTCCTCTCTGTCACAGCCTCTGGCCCTGAGATATCACCTTTCCCAGGACAGGAAAGAGGCACATGGCAAGAGTCAGCTTGCTATTGCTGGGACTGAGAGGGTGTTTCCTATGAACTGGAGACTTTTCTACTCGTGGATGTTTCATACAACCCCTTTACACTACCTCAGCATCACAGGTCTCTTGCATGGAGTAGGGAATCAGAGGGAGAGCTGAAGGAATGCAGAGCACACCCTTTCTTGACCATGTGGTATCTGCAGCAAGCAGTGCTCAAATTCTTAAAAGCTTCATTCAAAAATATCTAATTTCACATCTCTTCAATTATATTTTCTGTGCAGCTGATGCTAAAAGAAAAATGTACTGCCCCAATGTAATGCAGAGGTTCTCTTCCAAATAAAGGGGTTGGCACCTCTCTTTCAGCGATCTGATTCAAAATATTCAGCCACTCTGGATGTACTGAGTTATATTCTGTCACCATTTTCTTGGCTCTTCACCCTCTTGAGACAGACAAATGAATCTGTCTGTAGTTTGCTACATATACGTGTCTTTTAGGCAAATCATTTTAATAAGGGTATAGAGTGAAATTGTTAAGCAAATACATGAGCAGTGAGCTACGCCACATACCTAGGAATGTTAATATGTGAAGAGAATCTAAAATTACAGGTCTGGAGGTTTAATCTGTAGAGGTTTTACAGAGGCAGCAGTGTACTGAAAATTCACAAAGCGCCCACCTGTATTCATAGCATGGTTTTGCTTTTATTAAAGAAGGAAAAGAGATTTCAAGAAGAGATCAAAAAGCAAGTTTTTGTTGCAAATTTCCCAAATGCACTTAGAATCCAGCACCCTTTTAACACCTCTGTCCACAGCCCCTTTCAAAATTCAACATATGTGCAAATTAGGAAATACCTTGCAATAATGAATCACCTCTCACTTTCCTCACTCTCTACTGGTAAATGTGAGTACATGACGCTCAGTGTAGAGCATACAAATACACAAAAAGATTAATGAATTCTTCAGGTATTCATAGACAAGCCTTATTGTATATTATTCTATAAAGTCAATATGGAAGGAAACCCAGAAAGAAAGTATGGATAGCTCAGCAGCTGGGGAATTAACAAACTGAAACAATGAGATTTCACTTCTACACCCCAGTGACTATTTCACACCATCTAGAACAGATTTGGAGATGGAGGTAAAGGTTTCCTAGAGGACAGTGATTAACATATTATCTTGGAAGAGTGTACAAACTGTGATCAAATCTTTACTTGAAACCAGCAGACCATTGCCAGCTATGGCTCCTACTTTGAATCTGAATACCAGAGGTCAATAATTTATAAGCTATGAAACAATTTGTCTCTACTGTGCTCATTTTAAGGGCAAACTTCAAGGCTCTAAATCAGATGAATTGTCTTAGTGGTTGCAGTCTCCTCCCACATGAGGAGACTTTCCCCTTCTTTCTCTGGATGGATGGTGTCCTTTCTGTTTTCAGTTTTGCGTATCATTTACACAACTGTGTATTTTATATTTTCTCAGATGCGAAGATATTGACTCAGTGTCTTGCATTCCCTAGGATTTGCTGGTTCAGCCACCCAGCAAACAGCCAGTTTGGGTGTGATGTGGGAAAGCTATCGTGGGTGTTTGGAAGAGATTGACCTCTACAGATTCTTGGGCAAACTGTACAGTTTTTCTCTGTAGGCTGCAGAATTACTCTTTGCTCACCAAAGCAGTTGTCTGGATGGTAAATGCAGTGATTAAGATGGACAGAGAGGGGAGAGACATCTTTGAGATGGTCAGAGATATTTGCCTTCACAATTTCTTCTTACTGTTTCTTTCTGTTAGATGGTGAATCACCCACCCACCTGAACCATGCTCTCTCACAGACATTGCCTCTGCTCTGTGCTGATCCATGCTGATCCTCTTGTTTAATGCATTGACTATGTTAGCCTGAAAACACTTTGTATATGAAAGAATGTATTAAAAAAGTAAAAAGGAAAAAGAAGGGGAAAAAAGACACTGTAGGGCAGATTAGGCGCTCTGGGGGATTCTGTCTGGGTATCCTGTATAACACTTGCTACTGGTCCTGCCTGCTACAGCAGCATACATGCACAGAATGACTCTGCTTCTGTTTAAAGGCAACATTTAGAGTGTGGGAGGTATGGGGAATGGACATTATTCGAGCATATACAATATTTGTTGTTAATTTAATTTTCTCTTAACTATTACACAGCGGAACAGTGGAAAATATGAGGGCCTTCCCTGGGGTGGCTGTTCTGATGTAAATGAGACATAACACATAAATTTAAACAATAAAAATAAAATCATGTCTCTTTTAGCTCTAATCTCAGTTATTCCTTGTTCTGAAAAAAAAAAAGAAGGGAGGAAAGTGATTATGGTGGTGAAGAAAGTTATTTTATTTTTTCTAACCAATGAAAGTTAGGGTGGATAAAATAAGAGGTTTTTTTCCTCAGATTACTCATAACTTTTTGCTTTTCTTTCCTTACCCAAGTAAAATCCAGCACATCTAGGAGATGCTTCTGTCTTGCGCAAAACTGAATTCAAATGTAGCTGGCGAGACATCAGTGCATCACTTAGCTGGCTGTGAAAAGTAGCAGGGACTCTGAGATCCTGTCAGTATTTAAGAGGGCAAAGTGCTAAAAGAAAAATCAGTCAAATTCTTAGATTCGTTATGACCCATAAACTGCCTGCCAGAAATTAAATGCCCGGTGGAAGTCAGCAGAGTGTGCTTGCGTGTGAGTGTGCATGTGATGGAAGTCAGAAATACCTTGTGCAGAGGAGGGTACGTTTTCCTCTCCAAAGCAGCCCCCGCAGAGGGGGAAGGTCAGAGCCTTGGCTGCAGCCCTCCAGCACGTCCTTTCTGCAGAGCTGGCACATGCAGTCACCCCCATGAGCAGGCAAAGAGAGCACTCACACCAGCATGCACATCTTTGGATAGCACTCAGACACTGTCTGGCACCCAGGGGTTACTGCCTGACCACAGCTGGGAAATGAACAGGGAAGACCCGCGAAGCACTGAAGTCTGGTCCCAGTATCAGACCCCTCATGTTCCCTGCTCCTGGTCAGTCAGATGTATGCTACAATAGCATGTTGTGCAGAGCCTGTGTATAGAATATACACTAGGAATATTCATTTTCCATACTCTCTTATTCTCTGTCCAGAATTTCCAGAGCAAAGGAAGGCATGGGAGATTCCATCTCCACTACTGATAGGGCAGCTCAGCAGTCAGCAAATGAAATACTTTCCCTGGCCCTTGTATAATTATCTCTATCTTGAGCCCTGGTCAGCATGACTCATCTTCATTTCAGTAAGGGGACAGGCTGGAACTAGGAATGGCAGAATTAATTTACCACGTTTTAATAGAGGAGCAGTTCAGGAAGGGAGGGACTAATGAGATACTTTACAAAGAAATTAGTAGGGTTCTATTACAGGGTTGTCTTTCATGAGGCAGCTGCAGTAATGACAGATGGCATCAGGCATGGCCTCCTGATCCCTCCCTGCCTCTTCCCTTGTCCCTCGGGGACTGTCCTCCAATGCACCATCTCCCCTGATTATTTCCCCATTACTGGAGTGATGAAGGTGTCCAGCTCATGTATCCTTCCTGAGCTCAGGGTGTAAAGTAACTGGGGTGTGTTGCATATCTTAAGCAGTGAAGAGTTCATAGATGCGACTGCTGAGATACCTCCTACCCCTGAGGGCATAGGGAGAAGAGCTCATTTTTGCTTGTTTTTGCCTTGGTTATGAAGAAGCAGGCCCAGGAGTCCCAGCAGTTCTGCTGACTCAACATTCACTCAGGGCTCATTTGCAACCACTCAAAGGTCATTATTGAATATTTGGTTCAGCAATGCACTTAGAGAGGTAGGATTTTTTTCCGCCTCCATTCAGGGAAGCATGTGAGAGCATGCTTAGTTTAAATAGGTGATTAAGGCTTGTTACCTTTAAAAGTACAAGTCGATCCTCTTGTTCTGTATTGAACCAGGTCAAAAGACTGTTTTTTTACAGGTGTAATAGTCTTGTACCACCTCATTTAAGTATATTCAGACATTTTCACCTAGAAAGGCTTTTTGTGGTTTTGCTTGCACATTTTTTTCTCCAAACATTTTCTGAACTTTGTGTCAAATGAAAAAATGGAATGGAAAAAAGGCGTTCTTGTAATGATTGAAAACAGTAAATTCAGTTCAAACTCACAGGTTTCAGATGTGGCACTCAGGTCTGGTGCAGAAATTCCTGAAAGACAGTCAAATCCATCCTCAGTTGTGCTGCAGCTTGCTTAGCTAAACAAACGCAAATTTTTCTGTTTGGTTTCAGCATTTATGTCCCATATGCTCATCTTATATCATAGTGCATTACAGCGTCACAGGGTTTATACTCTCTTTCCTACCCATCAGGCATCATGGAGAGCTCTGCAGTAGCTAAGGTAAACAGATTTTTGTGTCCACAGACAGAGTAAACAACTGGTGACAAAATGACCTAATCATCTTGAAAGTCATTAGCTTCAGCTCTGTATCAATCATTCCATATTGTTGGGATAATAATCCCTAATTATGAACTGCTCCTGGTGTTAGCACTATTTCCATTTAAATGCAGATATTTCCTGACCTTCTGCTTCCTGAGGAAAACGAGAGCACTCCTTATTTTCAAAGTCAAAGGAGGGGGACAGCCTGTCTTTGTAAGCACTTTGGGGCCATTTCCACCCCACCGAAAGGTCTCCGGTGCCCCTGGGAATAGCAGGTATTTTGACAAGGCTGGACAATGCTCTGGACTGGTTGGGCAGAGCACGATTGTACAGTAAATTGGCACTGCAGACACATCACTGCTGGTACAGTGTCAGCTGTGATGATGTTGCAGTAACTTGCTGGCTATCTTTCAGTACAAGGCAGAGGCTGGGCGGTCAGCCTCTCGAGGGGTTCATTGTGGTGGAGTGGAGGAAAGGCCAAACTTCTTTTGCCTCAAGTCCTGAAGTAGATGGGACTCAGCTTGAGTTTTAAATGCACTCAGGCATTTCTTAAACGTAGAACTTGGTACAGTCTACTGACAGTGTGTCTGGGATTATCTGGTTTGTGTTTTTCTAAATTCTCATCTTTTTGTCTGTTTTCTCATTCCTGTGTTTTCCTGGATAGCTATGCATTGATCATTGCTCATAGTTTTCTCCCATTCTCAAAGGGGATGAAATAGATATGGTTTTTATTATTTTGACCTATACATATATATATATTTGCATTTTTTAATATGTCCCATGAAAGAGAAAATTACTGTCACTGTCTCACTTTGATTGGTGTGGGTTTTTTGATTGCTTTTCCAAAAGTACATGGAAATATATTAATTCCAAAGAAGTAACTTTTCTCTCTAGAAATGCTGAAAGAAATGGGTCATTCCTATAATATAAGATGCTGACTTCTTTCTCCTCAAACCTAAATCCTTTTAAAATCACCATTGTTATCAAGGAAAAAGTACAACAGAAAAACCTTTTCTGCTAATGCTTTTTGACAAGGTTGGAGGAAGAATAGGAAAGGTAGTTCAGTTGCCATGGCCACTTCACAGAGTACAAGAACTTGTCCCTGGGATGCTGACTGTGGCCATGCCTTACTATGATATATAGTTACCTGTTTAGTGGGAATAGTACTGGGAATGTATGACATGCTGCACCAAATTATATGGCAATGAGAACTGTGATTACCATGTGCCACATTCATCACTGATGTGGTGGTGGTGGGGCTTCTGCTTTTGCAGACATTGAATTTGCCCACAGAAGGTCCAAAGATAGGAATTTGAATTTTAGACATCATTATTTCTTCAGTGAAGCATCCAAAAACTTCTGATTTTTGTATTTTGACTATATATATGTTAGTTTATATATATATTTTTGTAGAATTTATATTCTTGTCTTCTGCATAAGATGGGCTTCAGAAAATCTGCACTCCTTTACAAGTATTGTCCCTTCAAAAAGAGATTTTGGAGAGTGTGTAAAAAATCAGTTCAGAAAGAAATAATTTGGATCAAAGAGGTGACTTATAGGTGAATGGAAACAAGTTATTCTCGCAGTTAATTTTGTTTTATTTGCACGTATGTTCATCTTGCAATGCTGCTAAATCAGGAGAATTAAAAATAATTTCAGTTAGCTTCTTGAAGACAATAATTTGACTTTTCACTTTGTTTTAATAAGCAAATGATAAAACTTTGGATAGAGGAGACTGTTTCTTTTGTCTTCATGGGCATTTGCTAGCTCTGGATTCAACACATGAATATATTAGCCTCTCCTAAGTTGTAACTTGAAACATAGGACTGGGTAGGTTAATGAAAGAAATAAGTTTCTTCACTCTGTTATCTTTGAAAAAGTAATTAAATACACCTGATTATTTACAATTTTTCTGAAAGTGATTCCATCAGTAAATTTATTTTATTTCTTTGCAATGTTTTTCTTTGTCAGTTTAATTTCTGCTATAACAATCTTGTGAGTTATAAGGAAAGAGCACACTTTTGGAAAAAATTATCATGTTCCTCAATTGGTATCATTACTTCAGTTAAAAAAGAAAAAAAGGGTTTTTAACTTTAACGCTTATCTTTAACTCAAAAATCAATGAAATCCATTTGAAATAATGACTTACTGTAAAAAACCTGCAGATAAGTAGATAAAATGTTACAGAATTCATGCTTAGAAATTTGTTCAGATATTTAGATGATTTTTGCAAGGATTTTTTTTTTCCATTTCTTTTCCTTCTTAGATTAGAAACTGTGATTTTTGTTGTATTTTCATTAATGATGAGAAAATTCCATGACACCTGTGGTAACCCAGAAAAAGATATCTTTTAGGCATTTTTCTGTCTGACAAAACTCTTGCAGCACCAAGTCTATCAGAATTGTTCTCAGGTTGAGAAAAATGTAAATATTACAGTTGTTTTAATAATGTGTTCTCCTTGGCCAATGAGAATTTCTATTTTTGGATGTGTTTTCATAGTTTATGTTGTAAACACATAGAGACTGACTGTTCACACAGACACACAATCCCTGCAGCTGAACCTGCTGGAGGGAGAAGCTTGATCTCTCTTTCAATTTCCTTTTTAAATAATATCTATCTATATATCTATCTATGAAATAAAGCCTTCTGATTTCTGATCTTCAATCCATGAACTCTGAGTCTTTGTGGAAAGGGCCCTGGAGAACAGGGCATCATTGTTTCTACAGACACTATGTTTATTTAAAAAAAAACTTCTGATACTTACTATCTTCAAATGGACTGAAAGACTCCTAAGATTTTTTTTAATTGGGGTCTAAATAAACAGATTGTAAAAAAATGATCAATTAATATAACTTGGAAAACAGATCCAACCAAATTTTTAAACTTGAAGTAGAGTTTGGGTCAGTTTCGATATAGACTGGCTTTACATATCAGATGACTTCTTATTTTATCCAGTTCTTCTTATGGAGTCTACAAAAACAGTAACTTTCTTTCAAAATGGGAATATTTTATCAAATCTCCGATGTACGTTGTTGCCTTGTGAGTAACACTTCATTTTCACTGTGAAGCTATATATATGTCTGAGAGATGAAGTTTTGTGCACCTAAGCACAACTGGCACCTCAGGAAGTTTGACATTGAACTGGAACATGGAAGACATTTACCATGCTATTCAAAGTGGTGTAAAACCCCATGTTAAACAGAAAAATAAACCTGCTTAACAATGCAAAAACAAAGGCCAAAATAATCTCTAGTTTAAGGAAATTCAATACATTCCACTCAATAAATGGATTCAAGAAAATTCAACTTCTGCATGAAAGCACCTGAGAAGATGACTAGGCTTAAAAACCCATCTTCTCTATCAAGCCTTGTTTGCTTTCAGTGCTGCACAAGATGTGAAGCGTTGCACACTTCATGAAAATGCTTCCAGTGTCTTCAGTGCACTGTTCAAACACTGCCTGGAGATTAAAGAACTAATGGAGAAAAAGCACCCTTCTCTGGTTTGATTTTTTTTCTGAGACATTAAAGGCTTGAAAAATTCTCCCTAGATGAATTAAATGCTTCTAAGTAATATTTATTCTTGGAATGCAGCAATTGTCCCTGAAATTACTTTGATGAATATTGAATTGTATCTATTTTTACTTCATTGTTCAAAGCTTTTACAGCCCTGTTCAATATTTGTTCTTATAGTGGTCTTTTGGCATACTGAGATTTTGTATGTCACACCATAGCACAGGGTAGAACAATATAATTATTACATAGGGTTTAAGTTTGTGTGCTGACATGCTCAGCAGAGAGCACACCCACACTTTCACACCTCCTTGGCACCAGTGGTAATTACTTCTCTTCCTTTCTCTATTGGACAAATCTTTTCAATAACATTGGCTATTTCCATCTGAAAAGAAAATAAAGGTAATTTTAGGGGGTTTTGCATGGTAGGAGGGGAAATTTATTTTCAATAAAGAAGTTTAACTTGTCTAGCTTCCTCATCCAGAGCCTGAACTTCAAGCATCTTCCATTCTGAGCCAAAATTACCACTGCAGACTGGCTCAGTGGGCTTGCAAGATTCCTGCTGCAGAGGTGAACATGAAAGATCCCTGACTTCTGAGCTCTGGTGTCTATCTCTGGATGCTCCTCTCAGAGTTTGTGCCCACATGGCACAAACACAGTCTGTTCCCTAGATCCAGCAGGGTTGGAAATGGAGGTGAACTTAGACTATGCCCCAGTGAGAGTCTTGGACTTCCTGGAAAATTGCAACATTGAATGTTTTGATTTTTTCAGGCAATCACGGATTTTACTTCCCATTCTCTCATTTTGGAAGCTAGAACATTCTTTCTGAAATGGGTAAAGTATTCTTACAAGTTCAAATCTTCCCGAGTGGCACTTCTGACTTTCAATTACCTCCAGTCCTTGTCATATCATGTTTATTTAGATACATATGCCAGCTCTAATCTGTTGTTCCTTGGATCATTCCAAGCTGTTTAAGCAAAGACCGATTTCAATATCTGATATTCAGTATTCAGTAAAGCTGCTAGGCATGATTACCTGTTGTGAGCCAGGTCCTTGGTTTTGATGGTCACAACAAAATACCTTTTTGAGTAGGTTGTGCCACTTCTGCTTTTGCCAGTTACTTCACTAAGAAGTTTCCTCTGCAGGTCAACCAGATTCTTATGATTCATTGTTGTTTAACTCATTAGGTTGATAGCATATTTTCTCTTCCAGCAATCCAGGAAAGGGTCTGAAATAAACATCTCCTTGATGCCTTTGCCTGTGAAGACTAAATGCATTTTTTCTGCAATGTCCTTATTTTCTGCGAATTATCCCTCAGTTTCTGTGAGTTCAAAATTGTCTCCTCCTAAAAAGACTGAATAATAAAAACTGAACTATACTGTTGTTTGAGTTTTCCATCTTGTTTAAATGCTTTTTCATTTGCCTTTTATTTCAGTGTTCCATACATAAGTCTACCTCTCGGTAAACACAATAGTACATCTGCACTGCAGGCTGCCTCTAAAAGTGCACAAAAAATAAGTAGATAAAGTTTTAACTAATGAAAAAACCTAAACAAAGATCAAGATTGATTTTCTCTATTTTTTATGTAGGACTGTAAATATCTTTTAATAATGACAAGTGAACTCTCCAGTCACCTTCAATTCTTACATAGATATATTTATCTAGAGGCTTTGGCAATTTTCTTGGAAGAGATTTTTTTTCCTTCCTGTGCTTCTATACAGTTAGGAAAATTGTCAGGCTAGATGTAATGTAAATAGTGGGAATAATCCTAGGAATATATATATGACTGTGAGAACAAAGGCCAGCAAGCAGGAGGAAAACAGCTTTTGCCCTCTACCTTTGCCAGGATAAATAAGAAGAATTCAGAGTAGGAAGACACAAATACCAGGTATCAAAATCATTAATAATGCAGTTGCCATACAATATATTACTTGTAAATTCCATTTAAAGGGCATGTCACACCATTTAGTACAATCCATTAATCAATAGCTTGCCGAGAAAGAAACCATCTGTCTTGGTCTGTTCCTCAAATCTAAACTTCCAAACAAGGAGAGATTTGTTCAAGTTAAGTATTAACAGTTCCAAAGCAAGGCAAGAAACAAGATCATCCAAAAGACAGCAAAGCTGCTTGTTTACTTTCACCATAGGTTGATTTCAGCATGAAATTAATAATCTGATTTAACTTGTCACTGCTTACTACCATGAATATGTTATTGATCCTTCTTAAATTGCAATAATCTTTTCACTCACAAAATGAAATGAAAATATAACTCAAAGATGCTTAATAAGAGTGAGCAGTGTTAAATGGTTATCTTGGAAACCTACTGTAACAGACATCAGGGTGGAATGATCTGGCAGTACACTTGGCTTTCCTCAGATTCTGATGACAGTTTTATTAGAGACTGGGATAAATTTCTTGCAGTGCACCTAATAAGAGAAAGATAATTTTTCCTGACCTAATTGGCCTAGTGGTCACAGCACTGAAGTGAGTCTGTCATAATCTTTTTGAACTTGCTAATGCAATTGCACTCTGGCCTATGAACTTGGTTGTCTTTGTGCTTGTTTGTGGACCCCTAAGAAACTGATCTGCAGAAAACTAGAGACTGACTGCAGAACACCTGCTGGAGCTGTGGATTTGTAGGATGTCACGTCTGAGGCTTGGTGACCCCATGGTGAGCAGACATGTGGACAGGCCACTGTTCAAGATGGAGCTCCTTTCATTTAAGAAGATGACAAGAGACATACATTTGTCCTCCCCTCAATTGGTTGTGGGATGCTGTGGACATGGTGACTTCAGGATTCAGTTCCTCTGATGGTCCGTAATCTTGAGAGGTGTGGTTGTTTCTCTTTATCCCACACTGTGATCATAAGTCCATTCATTAGTTTAATGTGGGAAGATAGCTGAACCAACAGAATACTTATTTTAGCATATGGTGAAGCTGGGCCTCCACCTTAAACTCAAAACTGGGGTTTCCCTTTGCTATTGAAATAGGAAGACATTTTCAAGGGACTTGTCTTGTTCTTTCTGCTTCTCTGTATACTTCTGGTTACAAGATTGGTTGGGACACAGAAAGATCAGATCTGTGTGGTACTGCTGGTGGAGATGAAGTCACATTTGTTGAAGCCCATCCAAAAAGGATATATCTCCAAATCCCTGATGAGAGTCCCTCTGATCTGGTCTCCCAAATAGCTCTGAAGTGAACATGAATGTAGTAGCCTGGAGAAGGAATGCCCTAGGCATTTAGCTGGATCTTGGACTTTGGTCTGGAAGCAGGCAGAGATATAGAAACCAGGGCCATGGTATTTGCTGTCATTTACTATACACCTTTCACAAGCAAAAGGCTTGCATTTGGATGATACTGTGTCTTTTCTTTCATTTACTTTGAATCCTCTTCTAGCCCAAGAGTAGAGTGGGCTGAGTCAGAGAGGGTCAAGGGTTTGCTCCTTTGCTCTTGCCCTTTCCCACTTCACTGGATGACTCCTTGAATTTTATTGAGAAAGTTGTATGGCATTTTAACTTCTTATTGATTAAAAAGGGGGAAAAAAAGAAAAAAGAAAAAGAATCCATACAGTGAGGTCTATGTATAGATATTACTGTGCATCAGCACAGGGAGTACAATTAACCTTAGAGAGCAGTAGCAGTAAAAAGGAGCAGAACAAACTGAAATAATAAAGCTGGCTCTGCACTCTACCATGGTGTCATGGACAGATTGTGCTGAAAAACATTAACACTGCAGAGCTTTCGGGTGAGGAGGGTTAATTATCTCTCTGTGAAACATTCATTACAGCACCTGGAACTACATGGAACTCACTGGGCTGCAAGTTCATTGAGAGGTCCATGATCCTTTGTAGCAAACCCAGAGTCATTCTGGTATGAATCCTTTTCACTTTGCTCCCTGCTCATCCAAGCTCTGCCTCCTACACGTTGCACTGCTGATGCTTTTTCTCTGCTTATTCCTGTGATTATGACTTTGGACTTTTGCCGTGTTTGTGCAATATGTAGCACAATGGGACCCTGATATTCATGTGAAGCCTCTGAGTGGGAGTGTGATACAAATAATGATGCTCCTGAGCAGCCAGGACATTTTCACTGTGCTGTCTTTCAGATTGTGTCATTTCTTCACACCCATCTGGCCATACTCAAGTGTGAGCTTAAGCTTCTTTTCTTAACCTTTGCACCCTAACTTGCTTTTACCATTTCAGTCCAGTCCTTGCTCTTACTAGTTTCCATTGCTCCATAAAGCTGGCTTGATTATATGGGTTTTTTTTCTCACAAATACTCTCTGTGCATTCATTTGCCCATCTACACTTTCAGAGAGCAGTTCAAAACATCAGCAGAGACCTCGCCCTTACAGCCTTCTCTGTTCTGTGTTCACTCTGATGCCTGTAGGAATTCCCATTCACAAAGACAGTTAGGGAACTGGGCAATATATACATAAAATAGCTTAAAGACAGACTGGCATTGAACAAGTAGAGCCATAGCTGTGAGGTATTTCTCACTTTTCCTCCAACACTTTCATTTTATCTGTAGCAGAAGGGGCTGCCTTGCTGTGCTGTGTGCTCTAAACATGTGGGGCTGCACTGCAAAAACCTTTATTCACAACAACCTCCATATTTGCTTTCTCAGTCTTTGTTCAGACAGGGTTTTCATCCTTTCCTAAATTATACAGCAGATTGACTGCTGATGGCAAGAATTCATCTCTTCATGACAGACAAATTCTGTCAGAGCAGCCTCTGAGGGTTGGGAGATGTAGCTTTGTATTCTTTGAGATAAAAATTATAAAATAAAATTTAGTCTATTTATTCCACCTGCTGGTATTATTAAAAACAAACAAACAATCCTCCCCAAAAGAAACATAAAAGTGAGAAACTAGTATTTCTTTATTTGAAATGCATTCTTACAACCTGGAATTTGTGATCTGGTCAGCTGCTTCTCAGAAAGTCAACTAGATAAAGGTTGCTTGGGCAGGAAAGACAAAAGAAATATCCCATATGTGAATCTTCCCGTAGTTAGTGGCAAACCCACTCATCTGAGTGGAATAAAGCTTGTAACTCTTGGGAAGTTTAATGCAGAGGCACTCAAGGAATTTGTTTTCTTCCAAAGTTAAGTCTCAACTGGCTGGGTATTTTGACAAGCATGTCTGAACTTAGACATGTAAATCCCAGTTAATCTTCTTTCTCTGCATGTGAGGTCCCTGCACTTCCCCCCTGAAGTCAAGAGAAAGAAAACTGAGACACAACAGGGAGAGGACTCGCAACTGTGTCAGGACAAAGATGAGATCTGCTATGTCAGTGGGAACTAGATTAGACAGGATTTAAAGTTGTAACTACTGAGGACAGAGAGGACAGGTTTTTGTCAAAAGTCTGGGAGACTGTATAAAAAGTGAGATGTGAAAGATTGTAAGTAAGAAGAGACTAAGGATAAACAGGTGGAGCAAACAGTGGTAAGGAACAGAAAAACAGTCACATGAGAGATGAGGTACAGAAAGGGTCAGAATTGAGCTGTGACTTGAAGGTAGCAGGAAAAGAAGAAACAATAAATATGGAGAAAGACTTTCACTGACAGCATTCCAAGGGAATTGCTTGATATCAAAGGCCACGTTGTATGCCATTACCTCATAAATAAGGCCAGTAATCCATCCTGAGGCTGCAGACAGTGGTCCATGCAAGGGAAAATTGAGAGCAATGGTGAACAGCTTCAAAAAAGTCACTGTGGTCGCTGCTGAAAGTTCAATGGGCATAGGAGAAAAGTTTAAAGGATTAATCCACAGAGCAGGAAAATCAAAATAAATTGGAAAGTGAAAAGGATGGAGGAAAGTAGACTGAGAAAAGAAACAAGTATTTTCTTCCCCATTTTCTGGAGCATACAGGTAAATATTACTGTTGCTGTCAATGTCTTCCCTCAGAGCTGAGGGCCAGCCACAAGGCAGCTGCTGATGGCATGCCTCTGTGGCTGTGAAGAAGGCCCAGTGATACCCAGAATTTAACTTTGTCCTTAATTTTTTCTTTTCTTGTGTGAAAACCATGGAGTCTGATCCTCATTGCAGTTTTACTCATAATGGTGAAAGTAAATCAGATCTCAATCTATTCTTCTCCAGCTTGTCATCCAAACCAGTCCTGTATATAACCCAGAAAATGGAAGAAATGCCTGGCACAGCAGAAACTTGGCTTTTGTTTTGTATTTTTAATAGATAGGCAACATCTTCTTCTTCAGCTAGCAGTTGTTCTAGTTTCCTCTCCAATCGACAACTTTATGTAGCTGCAAAGAGTCAATAAGTAAGTCAAAGAGTGTGCTACAAACCCCAAAAGATTTTCAGGAATGCTTGTTACCTAGCAAATTTTCTGAACTTTTAGCAACCTTAGCACCTAGTCCCCTTTGCTGTCTGGTTGATTCAAAACAGAATGATAAAACTTGAGCAGAAAACCCCAACAGTAAATGCAAAATTTATGCTTTGATGCAAAAATTATCAAATAGATATTGAGTGTTAACAATGATTTGATGTATTATTACTGTTTTCTGACACAGTTTGCTTGTACAAATGACCTCAAAATACCTTCCAATGCAGCTTGGTTTTGGAAGATTTTCATGTGGACGTGAGGAAGGAAAGCTATCAAAAACGAATGCAGAAGTGTTAGTGGCATGGCTGGAATACTTTGGATTATGATAATGAAGTTTTTTGTTATTGGTCTTAAAAATCCAGAATTTTTCCTTCTCTTTTTTCATCACATCCCTTTTCAAAAGATTTCTGAAGTGCCCAAGTTTGAGGACGTGATTTTGTTTACATTTGTAACCCTGTCACAATGGCTGCAAACAAAGGAACCACCACAAATGAGGAGGAGTTATGAACTATGCCAACATTTGCACTGCAATACTAAAACCAAAATCAACCAAACCAAAACATCCTTCCCCTTTCCTCCCCATCCCCTGTTTGCATTTCAAGGCTAGGTTGAATGGAGCTCTGAGCGATGTGGCCTAGTGAAAGGTGTCCCTCCCCTTGGCAGAGGCATTGGATCTAGATGATCTTTAAAGTTCTTTCTAACCCAAGCCATTCTTTGATTCTGTGAGTCGATGAACCCATCAATTAACCAGTTCTGCTCTACATTGCAGTAGACTAAATGTCTATGCCTAGACAACTGGTGCATCTCTGCTGAGGAAAATCGCAAGTTTTTATGTAATGTTTAGCTGTGCTCATATATTCAACTTGTATCAGAAAGATGTCTTGAAAGTGCAAAAAAAGCAAAAAGCAAGAGAACTAATAAGTTGCAGGAAAAGTCTCTGCCTTTGAACTGAAGTCTGACTTGTCTAGTGACTATATCTAGTTTTCAGAAAAACCTCACACTATTCTAGTTCTCAAATTTTTATATGTAGAGTTATTGTAACATTCTTAGCTCATTGCTAAGTTGTGAAAACATTTTTCATTGCTGTAATGATGATGACGATAGTCGTATTTTTAAGAGAGAAATCAATGAAGTCCTTATAGCATTTGAAATTAATTTTTTTATGTTATTTTTGAGGAAAAAAGATGCCAGTTTAATTATTTGGAATGATTTCATTTCAACTGGCATGAAATTTCAGCAGAGAAATAAGAAAGGGAGGTTCAATGCTCCTCTTCTCTTGCTCCAACCGAAGTGACATCACAAGGATATGCCAAATGAATGTAGGTAGTGCAGCTAGAAATTTCCTCAGGGAATATGCTCATTTCGATATTTTTTTCTGTACAAACAGTGGCTAAAAGTGTGTGTAAGGTCTGCTTTGCTTTTTCAAGAAATGTGAAAATCTCATACTTAATGTTTTTAAAATCATGGTCCTAAGATCAGTTAGATGACTTTTTCTTCATTTGTCACAATCATAATTAGTTTGTTGACTAGAATAATGCCCCTGGTGAATGCCCTATAATTTATTTTTAATTAGAAGAAAACCTTTTAATTAATAATTAAAATAATTAATCTTCTTTAAAGAAAGGACTAGAAAGGAATAAGTTGCTTGATCATGAATTGTGAAAAGTTAAAAAAATTAATGACAGGCTCTAAAGTAAGGGAATGCTATCTTACTCCTCAGTTTTCAAGATTACTTTCCTCTACAAATCATTTATGCCAACTATCTGGGAATAGCAACATTAAGACAGTTTGCATTTTGGGTAAGAAACATACTAAAAGCATTCATTTGGACTGATCTGAGAAATCAATAGGAGTAGAAGGTGCTTCGGAAATAAGCTGCACTCTTATATGTCAGTTTGGCATCTGAAACTCCATCAGTGTAACAAATTGGTTAAAACTAAAGTCCTGAGTCAAAGCTGTTTGAAAACTTGCCACAGATTCAAAAGGATTTTGGGTTGGGCTTTGAGACCAGCACCCTCATTTCAGCTGTACAGTGGTATTTCTCTATTGGATAGCTACAGTGGTGCTCAGGATTAAGAGTGATTCAAGGTGCAGAACATGGCTAGGGCTAAAAGTCTGTACTGGAGTCGGACTAGTTGGTTTTGAGTAAAAGCAAAACTGAATCTGAAATTTCTATGATCTGTTCTGGTTTAAAAATTTTCTCCCTCTTCTTTTCTACTTACGTAGATAACACTACTCCTTGGGATGAGATGTAAGATATCTGGTCTGTCACAAGTTCAGATGTGATTGAATTAGTTCTAGTCCAGCTGAAGTGAGTGTTGGAAATTTCATTATCAGACTTTTGTTCAAAAGGCAAATTGGGTCAATTTGTGCAGACTGTCAAGTTTGTAAGTACAGAATTCTGAAGAGATTTGATGGAATCAGAAAGTCCTATCTCATAAAAAGTTTGAAATTCCAGAAACTGGGGAGCACTGAGACTCATGAATCTGGTAGAAACTTTGCTGCTCTAAGGAGTTAGCTTGTCTGCAGAAGGGATTCACTTGACTATGTCAGTATAAACCCTCAGAAATAAAGAAGAGTTCAGATTGGTTGCTCTTCACAGTACTGAAGATGCAGAAATCTTTCCTTCTGTAGATCACACAGAAATAAAAGTGGTTCCTTTCCACATATTCAAAAATTGGGGGGTTTTGTTTTATTTCTTTTTTTTCTCCACAAGCTTTTTCTTTGATTAGACAACTAAAAGGTTGAAAAAAAAGAAGACAGTCTTATGAGGCAATACTCACAGATATCGTTATCTCTCTATCCCTGAGCCTTTTTTCATGATGAAAGTCAGTTGGGTTTCCATTTTTGGGCCAAGTTTTTTTCCATACTCTCAGTGATAACATGAACCATTCTGACCTCAATTCATCAGTTAATGGGGCTTTACAACAAAGTGAAAATATCCAACAGAGAATAATGCTACAACCACTGTTAGTGATGTGCAGTGCTATGGTTTATTCTCTGTTGTCAAGCAGAGAAGGGGATGAACTCTTCATCTCATCTGTAGGAAGCAGGGTGCTTGGAAGCCTCTGGTAAATAGTTTATTTTGATGAGCTCGTTTTCATTTGAGCCTGCAGCATTTGATATTCTTCAGTTACTCCCCTAGTGAACACTGTTGAGGCTGTGAGTAAATTGCCATTCGTATCTATCGAGTGATGTGTTTCCGCACTTGTGTAGCATCCGCCATCAAGGATCTCAAAATACTATACAAACTTTAATGAGTAACCTTTCACAACACTCCTGGGAAGTGCAGAAGTACTGTTAACCCAATTTAATAGATAAAGAAAACAAGATGCAGAGAAGTCAGTAGATGTATATTCAGACTTCTGCCTCTACCTGCATATGTATTTTGCAAACTTTTGTTCATACATAAAGAAAAAATTCAATACTCCTAGAAATGCAAATGGAAAGTAGTGCTTACAGGTTTCCTTTGGGAGAAAGGGATTTTGCGAGTGTACATTTCAGTATTACGGCATCTACAAATGTTCCAAATTTATGAGTAGGCATACAGGTATTTGCAAGACAAAAAAAAACAAAACAAAAAATTCCAAGTACACTCAAAGATTCATTTTTTCTTTGAACACCTGGAAGCCAATTTGGGGCTGACAGCTGTCATATAATTGAGAGAAACATGGGCATATGTTCTGTGAGGGAATAGGGCTCACTGGGAGAAACCACAACAGCTCAAGACGGTCTGTTTTAAATCAGAAAGTGTCTCCTGTGGTCAAGGCTCCTTAGAAAATTGCTACTTCAGTCATTGATATTTTTATGGTACTGAAATATACACTATTTTGAATTATTGGGGCAATAGCTTTCCCTTAAAGAGTCACCTGTGAGTCCTGTGGGGACACTAAGTCTTTCCATTTCCTCACTCCTGCCCCTCCAGGTCTGCTGTCGAGCCCTGGGAGCTACCCTGCCCTCCTGGCTGGGACCTCTGGGAGGTGCCTTGGAAGTGAATTATTACCATTTTTAAAAGCAACAGTAGGGGATGCTGCCGGGTAAAAAACCAATAATGCTCCTTGTTTCTCCCCTTTCCAGGAGAGCCCACAGCACCTGCCAATTTTAGGGGCAAAAACCCAGCAAAAATCAAATCAATTGTGTTTTAGGCAAGCACAGATCACTAATTAAGGGTCCATCCAGGTCACTGTTGAATAATTATTTTCCACTTTTATTTTCATATTGGAAATCATACTTTTATATAATTCCACTGCAAAAACTGATGTGAAGGAGCCAGGTGGTGAGAAGTTTGATTGGATTGTTTCTGATCTCCCAAATGAAAAGATCTGAAAAGTTCAACACCGTAGCAAAATGGATATTTTCCATGTTTGTAACAATTAATTAGTTCAGAGTGAGAGAGACACATCACATAAAAGGGACCTTCCTTCAGGCATTTGCCAAATGTCTGGAAACTGTGAACTTACTGCGTCTGAGAAGTTAGGACCACATCTAAAATAAAATTGTTGTTGACAGATTCTCAAAAAAATAATCTCCTGAAAATCTAAGATAATTAGTTATTAGAGTTTACATATTTATGAGTGATTTGGGCTAGGAGAACATGCTCCTCTATCAAGCTCTTATTACTGAAATCTAATTTGTCTCGATTACCACAGAGGTTTCTGAATACTTTACTGTTCTTTATCATAGTCAGAGATGTGATAATGCTGTTGTAATCCTGAAAGAATCTCTGATAATGGTGTTTGTGGCCACTTGACAGATAACCCTAATCAAATGCCAGGTTTTAGGGCATTAACTAATTGTCAGCAGAGGTCGGAAGGAAATGTTTCCTCCCATGCGCTGTACTGCAACAATTATCAAGGTATGTAATGTATGTTGGAGTGAGTTGGTGCATGAGAATTAAACTTTTCTCTGAAATTTTATTTATTTGTCATTTATTTATTGCCATCTGGCAGGGTACCAGACCCACTGGACCATGTAACTAACTTGGTATAGCAAATCTTATGGGAAAGTAATTCTATTCAGACACGCAATACAATGTTAATCCTTAGATCTTGACAACAGACAATATGTTCTGAGAAAGACTGTCGTATTAACTCTGCTAATAAATGTGTCTGTGCTGGAAATGAAAAATAGATTACCTCGATACTTGAACTACTGTTAGAGAAGAAATACACATTGCATGCATGAAGAGGAGCTGCCATGTCCTTTATGAAAAGTGAGGTGGATTTTTTCACACTGATTTCATATTGTGTACCATGCATGGATGCCACATAATCATAATGACTGGCAAAAACTAAACTCTTTCCTTTCCCAGATGTCTTCCCTGTAAAAATTTTTCAGTCACATTTGCATGTTTAAAAATGTCATACCCCAGCATTTAAATGAATAATACATCTCTTGAATGAAATTTGCTCCTGATATAGGTCTAGCGATAGCAGTGCAGTTTAATCAGCCATGCATTTGGATAGCTGATTCATTTCAGAAGATAAGAAGCTAGAGAGGAAAATTAGCAATCTCACTCCTTTTAGATTAGTTAAATCTTGTCACCTTAGAAAACCCCAAGGCCCAGAACCCAGTGACAGAATGACAAGGATTTCTGTTTTGCCGTGCTTTTCTCAGTGTTTGATTTATATGCTGATCAAACTTAGTGCTCCTGTTGCTACAGACATCAATTTATCTTACCAATTGGCTGTGAATTTCTCCAGATTTTATAAAATAGTGACCACAGACTACCATACTCACTGTCTTTAATTTTTGTAGTGCTGATGCCTAGCTGAAGTCATTGCTCTGGGAAGAAAATTAGAGCATTTGCTGACTGTCACTAAGTAAACACTGGTCGTGGTCTGATCCGGCTGATGTGTATTTTCTCTTTTTTATAATAGACATAGCAGCAGGAATAAGGCAAACAGAACAAAGTGTTCTATTTTTCATAGCATGTAAAAATGTACTATTTTATATCTTACATAGAACTCATTGCCATATATTGTATATAAGAGGCCTTTGGATAGGCTCGTTGGTGTTTTTTAGATCTGAAAGCCTAGTGTGGTCCCTGGTGAAGAAATCCTGTTCCACAGCTGAGGGAGTGCTCAACAGCAGACCTGAATCAGCAGCTGCCCTTTCTGCCCAGCTGGAGAGAGAGGCTGCTGGGAAGAAAGGGGTGGAAGAAGAGGAAGGACCTCTAAGGTTGGTGTTTGCTATGATTACTTTATCAGTAATGAAACAAATGCAGGAAAAGTGAGAAAATGAAAAATATAAACTATTAAAAAGGAAGCTTGTAATGGACAATAGTCAGGCTTGGAGCAGAATTCAAACAATATAATATCAAATATGTGTTTATTCCAATTAACTTTGTGACAGCCCCACTCCTGCATATTTAAATGTAGCTCTTAATTGATGTACTTCCCACGGCATGGTAGGTGTTTGATCATTTTAGATAACAGAACAGCAGAAGGGGAAATTAAATTGACAGTGTGCAGAGAGAGAAGATGAAATCTACATGTGGCATGGAACAATAAACTATTATTACAAATGTTAGTAATCAGATCACATCTATTCATTATCGATTTTTTTCCTGTCTTATAATATTTATTTATTATAATTGGCTTTTGCAGCAGTATTTCCCAGAGTGATACAGATTAAAGCCTGATCCTAAGGCCTTGGCTGTACTAACATTTTTTTTTTTTTGTACTGAATGGGAGATTAGGTGAGGTGCCTTTCCTAAGGGCTGTAGCAGTGGCATCATTCCTCAGCAAGAAATGAAAGACCCCAGTGCAGCAAAGACCTTTGCTAGATGCCTGCCTGCCCTGGCAATCACAAAGTGTGCGATTGCTTCAGGTGCATACTTATGTGCTATTGACTTTGAGCCGCTCAAGGTTAAACATGTGCTAAATGCTTTGCTTTGCATGCTGTGTGTGAAGCAGAGGGAGGAGCAGTGACAGGTTCGTTAGCTCTGCTACCAGGTGCCCGGCTCCCCCTTCATCGCTCTGTTGTTGTTCAGGCCAGCACTGATCAGGACAGCCACACTTTCAAGGAGCAATGTGAAGTTCCTTACGACAGCTCATTACAAACAAGACATGCTCTCACGTGCCTGGAAAATAAAGCCTCTGTATTTGCATTTTCCAGAAGACTGTTTGCTGCAAAAATTTGAAGCAATCCATGGACCTCGCCTGTTGATACCTGCTGAGAACATTAATTGTCTCCAGTCATTGTTAGAGCATCTGTTTCCCATTTTGACAAGTACACTTATCTCCTTTTTCACTGCCACCCCTCCCTTTCACATCTCTCGTCTAAAGATAATGAATAAATTACAGAGAGATGACAAACGTGTTGATAATCAAGATGAAAAACAAATGAACTAGAAGTGGCTGTGTTTCTACATGAAGCTGTAAATTGCTTTCTTTTCTTGTGCAGTGAAACTTCTGGCTTGCCATCTAAAAATACCAGAACGTGAGAAAATTGTTAGAAGTGTTCTAAGAGAGAAGGGTCTCAAGAAAGGCAACAAAGCCTTTGAGGTCTCTCGCCTTTCTGGGGAGAAAGTGGAGATGAGGGTAGAATCTGTAAGGATTGAAAGCAAAGTGAGAACCTAGGTAGATGGAGGCTCAGGATAGTGACATTGGAGTTAAAGAGTTTAATTTTAATTAGGATTTAATGAGTGGATATTTTGCTTATGAAAGCAAAGGGCTGGACTGAGGCAGAAGACAGAAGGCACAGTGGAAGCCTTGTTTTTCCATCTTCCTCACAGCCCAGACTGCCTGTGAGACCCCAGGCACTTTATAGCCCACTCACTCAAACACCTTTTCTATATCAGCTTCATGCAAAGTGCTCCCATTGGCTTCTCTTGTTTGTGGCTGAGGCAGTGAGAGCAGCAGCCAGTGCTGCTGCTCAGGGCTCATGGAGTGAGCACCTCAGCTGCACTGGGCACTGGGGCATTGGGCAGTGGGACACCGGGCAGTGGGACCCTGGCCAGTGGGACATTGGACAGTGGGACACCAGGTAGTGGGATATCGGGCAGTGGGATATTGGGCAGTGGGATATTGGGCAGTGGGACATTGGCCAGTGGGACCCTGGCCAGTGGGACATTGGACAGTGGGACATCAGGCAGTGGGACACTGGGCAGCAGGCTGGCCAGTGCAGCAGTTGCCCCTTGGCATCTTTGCTGCAGGTAGCTTTCCAGCACCTGTCACATTTCCCTCATTTGCTCATTTATAAGCCCACATTTGATACTAGCTTGAGGCACATCAAAGTATTTTAACCTTCATGCTCCTGATGTGTTTTAATGGACTAGAACCCCCCTCACCTTCTGTGGTCTCTGCTATTCCAGCCATAGGGTCTGCCCACGGCACAGCCAGTGCAATCCTCCCCCCACCCAGAGTTTTATTCTTTTTATCAGCAACTGAATCTGCTCACAATTCCATTGAACTTTGAAAAGCTGTTGTATTAGCTTAGCTTCATGCCTCTCTAGGACAGGAGTATAACAGCACTAAAGAAGAAGGAGGTACATATACATTAGAAGATCATCTTTGGCACCTATAAATTGGAATAAATTCAGAATTATCTGGAAAATTATGGTAGTTCATATGATTTTTCATATGATTGCTTAAGAATATGTTGAAAATTTGCATAGTGATATCAAGATTCCCAGCCTCTGCATTTTAATCACTCTCTCTCTTGAGCTGAAATGAATGCACTATAAGATAAATAAATAAATTAAATTAAACCTTATTTACCTAAAGGTCTGCACAATACCTCTTGCCAGAACATAGAAGGCTGTGTTAATCTAATTCATCTTTTGATTTTAAAAATTTCACGGATGTATGGCATTCTTGTTCATTAAAATTCAAAACTGGATAAATATGAAATAACTTCAGCTCACTGAATTTTTATATTTGGAGAAGACTGAGACATATACAGAAAACAATCCCTTCATGAATAAATTGTGCTTTTATTCCAATACCAGCACTTTTTTTTCTGCAGTGTGATAACTAGTTGGGGTGGGCATAGTCATGAGAATTATTATAATTATCATTTTTCAGCATTGTGCTATTTTAAAAGAGCATTGCCAGGTTGTTGTGGGATATACTTCTGACAAACATCAACCTTGTTACACAGATGAGGAAACTCAGGCAAAGGTGAGGTAACTTCTGCCTTTCAGCAGGAAGAGTCACTGAAAGGATTCATCTAGGGAATTTACAACTCAAAATGTAACATTTTCTTATAAACTTGGAATATGTTAATTAAATTTTAAGTTCATTAGTAGCTCAAGTCTATAGTTTGGAGGCTGTTCAGTTGTTTTTCTGCCATGAGTGGATGTCTCTCTCTGGATCCCACTGAACTCATACGTGCAGCTCAGAGGAGTAGCCTCGCAGTTGGCAGGTGCAGCCCTTCTTAAGGCCTCTGCACACCTCTTTTGCTTCTTGTCTGGACTGTAGCTGTTGTCATTCTGGGGCCTCAGACTGCTGCCTTGGGCTGAAGTAAAATTCTAACAGGTCAGATACAGGAGCTAAAAGATTTCACCAGTTTACCCCAGTTCAGGCTTCTCTCTGCCCCAGATCATCTCTCCTCCACCACCATGTTTCAGACTCGGCAGCTTATTTTGTTCAACTCCTCTCAGATTTTAACAGAGAGCTCCCTTATTTGGTGGTCTTTCGTGGGGACAGGGCTCTCAATAATAGCCCTCACTCATAATATTAACAGGTAAGAAGGGTAGGCATTGCTATAAACCCATGGTGGCTCCCTGGGAGAGCCGTATGCTGCTCTCTGACCTTGTGACCTGGCTTGAGAATATTCCTGATGGGGCTAAAGGCAGTGCATCAGTACACTGGGTCTTGGAAGATGTTAAGTGGGATATTTAGCAGGGGCAGAGATCAGTATTGACAAGGGATATTGCTTCAGAATATAAGGAAACCAATTGGTTGAATTATCATAAAACACCTTATCCTCAAGTACCACCTGATGCTGCAGCAATGCTCTGAGTTTGGCACTTGTTCTACAGAGATGAGCAATAGATTCTGCCAAAGCACAACCAGCATGATTGTTGTTGCCAGATGTTGCCCTTTGAATTCTCTTTTTTCTTTTTATTTCCTGTGCAGAGCTGTGAGCCATCATAACATAGTGTCGATTATACATACAGTGAAGTATCAGCAGAAGAAGCCTCTAATCACCCTTGAATTATGACTAGGTCAAGAAATTTCAGATAAAACTAAACACTTTTCCTTTGAGATTATCCCCTTGATAACCAGATCAAGGAGGTTTCCTAGAAAAACAGGAACTTCAGAGTCCTCATTTGAATGCAATATTTTATGGTTTTTTTTTAAGATTCATAAATACTACTATAATTCCCCTGCTACTCAAATATTTTTATTCTGTACCTCTTAGGAACATGTACAAAGCACAGACTCCACTAAAATTGGTTAACCAAATGTGATTAGATCAAAACTTGTTTTCACATGAAGAAAGTACTGAGGATTTCCTCCTCCCTTCCTCTGTGAAACAAGAGTTCAAAGAAACTGTACTTTCAGGCACTATAATTAGGTTTGATTGAAAAAAGAAAAGAACTTTTTCTTCTTAATTAATATAAGACTTCCTTAAGAAAATTTCAAATGCACTAAACAGTGACTTTCTTTTCTTTTGAAAAAGCTTCTAATTTAAAAGTTAAAAGGCCGTTATTGGCCTATTTGAGGCCAATACTTGCAATGGGACAACAGCTGAACTTTTTTGAGGGAGTATAACTCTATTATCAGAAACTTATTAGCAAAGAAGAATAGTTCAATGGGTAAGAAGCTATCTTTGGAGAAGCTATCCTTGGACTCACAGAATAGTGAAGTTTCTTTGAGGAACACCAAATTAATGAGAAGCAGTTTTCAGAAAATAAGAGTGTTTGTGTGTATAGTTTCAAGCAAAATCTTTTGGCATTTTGAAATGATATTTTTGAGTTTTAAAATTAGCTAAAATCATAAAACATGGTAAATAGCTTAAAAGAAAGATTTTCAGTTGAAAGAAGCATTTGGGTCAGCAAAAAACGTGCTCTCTCTCTACACACATTGTGCACAGCCACCTGCATCTCTGAAAGCCTTTAACAATTATTTTTGCCATCAGGATAGAGTGAAAAATTTGTTCAGTTTTCCAACTAAAACATCCAATATTTACATAACTTGATTTTTTTTCAGAGATTGAGATCTATTTTTGGTTTTGCAGCAGAATTCCAAGATAACCTTGTGGACTTGGATGCAAGTTTGTAAGAGAAATAACTAGAAATTTATATCAGATTTAGGCAAGGAAGTTTTAAATCTGATCAACTGTATCTAACTTTAGCAGTGCTAAGTTAGAAGAGTGCCTTAGTTTTTAAATAGTGTTTGCGTAGGTGTATAATGGGGTGCTGCACTATTGGTTAGTCTGAAGGTCTGGCTTCTCTCTAAATGCAGAGTTGCCTCTGGACTCTGTCTCTCAGCTCTCTAGCCAGTTGGATTTGCTCTGGAAAGCATTCTTAATCATGTTTACAGATGCTTTAGACAAAATGTAGTGCAGCTCCTCTTTGCCTTGAAAACACAGATGAGGTTTTACTGAGGGAGGTTGCCTCCCTCCCACTGAAGTGTGGGTGTTCTGGATCCCAGGGAACAGAGGGTCAGGGGGTGCCTCTCTGTTCTCGACCCAGATAAATGGGACTTGGAACAGACTTGTGTTCACAGGAATGTTTCACAGAGAATTCTTTTGAGGTTGATTATAGTGACATAAAGAAGGAAAAAAATTAAGTCTTTGATTATATCAACAGATTGTTCCCAGATATGAAGTGAAATGCTTTGAGTTTTCAAATCAAGTTCTTTTCAGACTGCAATGCAGGACTTGTGGTCAGGATCTTTTTTTTGCCAAGGGTGTGAGAGATCCAGGCTCAGTTGTTTCTCTTAAAGGGCTCCCATCCACATTAAACTTCCATCTCCATGGTGGTTCCTAAAATCCCAGACTATGTTCTGGCAGGAGTCCACTCTTCAGGACGTCCTGTACCAGGTGTCCTGTGAACCATGGCCATCAGCTCCTGGTCACCGAGTGCACTGAGCTGTACTGCACTAAGAGCAGGCAGCTGATGTGGTTGTGAAGAAAGATGGATTTCTGAGGAACTAAGGAAGCCACGGTTTCCAGTGGTTCATCAGTCTCCTACTCTCTTGGCACTGTGGGGCCTTTGATGGTCAAGACTGGTTCACTGTTCATGCTGATCAGATTAGTCTTGGACTTTTTTTGCAGTGGTGATTGTATTTCACCTACATGGAAGAAGGAAATCCAATTCAGTGGAGAAAGGTAAATAATGGCACTCTATCCTTTGCCCTTCCAATAAAATATAGAATACATTCTCTGTGTCCCTAATAGTGCACTTTCCTTTAGTTTTGTGCTGTAGGAAAGGCTCAGAATTCAGAAATCTGACTGATCATCTTGAGTGATAGTATAAAATTAATAACTTTTTCTCTTCAGGCTTAATTTAGATCCTGTGAGACTACTGTAAAACATTCACTGAACTTACTAAAGAGTAGATAAAATTCTTAGTATTCCTTGTAATTTAGACTCTTCAGTAGTATATGTATTTTTCAAATTGTATTCTTCCAGAATATGACTTAATTTTACAAAAATCTCATAATTTATTATCTTACATATTTATTTCCTATATTTTCCTTTTAATCTGGAGGTTGTAGCAATTCACCATCCCAGGAAAATAAAAAGTAGAAAGTAAAGAAAGGGTAATACAAAAAATGAGTAGTCACTCGTATTAAAAGTTCAATGATTGCCATGAAAGAATATATAGCTACTTCATACATGAAATGTGAGCAGAGAATCCTTAAAGCCATTTGAACATTTTTAGGTGATAAGTATATGAATGGAACAGTGATATTTGTGTGGAGGACTATGTCTCCAGTACACACCTGAGGAAATCTTTACACTTTCATTTAAAGAGACTTGCAACTACCTCTATCAGTAGTGACTATGGAACATAAGTCTCCTGCATGAACCAGTTTATTTCCTGTTGTGTAGGATGAGTGCTTCCACCTTGTTCTCAATGAAAGTTCCAATTCTGACATCAGCTTTTACCTGGGGACATAAAAATGTATGTTTTAGCAGGGATAAATATTTTTATATGTTGGCACTAGGAAACTGTGGGACGAAACTCAGATAAAATCTGACATCGATATAAGTTGGTAATTCTTCAACAGATAAACATGTTTAGGACAATTAAAAAAAACCAAAAACCAACAAAAAAAAAACCAACAAAAAATGAGGCCAAAATGATTCACAGGAGGACAAGATGATCAGCAGGACATAAGGACTTGTCCCTTATGACAGATATGGATAATCTAGAAAGAGAGTAATTTTTTTTTAAGTCTTTTGTTTAAGAAGGATTTGGAAGAAGAGGGAACCTGATGCACAGTAATGTGAAAAGACCCAGGAACTTGTGAACTTGATATGAACCAGAAAGAAGAGACCCCACCTGCACACAACATACAGCAGGCAACCGTTTTTTACAGGAAAATTTAACATAAAGATTAAACAAGACTGGAAGACAAAACTTCTCACTCAGAAGTGGTCCTGCTGGGAAACATGATGATGTGGAAAATGTTTATATGGCATTTTATGTCTTTTATGTGTGTTCTGGGAAAAGAGAGACGCTTTGCCTCTGCAGGACTGCCCATAAAGTGTGCTTCACCTGTGTGCTGATCGATTAAAATTAAAACAAAATGCCTCATCAGTTAGGATAACACCATTCTGCATTGTCAGTGACTAAATTCCTGTTGTTAGGTCTCAGTTTGAAGTATATTATATTTTAATTACATTCAGTGTATGATCTAGGTTTAGTAGGGCAAAAACCCCATAAAATCCTAGGACAAAGCTATTTAAACAGAATAATCTCTGAAGTTAATTATACATAATAGTCAGTAAGGGGAGACGATTTTCCATTTCTTAGTATTAATATATTAATATATATTATTATTATATGTATAAGGCATATTAATATAACTTCTGGCATGATTTTTCTATTTAAAGTATAAAATATTTGAAAGAGTGAGCTTTAGAAGAGACTACATTACTAAAGCAGACATAATAATTAACATTTATATAATGCTTCATAATGCACTAAAAATTTATAGTAATTTTACTGTGTAATATATATTTATTAAAATTTCAAGCACACATACTTTTTTGCCAACATTATCTTTGCTAATATTACTTGTTAGCTCTACTAGCTAACAGTACTTAAATGAGATACTAACAGCTCTTTTACATACTTTTATTTTTTTTATCATAATTTTCATTGTTTTCAAAAAATTTGGGGCTTGTCAGTTCACTTTTCTTGCATGGCAAATTCTACTTTAATTTGTTTCTAGTGGGAAAAAAGTAACATATTGTAAATAACTAAAAAAATGAGAAATATAAGAAGATGAGAAAATCGTCATCAATCTTCCCTCTGCTTCTTTTCCCTTTCTTAGTATTTTCTGAAGGTTTTATTATTTAAATGCCATAAGCATTTTTGAAATTCGTGTTTGAAATATTGTTTGATTGTTTTGAGATTTTTAGTTAATGTGTGGAACTTACAGGCTTGGGGAGATTGTTGAATCACTTACTAAAACTTGGCTGCAAAAAAGGCTGGATAATGTATTTGTATTTTCAAAGTGAAAACTTTTGGGCATTCATTTCAAAGTAATATCTTGAGACTAAAAGTAGTTTTATTTTTAAATAAAGGCTTGTGAAAACAGTGTGTCAAAAGTTCTGTCTTCATATAAAAATTATTTCCACTGGCAAATCTGGATCACAATCAAAATTCGTAATTCAATTCTGTTCCCAAGCAGAATATTTCTGTCAGTAGTAATCTAAGTTTACTGTCACCAGCCAGATTTCAGCATGCTTCCAAGATCTGGCACGTTCAGAGCTGTTTGTGGGGAAGCTGTGAAAGATAAAAGGAGAGTAAATCCATGTAGCCAACTGATCATTTATTGAAATTATGAAGGAATTTTTGACCTCAAACTACACAGTGGAATTAATTCAGAAATGTGCTCTTTATTCTGCAAAATAGAGTCTTTCATACACACATACATATATATAAATAAATATATTCACTTTCAGAGGCTTAGTTTGTGGAAGCAGGATTCCAGACTTGTTGAGTAGATGGTCCAAATTCTGACTGCATTTTCTTCAAAGTAAAATCAACAACACATCCCCTTATGTTACCAGAATGATTCTGGAAATGTTTAAACATTGATAAAAACTCTGTTTTCCTTTGCTTTATTCTCTTTGAAACAATTTTGCTAATTTTTTTGATTAATGAGGAAAAGTGACATATTCTCAGATAACATTTCCACTCAGAAACTTCATATATTGAGTGACTGACCTTGTGTCACTGCCAGTACCAATCAAAGATATTCATATGAAACTTTTATCTTATATCAAGAAAATCCCAAACCCAAACGGGCTCCAGGATTGACACCCTCTGGAACAAGATACTTCCTGAGGGAAATAAGGATTGGAGGAGGTTACTGGGGCAAATCTTTTGGCATTTTGATTTTGCAGTCAGTCATCAGCTTCAAGGAAAATCTTTTTGCTTTGACCAGTATTTGTCAGTTCTTACTCTGCATATTCCATTCATGTCTTCTGTACAGTTTTTTTCTTTAGAGAGGCTATTTGTTTTGCATTTTAGCTATGGGATAGCAGGAAAGATATAGCTGTGAGACTTATGATACTTACCTTAGACTGTATTATTAATTATATGGATTTTTTAGTTTTTTATTTTTGCTTGTCCTAAGCAATTGGGTCCCTTGTATCTTAAGCTGCATTGAATTAAATATCCAAAGTCTGAATTGAACTAAATATCCAAAGTCTGAATTGAACTATCAGTTGTCCTTTGGTAGACATTCTACAAAGTGGATAGGAAAACCCCACCAGTTCTTCTCTTCTTACAGCTGACAGTTAAGGAAAACATTCACCCTCAAGACGGCACTTGTAAATATGATTAAATTTAAAGCACATGCTTAAGGCCTGCTGAGAGCATAAGGAGGCTATCTACTTAAGAAAATTTCCTCTTCAGATGTTATGCTATTTATTTAAAGGCTTTTTGAGTATTGGTTGGTGACTATTTTCAATTTCACTACACATACTTTTTCTAGAAGTTGTGGAATATATTTTCAATTATTAAAAACACTTGCAAGCAAAATAAAACAACCCCAAACCCTTAGATAATATATTAACTAAAAGGCTGTTTAATATTATCATTTTAGATTAGCTTGTATTCATGGGTACTCAAACATCTGAATTTGATTTTTTTTTTGGTGTTAATTTCTCAGTTTCTTATACAATGAGTAGAAAGGTCTTTCTTTTAAAAATGAGCTGCCATACAGTATAATAAAGATATTATTTTCATTAATGGACAGAATTCTAGCCTATGTTAGCAGGAAAATAAGAAAAAAATATGTAACTATCCTTTTGTAACATATGAACAAGAGACATCAGCTGTCTTATTTTTCTAATTGGTTTGGTTACCTGTCAGACTCAGTACACAAAATGTAGCTGTCCAGTCATGATTGGATTAATTTCATATATTATGACCTTTTTGAACCAGAACTGAACACTTTTAGATTTCAATTCTCTTCACCTCAGTTGCATTGCCATAATGCAGACTAACTTTTCTGACAGTCATGCTCAATATGCTTCTTAAGAGAAAAACAGCTATGAATACTTTGATTTTAGGTCAGGGTGACAAAATCCAACTCCCGAGAAAAGAAAATGGAGTAAAAATTGTGAGTAGAATTTTTCTTATCTTTGAATTACTTAGCAAATCTCTCAATAGCTGCAGCAGGGTTTTTATCCCACATTTTTCCTGGGAGCATTGATTATGTGTAGCATGGTCTGACCACTGTTGAAAATAATGTTCTTGAAATGAATCTTAGTTTCACAATACCAGTCAATACAACTCAATGAGTTGCTTTGCCTACAGTTCTTCATCTTATTTTCAAGGCACATTAGCCATTTGTAAAAATCTAACACAGAAATGCCATCATCAGGGTATCAGTCAAGGATAATTATAGAACAGTACAAAAAATAAAGTTTTCTTATCTGTTTAACTTACTTACAGAATTTAGTTTCCTATATTTTGTAAATGTGGTCATTTATGAATAAAAATATAGGTCAGTTTCACAAGAAGTTAATTAAAACTACACAGACAAACCATTGTGTTCACTAAGAGTATTGCATCGAAATGACTCTTACAGAGTCTTTGAAATATATTCTCAGACATCTGGGATTTTTTTTTTTTAGAAATAGGTAAAAATGTACAGATGAAACAGAAGGGAAGATGTGAGCCCAAATAACAAAGTGTCTGTTCATCAGAAAAAAAAAAGCAAATTTGCTGAAGCATTTATGAGAGTCAGGATAATCCCTGTTAGCTTGCTTTCACAAAATCACAGGAGAAATTCATATTGCTCTTTCAAAGATTAATAAATCCCACTGAAGTTCTCACTTCACTTCTGGACTGTGCATCTCACTTCATGACTGTAGACAGAGCACATGTGCCTAAATTCAGTTTTGTCTTTAAATGATGAATTTCAGCTAAAATTGCAAACAACTGTTTGTAAGTCTTTTCAGTAAAGTATTTGTCTTTTCCTAAAAAAAATAAAACCATATACATTTCATCTCAATGTATTAACCAACAATTTTTATGAAAGGATAGGATGCACTGACACTTTGTTAAAAAAAAGTATATAAATCAACAGGAACTCTCTCCTTAACAATTCAGTTCTGTCAGGGTACGAGAGCAGGCGCTTTGACATGATGAAAATTCTGACTTCCCTAAGGTCCTTCTGATCTCTGCCCTCTAAAAATGCTGCGTGAGAAAACCCACCTTCAATTAATCAATGAGGAGATTGATTTGTTCCCACTCCTCCCCATACACCAAATGATCTTTTCAGAAAGTGGTAATTGAATAACTGGATTAATTTTATCCTTACCTCCTCCAAGTAGGGTGGCAAAATACCACTGCTATAAGGGCAAACCAGAAATTATTAAGAAATAAAACTAGAACTATGTAGTACAAAGCATAATTGACCAGCAATTTAAATAATGCCAGTGCATCCTTTGTAAAGCTGGGATCTAATTCATTTTTTGAAATCTTGCCCAAGTCAATAGATACTGAAAATAAATTTTCAAAGTACACAGCAATGAAAAAGCCTCACCATATCTCATTTTCCCTTTGCTTATCCATAGCCATACTGCCAGAGAAATGTATGAGATTGTATTGTATCATGATGCTGTGACAAAAAACCCATAACATTGCCCCACCATTTTATTTTTTTATTATTTAAAAAGATATGTAATATTTCCTTTCTGTGTAATTTTGAACTCCTAAATTGTTATTCCTCTGGAGTGAGTCTTGTTGCTCGTGCAAGGAATTCATGTGCTGGCTTGCATTACAAAGGGTTATACGGAGTTGCTCCCTCCCTGCTGTTTCCATGCACACAACAACTCTGCCTTTTAAAACTTCTCTGATCGTGGATCAAAGTGGAATGGTTTAGTGAAGTCACTTCATGGTCTGTGTCTGCAGAGGAGAGGGAGGTGTGTCTCTTCCCTCTCACAGGATGTTTGGTAGCACACAGACAGGACAGGCTAACCAGGAAAGGCTTGTAGAGATTTATGTTTTGTTTCTCAACTACAAGACAAGGAATAGGAAAAGGAAAAGAGAAGGGAAGGAAAAACAAAGTGAAGTAGAAATTGGGAAGTTGCCCAGTGTCCTTCTCAGAGTTCTCTCTAATATGCACATACCATACATGGTTCTGAAGTCAACCTATCTCTACATTGAAAAAAAAATCTTCACTTACAAAAAAAAATCTTCACTTACAAATTGGTTACTTTTTGCTGTATGCTTTTTAATCTAAAGATATCACATACTGGAGCAAATGTTTTTCCTTAAATTGGGACAAAACTCATAATAAAATTTTAATGAATTACATTTAACTTCTTCTTATCTAATGTTGGCTTATTTGAATTTATGATAAGCTGACAGAAGTCACAGTCCCTTCTGCTATACTGTATTATAGGACAACCCAACTGATGCTTTAACTACAGAGTTAGTGAATATAGACCTTAGAAGAAGACTTGGAACGCAGTTTCTGGCTCTTTGTTTAATCCCTGATGCATGCAGAATGTGATATTTAAGAAGATATTGGCTGAGCATGTGATAAAAACAGGGACAAAATTTTGGCTTTGAATCCATGCTTGAATCATAAAATTTACTTTTTTTCCTGAAAATATGGTGATTTTGGCTAGGGCCTGCCTTTATAGTTTTTTTTTTTTTTTTTCCTGAGACTTAGAATACCACAAGTAAGGGACTGCTTGGCAAGAAGTTCATGAGCTGAAGTAGGAAGCTGAAAAGAAGGACAACAGAGAAACTGAAGATCTCACTGTAAATGTGTCCTCACTCACAGATATGAGGCAGAGCTGGAAATCATGACCAAGACACAGGAAATCCAAAAATAAAACCCTAAGTGTCTTTTTTATATTTTTTACTGTGTTTTGGAAAATAGAAGCTTGTGTTCTTAAATAAATGTCCTTCTTTCAAATACTATTTGTGTCATTCATTTCCCCTCATATAAATGACCCCAAGTTTTGGCTAACTGCTTAAACCAAAGTGTTTATAAGACTATAGACATAATCTGGAAAAATTAGACTGCATTGGTTATCTACTTTCTTGATGTTGTTATAGAGTAGAAAATGTTTATTTTAGAGACAGTATGTCTCAGTCTTGCTGCAGAAGAACTGCAACTCAGCAGCAAGCTTTTAGGGTTACCAAGGAAGGCATAATAATTATTGCAATTTTAAATCATGTTAGACAAAAGCATCAGTAATTATGGTTTTGTTTGTGGGAATCAAGACGTACGGTTATGAAGAAAAATGAGAGGGAGATTGTGTGCTTCATAATGGATGACACTGAAATAATAATACATATCTAAAGAAAATGGTTGCTGCACTTCACTGTCATTGCAGCCACTCCATACCAAGCCAGAACAAAAGATACAGGTAAACATAGCACCTGCCCAGATGGGCACAGCTGTAAAGAGCTATTAAAACCCAGATGCAGCTTAGTGATTCTCTCCAAAATCTTTCAGGAAGCAATTGCTAAAGCCTATATTGACATCTCTTTTGACAACTGCGTAATCTCTTACAAGTGGTTGGTAAATGCTGCTTTGCATCATCTTGTCACAGACTGTTGGTGAGGGGAAAAACAAGCATTTCAACGTCTAATTCACGTTTGGTTTATCCCTGAAGTCTCCTATGCAGATTTTCTCTTCTCTCCTAGATTAAAAAATAACTGGCCATGAGGAGACCTTGCTGATGTTGCAAATCCAGAGGCTTAATATTTTCTAAATAAATCTAATTTATAACTATTCCACTTGAACCCTTACTTTACATTTAGACACCAAGAAAAATTGTAATGGCCATTTAGATACTTACCTTTCTTCTTTCATGTTTAGTACAGTCATCAGAAGTCACAAATTTGGATGTATGACCAGAATCCTGAATGATTCAAAAGGGGATTTGGATTATAGTCCATTCTAGATTACTAGGTCCAAGCAAGTTGCTGAATCAAATACTTATTTTTTAGCCATTTAAATGTGAAGCTTTTCATATCTAGGGCTTTGTTTTTAACAACTGCATATTTCCTAATTCTAGCATACAGTAGCTTCCTTTGCTATCTTCTCTTCCCTAAGTAACATCCTCCTCTTATCACTAGGTACCAGACAACTTTTCTTGTCAACCCCTCTATTTAAATAATGCAATCAGCTAGCAAGCTGTTCCCAACTGTGCTTTTCTTCACTACTCTTATCTCTTCACTGTTTTAGACCTGAAAAGTGGTTTTGTGTCCCAGAAAATGCTTGTCTTTTCTTCATTGTGACAATCTAATATCACCTCTCCTTAAAAAATTCTCATCTTGCTTGCATATGTATAGGTATAGTCCAACACTTAAAAGAAAATCCAGTTTAGAATATGCTATCACATTTGTCAAAAAAGCTTTGGGGGTTTTCCTCATCTGTCCTGACTTGCTAAGTTCTCCTCTCACTCTGCTTCTCCACTGCAGGAGTTCAGTGCAGGGTTACTTATCGTGTTCAGTCTATGCTGATTCTAACATGCTCTAAGATGTTGGAATCCTGCAAACTTTTGCTTTTCAGTGGGATTCTGTGATCTACTTAGAAAGACTAGTTTACAAAGTGAGAAAACATTCTTAGAAAAAAACCCTGCTACATAATATTAGCTAATAATTTAATAACTCTGGCACATTGCCTATGGTGTGCCAGAAGCTGATGGTAGAAAAGGCCTTTTTCTCTATCTGATCTCACCCCAGAAGTAATGGTAGTGCTGGTGGTATTTATGATTTTCCCAGCAATTATTTATTGCAGAGGATCAGCACAAACAACTTACTGATATCGTTATTGCTGTAGCTAGAGGACTGCACATGGGTGATTTTTTTCACACTGGTGGATCTTTGTTACAACAGAGAAGCAATGACAGGACTGCAGACTTCTATGTAACCCAGGAGACTACCTGGAGCCAGTGCTTTGTTTGCTTCTACTGTTACTCTCTGTTTTAATACAATAATCAGATTCAGCCCTAATTCAGACATGCTGACAGACATGGGAGTGGTTGAAGTCAGAAACAGAAACGTGTCCTCTGCACCCTTGTAGTTAATCCAGTCAGTGTTTGGATTTTTAAAAGCTTTAAAACCAAGCTGTTAATAACCCTTCTGGCCTGAAAATGTCATTTAAAGTATTGGAAGGAGAACAGAACAACTCTCCAAACCTCAAATATTATGAATCTGTTCTTTAAAAGTGCTGTTTCTCATGTGTCTGTCAGTTTGTTTGTTTTTACAGTTTCTTAATGATCCAGTACACTGAAAAAACCCAAAAATTGGTCAGGTTTTAGTAAGTGCAACCATTAATAAAATCCCTTTATAGGAAGCAAAAGTTTGTAATAAGGAGCTGAACTCATTCAAGTCAAGCAGGAAACTGGCACTGTCACTTTGATTCTCAGTAGGATAGTTTTCCTCACTGTAGAAAGATCCAAAGCAGAGCTTCAGCCCCTGCTTTCTTCGGTCTGTGGAACCAGTGAGTGTAAAATCATATAAAGGTACGGATTTGTGTTCTTTAAGCAGAGAATTTTTTAAGTGCAGAGCAAAATCTACAGTTACTTAAAGCTAATAAGTGCCTATGCAAACTTTGTTAATAAATGTCTTGTGCTTATCTGAGCACAGTAAGAATTATATAAAGATCAGGAGAAGTCATATATTGTTTTTAAAACACTGACTGATATGCATTTTAACTCTAAAAACCATAACTTTATGAAAAGATAGGAAGGATAAAGGATAAGTTCTCTTGAGCTGTCTGAAATTATATTGGGGGCTCTTTTCTGTAGTTAAAACCAAAACTAATTCCACATCTTAGAAAAAGAAAAATTAATTGGGAAAGTGCTAGAGAAAATTCAATTTTTATATAGTAATTGGTGCATCTGTATCACAAAAAAAAGCAATTATTCCTGGAACTGCCGTAATGCTTTCAACTCTCTGTCTTAAGGATCTAACACAAATATATACCCTTTCTATAAAAAATAATTGATCAAAATATCTTAGAGAGTTTTCTTAGAGATTTTCAAATCAAGTTCTTTTTTGACTTGGAAACTTTCTCTGTAGAAACCAGAAGTTTATTTATTTTTCAGACATCTGAATATAAAATTTCTTTACAGCTTCTGACAAACCAGGGAAAGAATCAAGCACAATAGCTCTAGACATTTTCTCTTTCCCTGACATGAAATGATCTCTAAAAGAATTTGGGGATTTCTTTTTACACTGGTCTAGGATTTTTAGATGTGTACTTACCACATAGTAGTTCTATCCCCAATGCCACACCTGAAGCTCTCAGATGTCTGCATAGATCATACATCTATCAACTTACTGGTGTAAGGCAAGCTTTCAACGGAAAAAAACATTTGTATGTCCCAAAAACATTGAAAGAGATAAGAAGAGATATCTAAGTAGTCTAAGCACAGTAGGTCCAAAACTCTGGAAGTATGGGACACCCCACTTACGCTGGATGTGTGTCCTTCAGTGAGTTTTTAAGCTGAATTGGGCTTTCACATTTTTGTGAGTTTGTCTTATTCCATGCAGTTGTCAAAATTGTGCTAAGAAAATAGAAAAATGAACACAAATCAGGATGTATTTCAGCATTATTATCTATTGAAGGTTCTTAGGAGTCTTTAGTAGCTTAGTGAGTTTCTTAAGGCTTGTGTGTCCAAAGACTGTGTAGAGAAACAAGAAAGCACCTGTGTCTTTGCCATTGGATCCTCCAGGAATCTGTTTCAGTTTCCAACACTTCTATCTTCTAATTTTACAAAAAATAAAAATAAAAATAAAAATAAAAATAAAAAATTTAAAACCATCTGTCATAGTCCATTCTTCCTCATCCTTTCAGTTCCCATTTTGGCCTAATTTCTGCTGTATCTAATTTTATTCCTTTGATTTTTAGTTCCACTCCAGCCTTTAAAAATTGTCTTTGGATTGTTTAAAAATATTGCTGGGCTCGTTCAACTCTTTTTGAAGTACTCATATCCATGTAAAATCACAGGATGGGCTGTAGTAATGAAAAAAACCCGTCACATTCTCTTTCTAAGATGGAGCCCATTTAGAGGAGACTTTTAATCCCCAGTTTCGCAGCACTATGCCAACATTTTTTAAACCTTAAAAAAGCTCAAGCAGAGCTTCTGGATCAGCTCTCCCATTTCCTCTTGGTATTTATCAAGCATTAGGAACAAAACAGAGTATCCATGAAAACCACAAACCAAAAGCCTACTGTGCATTTCTGGATGCTCCTTAACTGTTTCTGTTTCTTAAGACTGGGTAATATTTTGGCTTACTCAAAGTTCTTGCTTTAGTGCAAGATCAGGATATTTTATTATCTGGGTTATGAATTCACCAGGAGAAGAAATTGGAAGACAATAAATTTAAACTTCTAATGATTTGCTTTTATATGTTCAATTATTAAAAAAAAAAATCTGTGATTGAAAGTGTTTCCGCATCTGACTACAGCAGCTCCCATTGAAAACATAAACTATTGCTATTACTCAGGAAGAGCAAGTGACCTGGGAATTCTCTGTGGCTGTCACAGCATTTCATACACCTTTCCTTTTTCCATTTTAGTCCATATGTGACAGAGTTACACAGGAAGATTCTGTCAGGAGGGCTTGTACCCACTATCTCCTTTTGCTCATACCAGGGCTGGACTTAGGCTGCACAAAAAGGAGATGGGTTATATGGTGAGGCCTTTTTGCCTGAATAAATGTTTTTCAGCAACTGACTGAAGTTATGACCCCATTGACAGGCTTGTGCAACTCCATCTATCCTCTTGTCTGAAAATGCTTGTTACCTGATTACAAAATAAATTTTTCATTTTGAAAAATGTAGGGCTGTGCCCTGGTATCCCTGAGCCTGGAGATAGCTCTCTTGGGAAGGCATGGATAGAGGATAGATAGAGACCTGTTTCTTATTTTCCAGTGACAATTGCCATAAGCATGATATTCATTTTAGGATTTTTAGAAGATAATATTTTAAACTGTGTATTTTAGTATGTTTCTTAGTAATCTCAAAGCTGAAATATAGTTACCTAAAATCTTTATATATTCTTGGTTAAAATTCACCAACCATGCAATTTTAAGCCAGGGGGGCCAGGTAATTGAACAATGGCAAAGCAGAAATTATGCAGCTAAGAAAATTTTCTTATTCTATCTTCAAGAATATTTTGTTTATCATACTCAAGACCAGGGGAAAAATTATATTTACAAATTAGGAAACATAATTTAAAAATATTCATTTAACATCTGCTCTGCTAATCACCCAAACACCAAGTCTCTAAAGTGTCCTGTGTGAACGCATTATGCCATGTCTGGGCCTCTCCTGGTTTCCATAACTTGAGCAATATACCTCCACAATGAGGCACTGGCAGATTGCTTCTACAAGCTGAAATGCATTTTGACTAGTTATGTTAGAATACAGCTTGTATGGAGTTACACATTTCAGTCAAAATGGACGGGATATTTCTGGAATATATAATTAGGCCAAAGGAAACAAAAATTGTACATAAATCACTACACCTGGAGTGTTTTAAATGCAGCAGTGATTTTTAGTATTAGGATCAAATATATCAAAAACTCAAATGGGAATCCACCTTTAACTAGTAGTCGTAAAATGGTCTGTTACAGGACACTGATTGTGCAATTGCTTTTCAGTGCTTTACCACTGCCAGTTAAAGTCTGCTCTGGCTATCAAGACTAATAATTTGATGTAATTAAGAAATGAAAATGCCGTTTTTGTATTTCAGCTAGGTCTTATTTCAGATTGTGAATTCCTTGCTTCTCCCCCTTTCCTCTGATTCAACCATCTATCATTTTGGTTTAAGCTGAAGTCTCAACTTTTACAGACATAAGGAGAAGCAAAAGGTTGATTACACCATTGATTTCCATCAATATTCCCATGCTAGCAGACAGAAAAAAGCTGAGACTACACATAAGATTTCACATGAGCAGAAATGAATACTGTATTTAACAAATTGAATAAAATATTGATCCGTAGTAGAGAGATTGTGATGCAGTTATTGTAAAATGATATGGACTGTAGTCAATAGAAATTGAGACCAAATATGTCTATTAAATATTAATGAATTGAGAATTTCATATTACTTTTAGAAAACAAAAGCATTTTTTCCTGTAGATGGCATTTTCATTATACCAGGGATTAGACACTATGCCTCCCTCCCACTATTGCATAATGTATTCTACATTTCAGGTTTACATATCCAGGAAGTTAATACCTCCTCTAAAAGGTTTGTCAGGGTGAAAGGTCCTGCTGCCTTGGCATTCTTATTGATGGTGACAGGCAGCTAAGGAGATATCACATCAGTATTTGGAAAAATGATTATTTTATTGTTGGCATGGATTGCGTTAAATCAAGATGAGTGGTCAATAAACTGGGTAGTGTAAGCCTACTCCTCTGAGTACAGGAAAGAAATATGTAATATCTTTTCTCAGCTAAAACATCCATGCTGAAAATAAAATGTAACATCTCATAGGGACAGGCAGCTACTGCTCTGAAAAGTTTTGTGTGCCTATAGGCAAGAGACAGGATAAAACAGGGTAGCTAATTAAGTATCGCTGCGTTTAGCTTGGACAAACACTGGTCAAAAGAAAGCCTAGAGAGGGTGAATGCAGGTTGAAAAAATGCACTGGAAAATGTTTTGATTCATCTGACATTCATATGAATGAGTTTTGTATATCTTCATGCTTATGCTTGGGATTCTAAATGCCTTGATAGAATATTCATTTAGTATCTTCTGTATTCAGAACTCAATGACAGCAACACAGCTTTATCAAGGAATATAATCCTTTTCAGTTTCTCCAAACCACTTTGGATCCTGAATCTGAAAGCCATCATGCTGATAAAGAAGAAAGATAAAGCTTTGGAGAAATCAGGGATGCATTACTACTCATTCTAAACTAGCCTGCAGTTCTTTATGAAATGCAACCTTTTTATATAGTATTGATTGAGCTCTGACCTGCCCCTGCTGAAGTTGGCTTCTATATTTAGGGTTAGCTATGATGCATTCACGGACATCACATTCTGTAAACAGCAGCAAACAATCAGGCACCATTAGGGGCAGCATTAATTGGATTAGCTCTGGTGTAGAGGTTACCAAACCTGACCCTCTCTCAGATCCACAATCCCCAAGATCAATAAATATGTTAAGTGGATAAATTTGTAGAGAAAATTCTTTTGATAATGATACATAAGGGAACAGAAACATCCTAAGCTTCTTTCAGGTCTGTCCCAATATTGGACTTCTGATGTTTTAAAATCTTTAGATATAGTTTGACCTAAAAATTATGTCAACAGTACTTTACACCAGCACAGCAGCCGTGAGAAATTATAATCTACTTAAGGAGTGTTATAAACAATATTAATATCTATAAGTCTGGTATTTCATGTACCTTCTGGACAACTCTAAATATGAAAGAACGTGTGATTTTAAAATGATCTATAAAAATTTTTACTATGGTGATTTTGCTATGTTAATTCTCCTCTCCTCCTTAATGACATAACTTTAATATTCATGTGGTCTCTTTCTTCATATTTAATGAATATACGCAGTATATTTTGAAAAAAATCCAGCCACAGCAAGTCATAACACATCTGAATTAATCTGGTTAGCCTGATTAACAAGGGTGTTTTTTGGTGTGCTACAATGGTGAATGGAGTCATGAGATTGCTAGTGGGGGATAATCTGGCATCTGTTAGCATCTGAAAAAGTGGTGGTTGTTTAAAATTCATACAAAGAACTCCCTTTGCCCTCATATTTTATATGTATTTTTTTTTTCTTAATGAATATATTAATGGGAAAACCAGCCTAGCCACAGTACTGCAAAATGAAAAATAAAACATGCAGCTGATGCAGAGGCAGGAGAGAATCTGCTCTTTTTTGTGGGTTAACCTGAACTGTTTTTAAAAGCTGCAAGAAAGACACTGAGGACCTATGATGGCAGCCCATGGGATCTCTGCAGCAGCCAGATGTTAAATCCTGTGCTATGAATAAACTCCCAGAGCAGCAGCTACCTAGCCTGGCCCTCTGGCTTGTGTGTTTTATCTTCTGTTCTAGACTCCATTGCTCTCCTGGGCCTTTTAAGTACTTGCTGCATTTTATCCTTGAGGCTGCTGCTTGTGGGGAGCAATGTGAAGATCTAGATCAGACTTCATACTCACTGAGTACTTCCAGGAAATCCATGGTGGAAAGTTCTAAGAAGTTTTTCCTTGCTAGTCTGGTTTTTGATACATATTAGCTGCATTTATATAATTACAACAGTCCTCCCGAATACAGAACCTGCATGAAAATGAGTTGAAATTTAAAGCACTGTTCTTCAGTAATGTAACATCAGGACAAAGATTGATGCCTTAGGTTTTAACTTTTGTATTTTTCAAATCCTGTACTGCTAGTGTAACTCTGAATTTTCCTGTAACTTGTTAAGTGCTGTTCTCTGTGCAAAGATAGACATAACAAACCTCTGTAACTTGCTCTCCAGGGACATCCAGACCAAGAACTGCAAACCATCATCTTGGAGAGAGGGAGGCAAGCTTGAGGAAATTCCATCATTGGCTGGGTTCTGGTTGGTAAATTTATGCTAATATAAAAGTGTGAAGAACTCGTGACCTGTCGTCCATTTTGGGATCCACTGAGGCAGGACCCTCTGGAGCCCAAAGTGTACATCTGAAGGTCTTTCAAATAAATACCATCTTTTTCCTTTATTCCTGTCTAGTCTCTGTTTCTAAGTAGCCAGATAAGGCATCAATATAATAATCTTTTTCCTTTCAAGCTGCATAGCTTTTTCCCACCCAGAATACATCTTACTCTGGGTTTGTCCAAGTGATGGACTTAACAGAACCATCATTCAACAGACTTTGAAAAACTCTTCAGTTGAACTCTGCTTAAATTAGACAGTGTTATTTCTATATTTAATTCTTAATTGTTCCCAGGACAAGCATGAGAAATTCCTCTGTTCATTCTTTAGGCCTCTATAGTCTGCGATTTAGGGGAACTAAAAACAGAAGGTAGACTATTACAAAGCTTCTCTTTTTATTTTTAGAAAATAAAAATGGAAATAAAGAAGAGAGAATGAATTAGTAGAAATCAATTTTTGTACTTAAAATCTGATATGCTTTTTCTCAGGTGTTACTCACGAGCCCATGCTTAGTTAAAGCCAAGGATACTCTGAGGTATGTAAAAGCAGTGACTTCAAATGCCTAAATTTCTTTTTGGTTGTAAGCCATTTTTCATCTTTGGAAATACAATTGTGCCAAATATTTCAGAGAGCAGTTTATAGTCTATACTATAAACACCCTCATATGCTATAAATCAAGGGTGGCCTTTTAGCACAGGAAAATGTTGAATAGCACGAAGAAGCATTGCAATTCAGTGCTCTAAGCCTTGACTTCCTTTATTTCACCCAGGTGTCTCACACTTTCCCCTTTCCCCCTTTCTGTTTTTGTCAAATCACTTCAGCTTACCAGCTTGTCATCTCTGGAATTGTTTGTGTGTTACAAAGGTATCTGAGCCTGAAGGTTATGTGTTCGCCCATAAACTTGGCTGTGCTTTTAGGCCCACACACTTCAGGTAAAAAACGTTGCTGAAATTTAATCATTTGTCATATAGAATTATACAAGTTTTCTTTTTCATTGCTGAGTTGGCCGTTTGTGCCGTAAGAAGCCATTCAGAGGTTTCCTTGGGAAAGAAGCAGAGCATGGTGTTGATCAGGACATCTCTACCTCTTCAAAATGATACACTTGTTAAAAATCAGACTCTTCTTCCATGCTAGAACCAGATCATACTATAGGCACAACCAAAGCCTGTGCAGGTGAATTTTCAGTTTTCAGGCTTGAACTGTAGATTCATCAGCATCAATGTTCTACTCTTCCTTTCAGTACTTCTCCACAATTGGATCTTAATTCCTGATTCCAACTTGCAACCCCAACCCCATTTGCAGAAATGTCAAGAGCAAGAAGTGTATTTCTTTGTGTCTACAGTGATCCAAAGATGAAAAAAGCTACCTGCTGCAGATTAAGATGATTTTCAAAATTTCTTTTGCTACACTATAGGGATAGAATTTTTTATGGTTTAATTTATTTTTCTTTTATTTTTTTTTTAGTTATGCTCCTGACAGAATATTAGATCAATACTAATTCTGAACAACACCAGTGTTTAGTACATACCAGGAAAAAGCTGTGTTATCATGTTAGTTGGCAATAATGAGAATCCTTAGACTGTAGAAATAAGAGATGAAGGGAATGTATATATGAGAAATACATTTGGTGCCTCAAAGGGCAGAGAATCAGATCACATGTGGCCACCACACCAGTAACCTCCATCTCTGAATATTTCTGTTTTGTTTTGATTGTGAAATCTTGCTCTATTGCTGAAGTAACTGAGAACTCAATATCATACTGGGCATCATCTAAAGCTGATGGAATACAGGCATGGATGGACTACAGGCTATTGGTAAATTTGAAAATACTCACTAGGACAGCATGTCCATCTTATTTACCTTTGAAGACAGAACATTGTTAAAATTTTCTATTCTGAATTTCCTTATTTCCAAGCAAAAAACCAAATTAGTCTCATCCAAAATAGAGTTTGGATAGGTTTCTATTATTAAGGATAAATCAGGAGAAGAATTTTTTTATTTTTTTTTTACTTTGAACTTGAGAATATGGGTCTGAATATCATCTTATCAAAGTCTCTATTGACTTCAGAACTCAGAGAGCAGTTAGGGTCCTTTTACTAGCCTGGTCCCTGGGGAAAATAATTTTGTGTAGATAATAAATAAATTTTCCCACATTTTTTATAAGTTCTGTAGGAATATCTTCTAATTCTAGAAATACACACAAATTTTTCTCTGAATCTGCCTTGACTTTTGCACCATTTTTAGCTTCATGTCTATTTTGACACTTTAGATGTGTTTAGCCCAAGTGCCAAAACTACTAGTTAATGCCTGACAGAAGGCCCATAAATGACTACCTGCAATTCTTTTATAGTCAGAGGAAGTGACAGTAGCTCTTTAGACAGCACAAGGAGGGGAGCAAGAGCAGTCTTTTCCCTCCCAACCTCCAAGTGGGTACTACTTGTTCTGGAAAAATGTATTTTATTATATGTATAGCATTTTATATACAAGGATTCACCTGTAAAATAAGTTGAAGCCATGTTCAATGTCAAAATGATAAAACAAACAACTCTAATCTCCTTTCAGGTTTTCGATTCTTTTTGCTTGTTTGTTTGTTCTTGCTCATTTGTTTTTCTGCCCGGACAAGAGATTATTGTAAAGCAAGGAATGCTATTAATCCCTTCCAGTGACAGGAAATTAAAGCACAGAGGAGCTGAACAACTTAAGCCATGACTATGGATTTCACACTTCCCAACAGTAATCACCTAAATGTCCTCTATAGTTAATAGGCAGTTCATTCTATTTTAGGAAGGGATGAATCAGCTGCTACGAGGAAGGGTGAATCAGCTGCTCTAAGTACCTTCTTTGTTTTGAGTACTGGGAGGTTTGGCAGATAGCTCAGAGGAGCTGTGTGCTTTTGGGTCGGACAATGAGGTGACCTGAGTTACTCTGTTAGTCATCAACAAGGTTGGGAGCAGACTCTGGCCATACTGGCAGTACTGTGTCTCCATGAGCCACTAAAATATTTTTCTATTTGAAGTGTTCTCTTTTGCTAAATATATTTTTTGATTAATTTAAATTAGTTGTTGATCTCTATTCTGGACATTTCAGAAGGCTGGTTTTTGTTGTACCTGCAGAATTTATCTAGTTTTAATAGCTATAGAATTGAATTAAGCAAGCAAAAATATGTGAAGAAGGAAGCCTTAAGAATTTATGAATCCATGCTATTCAAAATGTTCAGTTGTCCCTTCTAAAACACAAAATTCTTGTTTCCTTTCTTGTTAAAGCAACTTTGTGACTAACTGAGGAATAATGGTTATGTAAATAATTTTTTTTTTCATTTCTGCAGAACTAATTAATAGAAAAGAATCTGAATGTAATATCAGTAATAATATGAACTCATCTGTGCTTTGCTTGACCTAACTGTGTCTAACTAATGCTCTTAAAAGCAAGGTAAAACTGTACGATTTTTGTAAGACTTTGTGTTCATGCTTCCAAATATAACACCAATGTCCCCTACTTCATTGGTTATTTATTTAGTTCAGTTTCAGTCTATATAAACCTTATCCTCCTGCTTTGGTTTTGACACAGTATTCATTACATTATGATAGTTCTGATGAGTTTGAGATTTTTTATTGTTTGTTGGATAGACCACCTTTCAAAGACCATTTAACTGAATATACATAGCCATTTATTTTGTCATTCTTAACTTATTCCAAGTTGTTTATTTTTTTGACTTTTCTGCTCATAGAAAAATTCTGCTATTATAATCTCTTTCCTATAGCACTTTGTCTTTTTTTTTTTGCATTAATATGGTAAGTTTTACCTGCTTCTTTTACCTTCAATTTTCACAACCGATTCTTTCTATAAGTAGCAGCAAAACCTGCCTAGGGTGCTCATGATAGCAGTGTGATATTCGTAAAGGTTAATACAGAAAAGTAGTTTAAAGATTGTTTCTTCGCATTTCACAGAAACATATTTGTATATTGTGTACTTCAATATTTGTAATTAGATATTCTTACTAGAAACAATATCTCCCTTATGTCATCCTCCCAGATCTTTCAACAAGATACATGTGAAAATATATTATTACATGTTTTTTTCCAGCACACTACAGTCCCCATATTTACATTCCATTTCTCCCTGTCTTCTTTTTTATCCATTTTTTCAGTCAGGCAAATAAAAAAGCCTTTTAAAATTCAAATATTGATATTTAAAATGATAGAGTCTTCTGTATAAAAGAAATGTGTAGCTTGAAAGAAAACTGCAGTTCACAACTTTGGAATCTCTAGGAGACTGTTGTTGATATAAGCCAGAGTTACATGGAGAAATAGTAATGGGAGCAGGAAAGCAGCAAAGATGTTCCATTTTTTTCCAGCTATTGCTTTCTGGACTGATGGAGATAAGTATTACCTAGGTTCAGCTGACTGTGTCTGTATTCAATGTTATTCAGCTCTGTGTTTGTCCTCTACACATTATGCACCTGGCATTTTAATTTAGTGAGTGAAGTGACTATCACAGGTAAAATTTGAAAGACTTTTGGGATCTTTTTAGAGCAAGAACACTTTAGGCATGTAAACGGATTTATTTTTGGTGCCTGCATGCTGATCAGTGCTTTAATGAGGTCACTTGTTTGAAAATATTACCTCATTTTGTCCAGCCTCCTTGTCAAAATAAATATTGCATTTTGTGACAGGATCTCAAGTCAATAAGAGTTCTGAAGTGAATGTTTTCCTTAACATGAGAACAGCAGAAAAAAAATTCAGTTTCAGTCTCTAAACCAACATTTTGATAGAACACAAAGCAATGAGCTAGAACACAGTGATTCTTGGAAGAATCAGAAAAAATATCTCAGGTCTATCTAGGACCTATGACAGACATAAATTAAGGATCTGAGGATCAGTCTTTCCCCTCCTGTCTGTCTCATTGCCATTTGGACCCTTTCATTTTTGATCTTGATGTACTTCACATATTTTCAGTAGCTTCCTAGTTGTGATAAATCCTGGGTTTTGAGAGAGATTCTTTTTTCCCAGTTACTTTACCTGCCTCCTGGTCTTAGGAGGCTGCTGTTCCCACTGAGCCTGCTGGGCCTCCTCTTAGCACTCCATCTGTCACCCCTACCTGGTCACTTGGTCCCAAAGGAGGAGCAGTCCCAGGGGAAATCTTATGCAATATATAGAAACTCTTGCCTGCAACTCCACAAAAAACCCCTGGTTGCGAACACAGTAGACTGGGAAAAAAAAGAGCAAGACACAAAATACCCTTCAATTTCCGGTAATTTCTTCTCAGGCCAAGTTCCAAAAATCAGTCCTTTTGGCAAACAAACAGGTATGCTAAATAATAATTTTTTAGTCAGGAAAAATTACTTTCCTTATATGATATTTAATATTAATCTCTTCATTATGTTGATGCTAGAGTGGCACAAAGATCGTACATTTTCTTTGACTTTATTATGATGGATGTGTTATTAAGCCTTTGTAAATGACGTAGACTTCCCAACCACATAAAGAAGTAGAGCTTAGAAGGTTTATTGCCAAAGGTTCATATTGTGTCTAGACCAAAGAAAACCACAGTGAACAAAAATTAACTTGAGTGGAGTCCAATTTGCAGTAAACACAAATTAAATTGGGACAAATCACCCTAGTTAAAAATATTGAAGGAAAGAGCATAAAGTGCAGTCTTCAATTACTTTTTCTGCAGTCTACAGTTGAAGTTATTACAGCTGAAGTCCACTTTACAGTCGGAAAATGAAGCACAGCTGGCGATGGCTTTGGTGTGGATAAATAAGGAATGCAAAAAGACTGAAATGGTAACGTGGGCTTATATTGCCTGCCAGAGGCAAGGAAGGAACTCTTCTGCTACCCAGGATATTTAACTAAGCTCTGGATTTGTTTTAAGGCACCAGACACTGAACACATTTAGCAATAATCTAAAATGAGAGACCTTGATAATCTCTTCAACATAATTATCTGCTGATTGGCTGATATATTTTATTTGTCTGTTCAGGATTAGCACACCACTGAGGATTGTTTTCATACAGGAAATCTTTGTTTTTTCTCCTCATGGTGTGGTTGTAGCTTTGACCTTTTACAATAATCCTACACTTTGTTACAGAAAGGATGGAAGTGTGTTCTGGGGTTATGAACAGCAGATACTTGTGAACTCTTCAATACTGCTGTCCTTTTAGCTGGGGCTTTCTTCAATAGTTTCATCCCATCTGGCATACTTACATGCCTTTCATTCATATTTTCTAGTGATTCATAATTTGTATTTTTTCTGTAAATGAAGAAATCTCTGGCAGCCATCAATCTTCACGAGGGTTTAATTTCAAAGGGTTTCTGAACTTCACTTGGCCACTTTGCCCCAGGCATATCTGATATGTGGGTGACTTCAACAGCAAATTATATGGGACTTGTTCATATTACAGAAACACTCAATTTCCCCATTTTAAACTCTAGGACTTGTAAGCACTTTCCTAGAAACTTGATAAATGTAATTCTCTGTCCTTTTCTGAGTCTGTTTTTTCTTATTTATATTGCCCTTTAGACTGCACTACCACAATATTTGAAATATTATTCATTGAAGTAGGATTTTTCAAAAGCAGAAAAATCAAAGATATTTTAAAATATTTAAAACCTAATTTGCTTTCATTTCAGTTGGAATTACACACTTCAGGGCACAAAAAATAAGACTCTGACCTTGAGTGAATACAGACGTGAATCTGTTGGTAGGTCTCTACAGACAGACATGTTTCCCTGTTTGCAGTACCCGAGCCAGGTCCGAGTGAGCTGGGGCACTTGTGTGTTCCCAGGGGTAGACTGAGTCCTGTTAACAGAAGTGTTGCTGTACTGTGCCAGAGTTAGCTGACACCCCTACCTCTGTGCTCTCCTGATGTAAATGGGTTCTGGAGCCAGGCTGCTGACCATGTAGGACCCAGCCTGTAGCATGTATGTGCTTTGATTTTTCAGTGGGCAGTGAATTTCTTTGGAAATTTTCAAAGTGCAGCCAACAACAACTGTTTCCAACCTTCAAACTCCTTTTCAGACATAATTTTTGTTCTCTTTTATTAGCTGTTTATTACTGTTTTTAAAGGAGTTTGCAAATAAACAAAACTCCCTGATTCGGTGATTTTTGTTATCCATTAGTAATGTCTTAGTGCCTCAGATTGGTCTGATCACCGAATTATGTAACCAATTGATACAAAGATTGTTCTTGTAACAGCACCGGCGTTTAATGGGACAGAGTCAAGATGCTAAAACCTAATGTGCATAAGAAGATTATGTGCTTAAGCATTATGCATTTGGAAAGTGTAGAGTTCCTGCTATATTCACCATGGGTAGCAATGTGCCTCCTCACTTAAAAAAGAAAAGCCAAGTCCTTCTGGAGAAACTGCCTTCCTACAGCTAATTCACTGCAAAGAATGGAGGAAATTACCTTTCTTCTCTGCACTAAATAACAGTATGGGAAATTTCTACTTACAAAGAGCATCTTTAAGTGTCTGCTAAGAATACTTCCCTTTGGGGCTCAATGATGGCTTTCAAGGAGAATGGAGATGCAAGAAAAGAAGTTGGAGTGGTATTTAGGCAGACACCCCCGCAAGCAATTGGATGTAAGTCAGAGTGATCATTTGAGTGTTTAGACAAAACTGCCTTTGCCCACCAAATAATTTGGATATGTGTCACTTAGAGTGAAACTGAAGTCATCCATCAAAGCCATACAGCCTGCAGCCCTCACGGTGCCAGCTTGAACCTGCCAGTCATGGTTTCTCACCTCCTTTAGGAAAGTGCTGGGACTTTCAGCGACTTTGATTTTTCTGAGCCAAATTGTCATCTGGTAGATATCAGAAGAGCTTCATTACAGTCATTGGCACCATACCAAGTTACTTCAGCTGAAAATCTTCCAAGAGCCCAGAGTGTTTAAAGGCTGGGACTGTAGCTGTCCTTCACACACAGTGGTGAGAACTGGAGGAAAATTCTGCTTAATGCTTTCTCCTTTTGAACTGCAACTAGAACCAGCCACTAGCTATTCCTTGTATGCAAAAGCTAAAAATTTGGAAATCAAATACTTAAATAAATTAAGTGATCTCAGGTTCAGACTGCATTTAGTTACCTTTTGGTGGCACCGAAATTATTGGAGATGCATCTGCTTTACAGTTATTCCGATGATGTCAGAGTTCTGTGGTATATAAACATTCTCTTACTGCTCATAGTTTCTTCTCTTCTTTTTAACCCTGATTTTCCCATCTCTCTTTTTTACCTCCTCAGCAGTCATCTATTATAAGCTGAAGAAAGACTCTCAGCTGCTTTTCATGGAAAATTGTATATATCAAAAATATATTTAATATGTCTATATTTATCAATATGTTTGATGATGTATTTGACAGGAATATACTAATTTTTCAGTAACTGATAGTGTGCAAACAGCATGAATTAATATCTTCTCACTGTGATTAGAAAGATGGCCCTTGCCATCTTCCAAGATCCTCTGGAAACTGGCTCCAGAAGACAGAGATAGTTGTTTTTACATTGTATTTCACCACATGAGACTGTTTTAATCTCTATATCTAAAATATTCAAATGACCCTGGACTACTCATGTTAGATTAAAACAGTAATGATCCCTTTTCCATGCAGCAACAACATTTCATCCTTCCTCAGTGTGCATCACAACCATAAAGGGGGCATAATAAGTAGTTATAGAAATTTGTAAAAAGAAGCTGGCATTACAAAATAAACACATTTAGTGAAGTGAGATCAGTGTTGACATGAAACCTCTCATCAACTGCAAGACTAGGTATAGAGAACCAGATTTCATCTGTGGTGTCACCTGCCAACGACCCTTGATTCCAGCTGGAGACATGGTGTGCCGAATTCAGCATGTGTTCAGTAGTCAAACTGCTGGCACCACATTGTCAAAAATGCCATCTGAAACCTGACAAGTGAGAACGTAAGAAGATGTATTCCGGTGTGAAATATACTGAAGCTCCTTGATCTCCCACCTGCAAGGTGTGGAAGCAGCATTACTCATATGTGGGCCGGGACAGTTTCGTGCCCTGCAGTTGATCTGGACACTGACTGTGGTATTGCTGCCGCTGATGGTCAGTCTCAAATGCACCTTCCCTCCTGGTGTGCTTGTCAGCCCACCTGACCTCCAGGTACATGTCCATCTGTGAACATGTTGGGACATGCTGAAGCACTAGCCGTGGCCAGGCTTGGAGTACGAGACAAAAAAATGAACTATTTGGATATAATGAACATAATCTGATTAGCTCAGTTGGTTAGAGCATGCTGCTAATAGCAACAAGCTTGTGTGTTTGATCCCTGCATGGGCCATTCACTTAAGGGTTAGGTGTGATGATCTTTGTGGGTCTCGTCCGACTCAGAATATTCAGTGATTCTGTATAATTTAATTATTAAGATATTGTCTTTTTTTTCATGAAAGAATAAAAACTCAAGGGTTTTGAGGAGTTTCAGATGAACAATTTCTCCCTCTAGGGATAAAAAACTAAATAAATTAAATAAAAAGAAAAAAAATCCGTGAGTATATAAGAATAGTTATCCTTCTGGTGAGCCACTGTCAACTGTGTATCTAATACTTATATCAGTTATCCTCCTGCCTATCTTTTGACAGAAGAGGAAAGCAGGCATTTTGTTCTTTTTGAGGGAGTAAAAGCAGAGACTACTGAAATGCAGCAAAATGCAAACACTGAACTTAGCTGATACTTACATGCATGAATTATATCTTATTAGGGAAATTATTCACCATGTGTCTAAAGAATTAACAAATTTACACAGTGAAAAATAATCTGAATTCAAAAAATGAATTATTTAATTTGAGTTCCTGTATCACTACTTCTCTATGGCCTCACTTTTTACTCGTGCTGTGGATCCCTTAGAAGCCCTTTTGGGACCTGCTATAGAAAGTAAGAGACTCAACTAGTTTGATCCAAAGGTTTCCCCTGAGGTATGATGTCTGGGATTCACTGTCTGCTGATACACCAATCCGTCTAAGCTTGTAGACAAATGATATGATGCTATGCTAAATTTAATTTAGCAGATATTATCTTCTACTTTAAGATTCCCTCTCTGTGTACAATTCTGTGTTTTCTCTAGGAAGCTATGCCAGCTATAAATGAACAAGCCTGCATCTTCTGGTTTTTTTACATGATGGAATTCACTGTTAGCTGATCTACACAAACTTTTCCATCATCTAAACCAATAATTTTCCTTCCCTTTCTAATCCTTAACAGTTTTAAAATCTCAAGTTTTCACACAGGAATAAACAACTTGAAATCATCTCAGAATTACTGTGGGGCAGAAGCACGTTGTTGTTAGCTAGGGAATAGCCTTTCTCTGAGAGGCGAAACTTCATAAATCACCTTGCATTACAGCACTTCAACAGCAGGAACAACAAGCATTTGTGTATGGTAAATGGTAGGCGATTTCAGGCAGTTTTCCTTGTACACCTTGTGCTGTGGTTCTGAAACACATCAGGAGAATCAACGGGAGAATCATCTGCTGAAAAAAATTCCGTCTTTCAAATGTCTCTAATCTAACATTTAACAATCCTGATTCCTGATGAAAATTGGTAGTTTTTCATGTGTTTCACAAGGAAATTAATACAACTTTCTTTCATGAGGATCTGAGATGGGGGTTGGTAACAGTTATTCCAGGTGTGTGCCTAAGATACTGGGGCTGGTTTTGATGGAATGCTGTGGCCTGGCTGTACTGAAAGCATGTGTGCATTCTGGTGACAGCTCTATGACATTTGCATCCTTATTCTGCATTACTGAAACTTAGCTACCTCTACAGCAATTTATAACAACATATATGTGTGCAACAGTTTATGACGGAATGAAAAATAGCGGTTTGAACTGTATGTGCAATTTGGGACAAGAGGACATTATAGTACTCTAGCTGGGCATTGACTGAGGGGCTGAATTAATGTACTTGTTCTTCTCAAAAGTGCTATTGACATTTAGTTGAGCAAAAGTTATTTAAGCCACTAAAACCTATCTGAATAGTATTTTCCAGGACCACAGTATATGGAGATGCTAGTACACTGGAGGGGATAATACTCCTTTCAAATAGCCAGCAGCACTACATCATTATGATCAGTGTTCTTCTTTTTTTTTTTTTTTAACCTATATTAAGTCTGTGAATTTATGAGATTTCATATTCAGGAAGCTGGGTATATATAAATCCCACAGGCTTTGTAGTGGGACAGCTGGCAGTTGCTCTGTCACCAACGTTTTATAGACTTCTGTAGATCCATTCATTGCAGGTGTTTGTTACACTGGAACTGGGTGCTTAATATTCAGGAATAAAATTTTCCAGTGCAGGTTGAGGTAATGAGCATCATTAGTAAATTCCAGATACTTTTTCTTGCCTTCTGTTCAGACTGTCCTGCTCTACGTGGCTCCTTATTTTGTATCCCACGTCTTGTGTCTGTTCACTGCCTTGCCTTTCTCATTACTGCCAGATGCCAGTTTTGTTTGTTTGCTTTGTTTTCATTTGGCATGGGGTTTATTTCCCCTGATCTTGGTCCCTTTGTCTTTCACAAACCCCTTCCTTTTATCGCATTGTGAACTGGGAATGATAGGTTTTTGCAGATTATGTGTGGGTGCAGGATGCAGGAGGGGGTATAACTAGATGCCTGTTCTGCACAGCAGCTCTAAGTTCAGTGAACTTCTCCCAAGGTATACATGTTCAGTGTAATGATGGAGAACTGTCTATTTACAGAAGACATTATGTATAAATTGTTCTTTGCACACATGCTTCTGCTCTGCCCACCTGTCCCTCAGTGCCTTTCCTTAGCATACCTAAAATACTTTAGCAACCAACAAGAACATCAGACATGAGTGTGAGACTATGCTCCAGACACAGTATTAATGGAGCTGTGAAGTAAAGGGTTAGTAAAGGCCAACCATATGATTCCTGCTGCAGAATCTTGTAAATACGATCTTTTCTTGTATCTAGGAAAACAAGTTGAAGGCTGTGACTGCCACTGCTCCATGGTAAAATGACCTCCCCACCATATAACAAACCCAAATCCTATAAGCCAGCTGTTCAAAAATGTCAAGCACAGGCTTGTTCATTTCAAGATTCCAGACTTTTTAAAAAACAGCATTTGTTTCAATAAGAAGCAATGTATTTTTCTACACATTTTTCTCTGCAATTTGCAGTAAGTTTACTGAACATTTAGCCTTATGCAGAAGCAGAGTAAGTTTCACAGTACAAGAGATCTGATCACAAGGAAGCTCCAACCCAATGGGTTATTTGATTATAATAAGCTCCCTTAAGAGCACAGCTTTATGTTTACATCTGAGTGGAGACAGATATTTTTCAGTCCTGTAATTCAAGTAATTCAGGTAAACACAGTATTGTACCATCAATGTACAGTATGTTATTGGTTGCTAATACAAGCAAACAAGAAAGCCCAGTGAGCTTTGCACTTTTCCACACTTTTCCTTCAACGGCCTTGAGAGAGACTTTGTTGAGCATATGATTTTAAAAAGGATTTCTCCTGAAGGTTTCCTTTGAAAAAAACATATTTTAAAGCTACATTAAAGGTGGAATGATTATCGATGTGCTACTGCCCTGCAGTGAAATACTAAAGAGACCTACAGGTGCACCTGTGTTCACCTCAAGGTTATACCTTGATGTGATTTCTCCAAGTTATTTCCATTATCTTGGGAATTAATTACAGCCTGTTGATCACACTCTCTGCAAGTTGCCACAGAAAGCTTCTCATTCACCCTCTGACAACCAGTTCTTTTTAACATAGATACATCTTTTGGTCATCTGCCCCTTAGATTTGGCACCAGGATAGACAAAGTAGATCCAACATTTCGTGTGGCTACTTTTCATTCTGATCTGGTTCTTTTTCCTTGCCATGAAAATATTTTAAAGATCCCAATCTTGTTCTAAAACAGAAGAGAAATAAATATAGTTGCTCCTTTATTTTATTGTATTTTACTGCATTTTATATTATTTGTTAGATAAAGTTTGTATTTACAAATAGAGCCTCTACAAGAGCCTCTAGATGGCCTAAGAGTGATTTTTTTCAGCGGTGTTGTGTGTAGGATGTGATGTAAACTATAATTTATTTATGACTGTATGAAGCCTGAGAACATTGTGGATCAACTCCTCAACATACTAAGCACAGTCCAAGCGCAAACTACAGAGTTCATTTGAACTGGTTTTGCACAGATATATTATATGGTTAATTTAAATAAATGGTAACAGTTTAATATAAGGCCCATAGTTAATGAAAATCCTTAACATATGAGAACATAGATGGTGTAACAAATTCTAAATGTTATCAAATTTTCTTGTTCATTTGAACTTGCAATAAATCACTACACACAAAGATAGTACTATGGCTTGTTTCTTTTATCAATCTATTGAAATTTCTGTTAAAATAAGAATGCATGGAAAATGCACAACCCAAATTTTGATTGTTAGCCTTCATTCAACATATGGTGTACCAACTTATTTCCAAGTTTATGTTCATATAAACTTCTAGGCAAAAACTTCCATTGTTGTTTTAAAAGCCCTGGCTTAGGTTTTTTGAATTATTCTTCTGAGTATAATTGAAAAACCACAATAACCTTCACCATCTTCATGATTGTAAAATAACTAGATTTATATTACATGATGCCCTGCTATACTTTGGTAATAGCTACAAAACTTTTGGAAAAATATTGACATGTTTCACTTGAATTGAAATATTTCTGGATGGAAAAGAAATCACAAAAACCAAGATATTCTTCACTGATACTCAGAAGGGGAAAAAGACTTTTAGTATAAGGAAGACAAGTAGTAAGGCTGCATTGTTCTCCTTAGGCACGCACATTCACAGACAGAATGAATCACATAAAAAATACAAGAGTGTTCTAAACAGAAGAAATCTCTTACAGTTCTGATAGTGTACAATAATCTTATCTATTTTTAGGACCAAATTGAAAATTACAGAAATATTTGTGCTATATTAATAGGTGACTGCCATTCAAGCTGTGTAAAGGGACTTTTAAAATTAAAGTAAGGATCTTGAAATCTAAAAACCATAGAAAGGAATGTTGGAAAATTTTCTAGAACATCACCTGTTTTATCCTTATATCCTGGGAGGGTCAAATTGTACCTTGGCAACCTAACTGAAACAGATGGTCAGGCTGGATTTTACCCTTTGGACAGCACTTTGCTAAAGGAGAAAGAAAGGAGCCTGAGAATGCTAAAGTGCAGCTTCTCACTTTTCAGATAAACTTTGGGACATATACCAATAAATTCTTCCCTAAACTCCTCTCCTCTCCTCGCCTTGCCTCGCCTCGCCTCGCCTCGCCTCGCCTCTCCTTCTCTCTTTTTCTTTGTTACCTCTCTTCCTCTTGTTAATTTTTGGTGAAAGTTACCCAACTGAAATTTAGAAAAAGAGAACATTTTAATTGGAAAAAAACATTTGAATGAATGGAAAATCCCCAGCTAATTACACTGCTTTCTCTTTTTAAATGGTTTCACATTTCTAATGCTCTACTCTTTGTTCTGTAACCTTTATTGTTCTGTCACCTTTATTGTTCTGTCACCTCATAAACTTCTATTCCATGGTTTGGCCCACATGTCACAGCTAAGTTCATTCACAGTTGGCTGTGTCTGATACACTGAACACTGCTTAAGAGAGCTATTAAGAGATTTCTGTGCTCTCCATGGCAGGATTTGGTCCGTGTGTGTCAACCTTAACCAGGCAAAGACTGCACCTCTACCCTCTGTCTGTCTGATGCTGAATCTGCTTGAGGCAATTCAGGGAACCTGTGAGTGTTTTACTTACCAAAGCTTCTGATCTCTCAGGTTAGCATTCCATGAAAATTCTGTACACAAAATAAAGGTGCTTGAACATGCTTTGAAACAAAATTTTTTCTGTAGTGGAATTTTTCATGTAGGAAATAGGGGTTATCAACTTACATAACTGTTGAAAAAAATGCAAAACATGCCCATGATGGTCTTTCATTTAGTGTGAATCTACAGAGCTGATTAATAATTTTTTCCTTCTCTGTATTACTTTGACCTGTGCTTCTGTTTTCCAGTGGATTTTAATGTGATGTTGCTAAAAAAGGGTGACTGTTTTGATTTTTGATACTTTTGAAACTTTCTCATGAGTTTTTAAATTAATCTTAGCAATAGATTGGCTCATCTCATTAACTTGCTGAGAAAAGATAATGAAGTGTATTTTGCTTTAGCAAGGCAATAGAAAATTGCAAAGAAAATGGAAGATATTTGTACTGCAGAAATTCTTTATTGTGAGGGACAGGTTCTGAGGTCTCTGTGATTAATAGACATAATTAGTTTACAAAGGCTGGAAAACAAGGTTATCTGATTTTGTGATTTACTCTACACCATCGCTGGCCAGAATCAATAGGATAATGATCAGTTTTTGTCTCAGCGCAGGGCTGGAGAAGAGGGGCAGAGAAGAAATTTATAGCTTTTCGTTTTGGTCACCATCCATGTGATAACTGAGAATTGTTAGTGTTGGCTTTACATGCTGTAGAGTGTCTTACTCACAGTACCTATGACTCATTGATTTTTGAAAAGTAGCTGAAAGTCCATCTTCCAAGGCAAACTTTATCACCTGCAGTAAGATGATGTATCACTATCAGCCTTCAGGGTCACTTTGTGATATGTACGGTAGGTATTCAAGCACAAGCAAAGACGGTGGCTCTGTTTCTTCAGGAGCCTTTGCAGAGTAGCTGTATAGTTTAAAATAACTGTTGAAATAGGAGTGTACACTGTCCATGACAGCACAATCCTCCTGGAATATCTACTCTGAGTTTTTGAGCAGGTATTACTGAAGGAAATCAAAGTCAAACATAAAGCCAAAGTTTATCGTGCTAAGCACTGGATGTGATAAAAAACTTAATGTATGTCAAGTTCAAGCCAATGCCTGAGACAGGATCATCTCAGGAAAGGAAGACTAGAATGGATCTTCTGGATCACTAAATCAATCCTCTCATGTTCTGGGAGCACTATCATGTTTAATTCTTGATGGAGCTGACCCGAGTTGTATTTGTTTTCACTAAGTTTTTACTAATTTTCCTATTTGATTTGAGGGAAACAGCAGCAGTAATTACAGATCCTGAATGTTGGCCTATTTGATACAGAAGTGTCATCTGATATGGCTAGGCAGAAGACAAAATTTTTCTGTTAAAAAGGAGGCCCCAAAGTTTTAAGAGAGAATTCTCAGACAAAATAAAATCTCTGCAACTTGGTGCAAAGGTTTGATGATCTGACCATCTGAGGATGGTCTTTGGGTCACTTGGCAAAAAGAAAGGGAAAACTTGCCACATTTTCCCCTCACACCAAATTCCGAGCATTCAAAAACTGTGCGTGTTGCATGGTGTCTGTTACCCATCTGCACTTACACAGAAAGCACCATGCTTCTCTGCTACATCAGAAGAATTTGGGTGCCTTGAGTTTGAATATCTCTGAGCTATTTCAGCTGTTAGAAGAAGCTCTTTTCTAAACCATGTGATGTGTATGGGAGACATATCATACAGATCTACTGCACACAGTACTGCTGCATAACCATGCTCTAAGCTTTAAACAAGTTCAAAGGGTACTGGAAACCTTTTAGCTACTGAACCCTGACAGCTGATTCCCTGTGATCAGACAGTCATGGTCATCTGTAATACCTCATTTAGAGATCTCTCTTTAATTACATTAATTTATATTGCATCATGGTATGTGGTGCTGGATGGTATGTTTTGAAAATCTCAATGAGAGTCAAAAAAGTGCCAAAGATCCCTTGGAAACAAGGCTTTGAAAACCTTCAAGGGCAGGATCTTTGTCAGCAGTGGTAAATATGTCTGCAATAAATTGCTTGCTCAAAGTAAAGTGAAGGTTAAGCACACGTTGCAAAGAGCTGTATTGTCCACTAATAAAGCACTCTGTGCATGCAGCTGTCATGTGAAGCTTTTTCTGACAAACTTGAAAACTGTTTAAAGTATTTTGTAGAACAATTCTTGCAATGGTGAGAAATTTCCCCTGAATTATTTACTTGACAGCTGGAGATGCAGCTGTTAAAAACAGCTCTTTAGGAAGAAAAGAAATTAAAATGGGTAGGAAAAAAATAATAATAAACCAAGGAAATGGGGAAAATTAAAAGAGTTTGTTTGAGTGAAAGAAGCATGTACAGCGGAAATGTGCTAAGGAATATGCCCAGGAAAAGCAACATTTTTCAGCATTTTCTCTTCAATTTTTTTCCTTCTGTAAATTGTACACATTCAGGGGAGGGGAAGCAAAAAGCAATTTATGCAGCTCAATATCAGACTGCACTTTCCTGACGAGGTCCATCACCCTCAGAATCTGTGAATGTTTGGGAAGGTGGTGATGCTTGCAAATCAGCCTGCAACAGAAAGAGCACTGAGCAATCTGACTTCTTTTTAATCAGAAAGGAAACAAAATATCAGACTCTATTTAGAATGTTTTCATGTTGTGTTTTCTAAAGTACTGGATTATATTAACAAAATGCTACCTGGTTATTATTTATATTTCAGATTATGCCATTCATTTATAGGCTGCATTATTAACAAAGTAATACTTCAGAAATCAGACAAGCTTGGCACCCTCTTATGTCAGGAATTTTACTGTGAGGTAACAAATTCTCTATTCCAGAAAACTGGCTATGAGGCAGAGTGTGGTAGGTGAATCAAATGGGCCAATGGAATAAAAAGAGTATTGGGGCAAAAAAAAACCAATGGAAAAGACCCAAAATTTATTAGTACAGGAAAGATCCAGCTTGGTAGCCCAACAAACCTCATACCATGTTTCATATTCATAGGGAGCTGCAGCGAAGAAGTGAAGGGCATTACTTGGAACATGTCTTACATATGAAAATATAGAGCCCAGATCTCAGAAAATGAGAAGCCACACATTGCTTAATTTTTAAGTAAAAACACCACACATAGGTGTTTGTAAAGAATTGTGGTGAAAACATATTGCTGCTGGGAAAGGTATGGAGTGTGAGAAGGCTTTAGATCAGAGATCTACAATTGCCTTCTCGTTCTGCTGAGTTCAGACACTTTAAAATGACTTCTAAGCTTTTAGCAAAGTTTGTTTTTTGAGAGAGTGATATGGTTACATCCTAGTAATTTAAAGCATTCTTGAGGCATTTTAGTTGGAGTTTGGCTTCAGCTTTCTATTTTATTGCAAAAATGACTCTGCTACAATAACAGAGGTGCACTGGCACATACCTGGTACAAAAAAGGGAGGACAGAACTTGACAGTGTGCAGATATGAAGCTTATATGCATTCTAGCTTTTTATATGAGCTGTTTGTATGGCCCTGGTGAAGAGGTTTCTTTTCTCAGCATGTAGATACGTTTTATTTTCTGTAAAACAATATTTACTTGAAAACGGAGCAATTCCTGCAAACCCTTAATTACTTACCCTGGATCTGTGGGCAGCATCACCACTCTTGTAGAGAAAGTAGTGACATGTGCATGCAGCAGCAGCTGACAAGGCAGTGAGCCTATGATTTAGAGAAGCCTTGCACTAATCACTGGGTGGAATTGGATCTGGCTTAAAAGAGGAAACGAGGAGATAGCCAAAAGCCTGGCTGCTGAGCCAGGGAAACCAAGTAAGATCCCTGCATACCAGTATAATGCCCTGGGTATTTTCACTGAACATCATTATATCTCTCAGTGAAAAAGGTGCTGACTGGCACTCACCAACATTTCGCAGCAGACAAAAGAGCTTCCTCTCACTCCAGGCTCACAATGATATTGCTATCTGCCATCTGTCTGCCAGTCTTTTGGAAAAGCCTGAAGTGTGGAGAGAGGACACTGTTTCTTCAGCCAAAGGATTGTTTGTAGTAGATAGTCTTAGTGGGAAAAATTGGATACCCAGGCTCCACTGGTGAAATCTAGTCCTTTGATCCTATAGTTTTCATTGATTCCATAGTTTCTATTGCTAGAGCCAAGAAATCACACTGTTCAGGAGACTGAGAAGACTGTCAGAAAGAGCTGGATGTGAGACTTCTAGCTTCCTGAATAAGATGTAAAAACAAGGGCCTGCTTAATGTGAGGTTTCTCTTGCAGTCAATATCCCAAAGGAGATCTTCAGTGTAGAACTGTGCGCTCCATTCACTGAGGCTTTGGGTAGGGTCCAGGTTTCCTTTTCCTAGACTGTCTGTTTCTGTGAATTTTGATTGTCTTTTCCTATTAAAGTGCAATTTCTAATTGTTACTTGCAGGACTACCAAGTCATTATTGTACGGCTCATTTAGTCAATATGTCTGTAGTCATAAGTCTCTGCCTTTACTTCTTTAATCCTTACTTGTTGCTGCATTTTAATATTATCTTCCAAATCTCAAACCAGATTGTTCCTTAAAAGAGTTGACCTTGTGACCTCATTCCTGGTGTTGTCATGGTCACAGGGATCATATGGCATTTATATATCCAGCTTTGCATGGAAGAGCCCATGGTGCTCCTCTAACATATGGCTCTGTTCCACTGAATAAATAACCAAGCTCTCATTATCTTTAGTGATGGAGCATGGTATGCCAAAGTCATAGCTAAAATTTTCAGACCAACAGAGAATGATCATCAACCCAAACAATCTAGATCTGATTAGTCTCAAAGTGTGGCATAGAACTGCTTTGGAAAGAGAATAAAATTAAACAACTGTGTTTCAGAACTAAGGTTTTTCCAAATCTATTACATACATTTTTAAAACCTAACATTGGTACTAGTCTTCTGGAAAGCCCAGGATTCAGTACAGAACATCTCTAATGAGAAATGAAAGCAGTTTTGTTTAAGAGATTTTTTTTTCTCCTTCGTTTAAAATCTTTTTCCTCTGAGTTAAATTATTTTTTATTGAAGTTTCATCAAAGGCTTTGAGAGAATAAAATATCTCTTCTTGAACTTCAGATATATTTGAAATACAATCACAGTTTAATTCTAAAGGTGAATGAGTGGAAGGGAATAAGTAAAACACCCAACTGGCTAGGAATAATAGCTTCTACTTCTGATACATATTTACTTGAGACTCCTATTGTGACCCCTGAAACTGGAGGATACCTTCTACTTTCCTAAGTTTTAATTTAATTACAGAGCTTTTTACCAGAAACAGAGACAAATAGAAGCAGTGCCTTGGGAAATACATGGAGACTATAGTTAGTAATCCAGTGATGTCAGTGACAGTCAAAGCAATGCTACAGTAAAACTGGGGCCAAAAGCTCAGATGAGGAGCAGATGGGGGCCATTCTGGAAAGCCAGAACAGAGGGCTCTGGGAAACAAAGCAGTGGAAGTCCCTATCATCTCAAACCCTGCCCTTCTTCAAAGGAGGTGTAAGGTGAATCTATCCCAGATGTATAGAGCAGACTAAGTAGTCTACCAGAATACTGAAGAAGGGTGTCTATCAGACAAGGGAATGAACACTTCCCACATGTTTCTCACCCTCTCTCTCAGCTTATCCCAGACCAGCTCTTCATTCTGAACAGATTAGCACCCAAGCCTCTTTTTCCTGTCTGGCAATTTGATGCTTGTTAAGACCGTTCCCTCTGTCTCACTTGCAGTTGGGCCAGCTGCAGATTGTGACCTTCTGGTTCTGCACAGGTTGCTGCATTTGGAAACAGTTCATGCTTTGGCATCAGTTCATCTTGCTCCCTTCTGGTTTGCTCAGAGGGTGAGGAGTCTGGCAAATCTCCTGCGTAGCTCACACCTCCAACTGCAGCAACAGTAACAGATGCAAGTTTTGCTTTCTCTGCCACTCTCGGCTGCTGAATGGAGTTTAATTGGGGTTCTGAGGAAGTTGGAAGACATAATTTTCCTGTGTTTTGTGTGCATCTTGATTTGCTGCTGATACACACGAGGCAGCAGGTATTAGTAACAGAAGGGAAAAGGAATAGCCTGTCCCCTTCCAGTGACAACAGTAGAGTTATGAACCCAAATTTGTTTCCAGGCAAAGATGAATGAACACCCAGCCTTGGGATCAGCTGAATCAATGTGGAATTTTTCTGCTTGTTTGAATAGACACTTTAATTAGGTTCATCTTTATAGCAACATTCCTAACAATGGGAAATGAAAAGAATACTTCTGCATTTTTTTTTTGTTGTTATTGTCTAGAAATTGCATGATTATCATTGCATTTGAATTTTATATGCTTTCTAATTATGTATGCCTGGCAGATCTTTGTATGCTCTGACATCAGATGATATGCTGGGTAGTTATCGCAAGAGAAGATCTGCTGACTTTTTTCCTACAAGAGAAATGTTAGATCTAATGTCCTGAATCTGTTTCAACTTGGGTAGCTGATCTTTATCCAATGAAATTGTCCTAATTCAAGATGTTCATAATATAATTTATCTTCCTGTCTTACCCTGTAGTTACACTGTCTGTTGTTAAGGAGTCAGCCCTGTAACAGCTGAGATATGATTACATTTCAGCAAAAGATAAAGCAGTTCTTTGCTAAAGTCTGTAAATTTGATCATGTTATCTTGCAAGTAAATGAATATGAGGTGCTGTTATCCTTCACCCTCGTTTGAACCCACATGGCAGCAGGAGTGCAGGCAGTGATTGAATGGCACAGCAGGTGCTGGTACAGAGCATCTGGTGAGCTGTGTTGAGACAAGCTTCCAATTGGTGCTTTCTGGTGGAACTGTTGGAGGTACTTGCTCTGTATAAGTTATTGTTAGAGTTTATTTCTATATGCATAAACAATGAAGAGAAATTAGCTTAGCAGGAAGGCAATGCTTTCACAAAAGGCAAATACAATGAGCATGAATGTTGATCCCCATCTTAAGATCCTTTTCTAGGACTACTGTCTCCTTTCCATGATATATCCTGAAAACTGTATTACTTTCAATACTGGGTGTGTGTTCAGCTGGAGTGGTTAATGTAACTGCCCAAAGAGGAAGATGGATATTTTTCATCTCAGAAATTGAGGGAAAGATATAAGCTGGGAAATTCAGAAACAGGACAAGAAAAGACAGAAAATAGAAGGATAAAAATAGGAAAGGAATAATTTTGGTTTCTGATCCCAAAAATATAAATGCCAGCAGGATTCTGTTACTTTTAATCATGTTATTGACTGTAGGATTAGTATCCATGTAGGAATGCAGTTTTGAATGCAAAAATGTTGTTAGGTGTTCCATGGGAAATGTATCTCAAGGTTGATATCCCAACACAAAAGGCTTTGTATGGGAGAATCTCATTCAAATCTAATCACATACATAAACTACATAAATGGTCAGCTTGAAGAAGGCTTGAAGAAAACTTGTTCCTGAAAGCTTTCATGCCTCCCTTTCTCTAGTTTTCTCCCAGTTTTATTGGATGGATTGACAGGAGCTATTGCCTCTGCCTATAGATTTTGCCTTCTTCAATTCACTCATAAACAGACAAGGTAATTAATCTCCAAGTTGGTGAGTGCTATGATGTCCTGAGCTCTGCTCCATTTTCAAGCAGTTGCATCACAGTTCCAGTTGCAGTGAATGACACAACTGACAGAGCCACCCACACTTCTGGGTGACAAGCACTGGAAGATTGTCCTTGATCATTTCTCAAGTGGTCAAAATCAGTATAGGGCAAGTTAAAACAACAGAACTCTTATTGATTTGTGCTGGCTACCATTTTAAAATACCCTGGGAAGTACTTTGAGAGGTAAAGATTTGGGAAAAAGAATTAAAAAGTTAAGTTATCAAATAGGAGCATCAAATATTAAAATTCCCAGTGGAAAAGCTATATGGAAAGCTTAAGTCCGCAAAAAGTGAAAAACAATAGACAGCTTTTTCTGTGGACGATGCTATGTCTGTTAGATAAGCTTAATTAACTGTTTTGAGCCACAAGTATGTAATGAAAAGTACACCATGGGATGTTCTGGAGTTGGATCAGAATTCCAAGCGTCTAATACAGCTCCTGCCTGTGTTGCAAAATGCAATTTATTTAAATAATTAGTGATAAAGGATGCTACCAATTAGATCAATCTGACTCTAAGAAGAAATTAATGCTTCTTCTCCATCACCTCTTCCAACTTGTATCTTCAGAACAGACTTTGAAAGAAAGCATGCAAGCAATAAAAATGTCACACTAGCATGGATTTGGTTGTTGCACCACAAAGCTGTTTGTGGTAACCGTTTCTGGATTGTCATAAAGAACAAAACAACTTTCAATATTTTTTTTGAGCCTCATATGCTGTTGAGTTTAACTTAATTATAGATTTGTTTTTTTAATAGGAGCTGACAGCTAATGCTGTTAGGAAAATACAAATTTTATAACAGAAATTAAAAGAACCAGAAAGAAAACCTCTACAAGCGGTCTTTGGTTTTGCAATAGTATTTGAATCCTTATCTATATTTAGGGTGCCTACAAGCCCTTTTCTCCTCTCAGTGACTCTCTGCTGTAGTTTAATCTGATTTGAGGTTTTTAGATGCCTCTTTAACTACCAAATACTGAGTCCAATAAGCAGGTTAAGCTGATAAATCCTGATATTGCTCTCCCAACTTCTACAAAATATGATAGCTTTATTTCCACAATGTTGCCCCTAATTGAGATCCTTGTTTTGGCAGTAGCACTTGTTGCCGTGCAAGGAACTATAGCAAGTTAGGATTAACTTTTTTTCCTGAGGATCACTTCCTCAGTTCAGCTCACTCACTACTGTCTATGTATTGCTGTGCTGCCACAAGGGAGGGAAGAGGTATGGGAAATATGCTTTTGGAAAAAGCCAACCAAAAAGACCCTCTGCTTGCAACAGCTGTGAGGGCTTACATCAGCTCAAGCTACTCTTGAAATGACAGTCTGAATTAATCTCAATAACTCACATGAGGCATAGCCTAATGCATCATTGGCACTTTTGGTCAGACATCCTAGTTCACCCCAGTATTTTACTCTTCTCCGCTTTCCAGACACAGCCATGCATTCCTTGAGCTGGTGTTGGTACTTGCCAGACTGAGCAATGACCCAATTCAAATTTCTAAACCAGCAGTCACCTGCACTAACAAGAGGAAACAAATGGATTTCTCCAAGTTACAGAGTTGAAGTGTCCCAGAAAAGTGCTTGGGAGAATATAAGATGTAGTCAAAGGAAGGAACAAATACTCCCCTTTTGATAGTGGTGAGCTGCTACATTGGCTCAAAAATACTGGGCACAAATAAAATTTTATATTAAACATTCCCAGAAACATTCCCAGACAATTAGGCCAACTGGCACACAATGGCCCATTGACCGTGCTAACAAATTCTCATAAACTCCAAAACACTCTGGCTGCATGCAAACTGCCTTTTGGGAAATGTCTCTGGAATGAGCTGTCCTTGGGAGAAAGTTAGTTATGATCTGCCAAAATTGTAACAGGCAATGTTTTAATAGTTCTCTACTATGGATGGTTGAGTTCCAGTGCCTGGGAATGTTCCCAGATGCTTTGCATGTAGCCAGTGTGTCTAACTCCATAGAAACCTAGGTCACTAAATACTAGAGATTTGCCCAATATCTTGCTGCTTCTAAATCTTGGTTTTTAGTGTACTGTCTTGGGGTTCTGGAGCTGCTTGGGTTTGAACCCATGCATGAAAGAAGCACTTTAGGCACTTGTATCCTTACAATTTTGGTGACTCCAATTCTGTTTTTCCTATGGATGTTGTTTATATTAGCTATTGACATGCTTAAGCTGGTCTGTCTATTCCAAATATATTTTAAATGCTGAAAGAAACCTCCTTCTGACAGTTGAGTGTCCATATTTTCTTTTGAATTATTTTTCTATGTAATGTAGGCAATTTTCTGTTTCCTAAGCATCCTTTTCCTTAACTGGTTAAATATTCTAATAGGTTAAGTGTTTGGCTCTAGGGTCCCAGTAGGCAACAATTTCAGCTACCGCAACTGATCTGGAGTCTTCCAAAATTTTGAAGTGGCATTTAGCCACATGTAACTTAGTCTGGTGAGTGTGCTAAACATGCCTTCAGCCATTTTCCCACTGGTGTTCCTGAGTGATGCAGCTCTCTGGCTCCCTATCCTACTGCTCAGAAAGCAATACTGTAGGCAGATCTCTTCAAGAAGATGGTAGCCTTCTATGTGTCTTTGCAATTAATTCTCCACTCTACTTTCGAGACCCAAAATCTTATTAGCCTCAGGTGTAGATGTTTTCAGGTGTTTTTAAATGAGAGAGAAATTGTTTGATTAGAAAATAAGAAAATAAAAGGTTTTTGCTATAACTTGTCTTCCTTCATCTGGTACCTTTATATATTTATCTAAATAAATAAAACTTGAAAAGCAGAAAAGATGCATTTTACAAGTCCTGACTGAGCACCTTTTCTTCATCACCCATATTTTCCCTCTGTAAGTTGCAAATTTACATGGGATGTAAGCTATCCTAAACTCGTGTTTACAGGACAACGTGGTAACTTCCAACAATTTGTGTCAAAACTCACACAATTTGCATGCTGCTAGAATTGAAAAGCTCAGCTCTGGAAAAAAAGAATAAACAAAACAGGAACAAGAGAACAACAAATGAGATGGCTTTTTTTACTGAATCTGTCTGTATCTGCTGTACCTGCCTCGTGTGAGAAGGACAAAGGATAACTATCTGTTACAACTTCCTCTGACTAGGTGTCACAGAGCTGCCAATTCTTCTCATTTCAGCTCTGGTCTCACCAAGGAGTCTTCCCGGGAGTGGAAGGGAGAGTACAAGAGATCAGCATGTGCATAGTCCTCATTCAGCTGTGGATGTAAAGTTGTCTCTTGGGAGTCTAGCAAAGACCACCACAACCCACCTGCAGGCTCTGGGGGGCTCAGAGCACCACCACACATTGTGAGCTCTGTCTGAGGGTGCCTCTTTCTACCCTCTGCTCTGTCAGCTTTAAAGGGCTCAGAGTCTTTTCCTAATGAATTCTGTTATCAGGAACAGGAACCAGGAGTTGTCATTCCTCTGATTTCAGTGACTGATATGGGCGCTAAAATCTGCTATGAACTGTGACCTATTTTGACTTGGACTATGGCTGTATATTTTCAGGGTCTAATGAGGAGATGTTACTTTGTACTGCTAAAGATAGGAGCAATCTCACATTTAATCATGGCTTAAACCCAATGATGGTATGTGCTGGAAAAACTGTGATCTTGGTTTGCTGCAGTGAATGACCTTATTATTTTGCTTTTCAGATTTTAAGAAAAAAAATAAAAGTGATGTTAACTTCTGATAATTAAAAGATCCTACCAGCCCCTCTCTCCTGGTTCTTCACTGATTTTTCGTTGGCATTCTAGACTAATAAAAAAAATACAGCAACCTCCATCTCTTTATCACTGTGTAGATTTTTCACATATGTCTCCATTAATGAGAAGCTTTCTGCAGAAATTAAATCTAAGAAAATTTTGGGTTTTTAAGATCTGATTAATAGGGAAAGTATGTATGTGGGAAGAGCAGGATCCTTGGTACAAAAGCTTATTTCCTAAAAAAGAAAAGCCCAACACAGATTGCAAACTGAAATTTTCATATTCCACAAGGCCACAAGTATATTAATCCTTATTTCTATTGTAGTTTCAAATACAGTTTTGATATATTTTTCATTTGACTCAGGACATCAGCTAAGACATGTTGATGTCGACAGCAGTTCCTTCTTTCCCCTCAAAAGACAGGTCATGAGGAAATAATGCTACCATTTCATTTTTCACTGAACACCTACATTTTCATGACAGTTTCATTTCCCTTTTTAAAAATCATTTTTGCTGAATTCCATTCTCAATATAAATCATTACTCTTATACCCTGTGTAATATCCAATCTCAGTGCATTGCTGTAACAGGGCCATCTGATTTATGGTAATCCAGAATAATAGTCAGCACCAAGATGCCATTATAAAAACACTTAGTGAAAGAAAGATAGTTTATACATTCATGATGTTGCAAAAATGTGGGACATGCAGAACAGAGATAATAGTTTGCATGTTTCGAATATAAGGCAAATTGACAGCCAGAGGAAAACAGAGGAATGGCAAGGCTCCAGACGGCACATGCCACTTTTTTGTGGAGAAATTCAGAAGAATTCAAAGTGCAGTGCAGCCAGTTAGTCACCAGAACCAATGTAAAGTGATCAAAAAACCTTCTGTATAGTGTAATCAGCTGTCTGTGAGACAGAAATGATTTAAGGAAATGAAATGGGCCAGACAATGTCTCTCTACCCCTCAGTTCCTTCAGTATGTACAATACTGTATCCATTAGATGAAAAATGTAATCAGGCAGCCGTAAGAGGATCTAGAGAATATCTTAACCGTCCAGAAAGGCTACAACAGTCATTCTTCAGCCATAATACCATGCTTGTCTCCCGGAAAGGATGAATTTAGATCATAATCTTTTAGATATTTTGTTTTGGCTCTGATTTTCTAAGATCATTTGACATCACGTGCCAGGCTAAACTCTTGCTAGGATTGCCAAAACCCTTTCACATCCCCTGTGCATCTGGTGAGAGGTATGGCTTTTTGTTCCTTCTTCT
>VZRF01006973.1:0-200281 GCA_013396875.1 Vireo altiloquus
TGTCCCCAGCTTACCCCGCCAGGCCAGGTACCTGGGCCTTCCCACCCAGACCAAGTGGATATCAATCCACTGAACTCCATGGTTGAGGGGGACCCTCAGCACCAAGACCATTTGATGGAGAGCATCCATGGGATTCCATTGGGATCCACAGAGACGTGAGGTTTTCTGCCTGATCTGTCTCTGTCACTCTCTCTCCCCCAGAACTACCTCTCTGTCTCCTTCTCTCATTTCCTGTTAAATATAATCTGTAGTCTTAACTTGGTGGTGCCTCAACTTAATTAAGACTTAAGTTTTAACTTAGTTAAGTGCCATGTTTGTGCCTTAATTCAGGCAAACTAACACACCAATAATTTTATCTATCACTCTAACAATTTTAATAACCACATCATAACCACGACTTTTTCCCTTATTTGCCTGAAAAGATTTTCTTCTTCTCCCTAAGGCTATTGCTCAGTTATTTTTGAGTTCTACCATCATTAATACTCAGTATATTTCTAGAATTCAATCTTTATAAAAGTCTGCACAAGCTTTTTGCTCCAGTAGTACTAACTACTTTTGCTATTGTACTTTCAACCTTTTTATTAACAAAGGCTGACCTGACATTAACAATTCAGCAGAACAGGAGAGCAGTAGAACAAAGTAGATCAAAGCATATGGTGCTGAGCATCCTAAATTACCAACCCTGCTTTGAAAGGTTCAGAGTTACATTTTACACTACCTGTCTTCTGGACCAAGCATCCCAAACACACAGTTCAAGGCTGTCCAGAGGATCAGTGGGTTTGGACTCTCACAGTTCCATTAAAGAAGAGCAGTAGGTGAGCTACCAGTCTGACACTCTCCAAAAAGTATCTTCTAGTTTACATGCTTCGTGTAAATCAACACCTGCCAGGAGATAAAGCTTTAAAAACCAGTTACCTCAAACTGAAGTACTAACAAATGTGCAGGCAACAATCACATTTGTAGCAATGAAAGGAAAGAAAAAACTTCCAAGACTATAAACTCCACAACCTCAGCAAAGAGACAGATACACTGCTATAACAGATTAGCTTTTGACATGGATTTTAGATTTGGAAATTTGAGACAATAAACTCTTATTTTCTAATCTCCATGTATGATTTTCTTTTAGTTCGGTCAGTCAAAAAACTCTTCAGTACTGGTAAACACCTTTCCTTACTGGCCACTTCAAGATTTCAGTAATGACTCTGTTAGCACAAGTTTTGAACACAGTGATCATTCAAGTCTACTGACCTGTCCAAAATTTTACTTCCATTAGTGTCTCTCTTATTTGACTAGATTTTTACAGTTATTTACAGTGGGAAGAAGAAAAAAAAGAAAATCCAGAAAAAAACCACGTAAAACTACCAAACCTCCTCAGGGCTAAAATCACAATTGCATTTTGAACAGAAAATTGGGTTTTTTCCCTTTTTGACTGAAAATTATTATTTTATTACTTCATTTACTGAAGGACAGAGTAACAAAACCTCCAGATTTTTATTAAGTCACAGAATAAAAAGATCACAACTTTTCTTCATTCAAGATTTTATTAATCCAACTATTCAAATCTCTCATTATTAGGTTAAGAAAAGGAAAAAAATCAACAGCAGTATAAAGTGTTTCATGTTGCTATTTTGCTACTAAATGCTATAGAAGTTGAAACTTATTTTTGTGAGAGGCATCTAACTCACACCCAAGACCAAGCTAAGCTTTCTGCTCTTTTGTATTTGGGAGACTTCAGACCTTCAAGTTGTAAACCAAGGCTTTCCCTGGTGCACCTGGAGAATCTATCACAATTAGTTCACATTTTTTTGTGAAAATTTCAGGACAGACTTAGAGAATATTTAAAATAACACCTAAAATTCTTTTTATTTTGTGGCAGATGTACTATGGAAGTTGGTTTTATTCAGACAGTGCAAATCTGCAATTTATCAAGTCTCATTCTAGTGACTTAATGTTTGCTAAATACTCATTTCAAAAACTGAAAATATTTGGAATTTACTACATGGGGTAAATTGCAAGTCTTTGCTCATATCACAGTCTATTACATGGATTTCCTATCTTTTAATTTCATTGCTGGGGTATTTTTATAGTTTATGCAGATATCCAATGCTTTCATCTCCCCCTTTCATTTTTTTTTTCATTTTTAGAAATGTGAAATAGATATTTAATTTTTACAGAAATTGTTATTGTAGAATCACCCATGAAAGCTGTATTTAACTTTATATTTGAGGCATGAGAAGTCTTTTTCAAAAATGCCAAACTCTAAGTAACTGCTTTGATAGAACAAAATCACCCTTTTTAATGACCTCTGTGTAACAATTGACTTTCCATTTACTGTATGAAATAGATGCAAGAAGATGATTTACATGCCAAATAACTAGTATTGTTAAAATGGCATCCATTTTTCAATCTGTGTGATTTTATCATAAATGCATAAAACATTCTTGATAATGTTTGAGGTACCCAGAAAACTACTGGCAAGAGATATTATCCAATGTCATAAATATCCCGTGCAGCATGTGAAAAATTTGTCCATCAAACAATGCATAGGTTCTTCCTTGCACTTCAAACTTGGACTATAATTCCCAAACTTCTATTGAATCAAAGTTAGCCTATATTTATACCTGTCTTTTGAATAACCCATTTTCCTTCTAAGCAAAGGGACAAAGGAGGTTCCAAAAAATTACTGTGGAACAGTAATGCTATTACTGAAGTAATTCCCATCATGAAAGATGATCTAAGCGTGAAAGAAGTCCTAGGAATGGTTTCAGATCTTCTTACTTGGGATATTTTCAGTAAAATCAAATATAACCTGAAACACATTTCCTAGACAGCATATAAATACATTTTTGTTTTCTTTTTTCTGATTTGTATATAGAACAATGTGTCAATTGCAGGTCTACAAAAGATTTTTAAAAATCTATAAAAAGCCAAATTAGTCACAAAAGACTCTTGGATTAAAAAGTCCACGTCTTACTAAAATACAGCAAAAACTAACATCCAGCTTATCAATCAGTGCTGATCAGGATACTTCCATTGATGTCAAATTTATGCTAGCTAAGAATCCAGCCTTAGATTTAATGATCTAATTGGCAATGAAGCAGAAAGATAGGTTTACAAAATCCACAGTGAGGAAACAGAAGAAAAATAGAAACAAAGAAATACTCTGGCAGCAATCCAGTATTCATAACTGAGCTAATGTTCAATTACTGTGAAATGCTTTATGGAAATAAATGTTAGTTCTACATGAATCCCTAATGAGTTCATTACAATCAATGCTATTAAAACAAAGTGTTACTAATATGCCAAACAACTGTGATTGCAGTTTCATAAACTAATGTTTAATATCCATCAGAGATTAAAAAATATTTCTGTAATAACTAAACATAATGATGTGTCTAATTTGAAATTATGACATGGATGATAATATTAATTAGCCTTTTACACATAGTGAAATGTGTAAAAGACATTAGTATACCTAAAGATTACTGAAGTATCACAAAACTACTCTTATGATGTTTTACTTCATCAGAATAGGAAAATCATAAAATCATTACATCATATAATCATTCACTTGTTTTCATTTTTTTTCCCCAAAGCCGAAGTGTTTATGAACATATTCTTTTGCTTAGAAATTTTTAATTAATATAGTACTTACAACATGGAATTCAATCACCATTTTCAGTTTCCTAAATGACAGCTAAAAAAACCCAACTATTAAGTACTTACACAAAGATATGCTATTAATATATAACGGTTCCCCATAAGGGGGAAAACCATGAAATTATGTGAAACTGCTCAGTCTGAATGTTCCCAAGGGCCTTTCCAATGGAGAACAACACATTTTTGTTAAGAGTTTAATGGGTGATTTTATCTGATAATGTATTTACGAAGCAGTTGCACAAGCACCACAGTAAGGACTTTAAGTGTGTTTCACTTAAAACACACACAGCTTAGCCACAGACTTTAAACATAGCATATCTGTGGAGTTAACAGCTGAAGCAGCATCAGCAGGACAGTATCTACATAGAAAATGGTGTCACTCATAGTATACATTCTAAGCGTCTGTGTTTTTCAAGAAACCTGGGAGTTTCCAATCTCATTTGGAACTATTTAAATACTATCCTTGCAGTTTGAGTGGAAAATTAACAGTGAGCATTTAGGACATATATACATATACATGTATATATATACACATATATATGTACACTGGTAAGAATTAAATATCTACATAGTCACCTGGATAAAGAGTAATTTTTATAAAATCTGTGATAAAACCGCAGTTTACAGGCCACTAGCAATAGTAACAAACTATTGCATTAAATGTCATTTTTTTTCTTGGGTTCACCTTAAGTTAGTTGAAATACTCCAAGCACTCTGACAAAGATAAACAGATATTTCCACTCTTCCCCAGACACCTGACGGATGCATTACCTTTCACAGCAATCACACGTTGGAACAAAGTTTTATAGTTCTGTGCTCTAATATTAGAAGCACTGCTTACAAGATTGCTTTCTTACAGATTATATTCCCATAATTATTTTAACAAACACTGTAACTATTTTTCTTCTTGACCTATTTTTGTTTTTTATTCTAACACAGTTTCTTTAGAAACAGGCTTTAAAAAATTACCACATGAGCAGGCATAGACCCTCTTCCCCTTTGCTGAATGGAAAGTAGTGCTGAAATCTCTGACACTCAGATGAAAATGTTACAAACAGCAAAACTGTAGCATTTTTAGACAAGTTCTCTGACAGGACAAATGTATTGTATGCATATACTAAAGTCATAAAGAAAAAAGTGATGTCAGACAAATGTCCTGGGTTGCAATGGGAGATGTGCCCAGGGGTGTGTATTCTATCAACGTCTTCAGGTCTCTGTTGAAACCAGGTGGGGCAGTGTTCCCTGCCTCCTCCCTCAAGACTATCTCCTGTTAATGGGCCCATCAGTGCCTTGCTGCATGACTCACAGATAGCTCCCTCCTGAGCTATCTCCTGTTAATGGCCCATCAGGCCTTTCCGTATGACTCACCATCCCCTTGTGAGATGCTCCACCCAGAGGGAGGAACCAAGTATTCCATCCTGGATATAAACTGAGATTTTGAAGACCACAAGTAGCTTTTCCCACTGGATTTCCAGAGGACAAGAGCTACATACCTACCACTGGACCTTCCAAGGAAGACCAGACCCTGTTACAGGATTGCTGCTTCAGCAGAACCACATCCATCACTTCAGGAGGACTGCAGCCACCATCTTATCAGACTGCTACTGCTACCCTGACTATCAGGGTGTCAGGTCGTATCTGACTCTGTCAGTTTGAACCAGTGTTTTTCCTGCCTTTATTTCTAATTTTCCTAATAAATTGTTATTCTGAGTTGGTGTCTCCCACTGGTTTGTTTTTTCAAACCAGAACAACAAACAACCTCCTTTCAACAGAACTCCCTTCCCAATCCATGAAGAGATCAAGTGGAGCCTTTAAACATAACAAGCACCCCATGTAAGAATTAGATGAGCACGACATATGGAGGACTGTACCCACAATCCTTGCATGCCAGGAAAGTCATGTATGATTTTATTCCACAGTCAGACATAGAAAGTTACTTAAGGGACACTGGAAAAGGCTAAGGAATGAGACAAGAGACTTACAGTTGGGTCACCAGGATCATAGTGCCCACAATGCAGAATAGCAACCTGGTGACTTCCCACTCTTCCAGCATATCCATGAAACATAGACAACAGGGCTCCTGCTTTCTGCTGGCACTGACATCAAATGAGAAAGCTGGGTTCCATATCTACTACCTTCCTTTCTCTCATTTGCATACTTACCTCACCTGCTTTGTACAGCATAAATTACATCTGTAGATTTTCCACTCTGTACAGATTACTAAATCTGGGAGGTGAGCGGTAAAGTAATATTACTTCCTTCCATGTCCTATGGTTTGTTTTCAAAGCCAAACCATGTTCACTGAAACCTTAATGGTCAAGTTAAAACCTGAAACTCTTTGAGGGAAGTAGTTTTTGAGGGAAATCTTAGTGATGACCACACATCACTAAGATTTCCATTTTTAAAGGCTTTTAGTCACACATTTTACATTAAACAATAACTGAATAGAATACAAGCTTCTTAAAACAATATCTGAAACTCCCTGCCTACAGCCAATTGCTAGTCTAACAAGTTAAATACTACCTCTGCTTTTATAAACCTGCTCCTTTTTTGCATTGTAAATGAATTATTTGCTGCACATACAAAGATTGACCAAAAAAGATGTCATTTTCTTACTGAAACCGTCTATAATTGCCAGCTAATATTCTCTACTGAAAAACAAGAGATATGAATCTCTGCTTCCTCAGATAGGGAAGTTGATTGTATCACGACTTTCTACCCTCTTTGGCACCATATTGGGTTTGTGTGGCAAGGTTTCAGTAATGGGGCGATTACAAGGATGATTTCTCTGGAAGCTGCTAGAAGCTACCTCTGTGTCTCATGGAACAAATGCCAGACAGCTCTGAGATGGATCCCCTGCTGGTCAAATCTGAGCTCAGCAGCAGCACTGGTAGTGCCTCTGGGATAACAGATTTCAGAGGGCATTAAAAACCAGCCCTACAAAACCAAGACAACAGGAGGGTAAAATTAGCTGATATGCTGGCAACCCCCAGTCAAATCAGGCAACTGGGGCTTTCTCTCACCAAACTTTATTATTATTATTATTTATTTATTATTACCAGGAACTGGGTTATCCTATTTCAAACGTACCTACAAAGGCAGAGCACTAGTATCTCTGTCAAAGAAAGTTCCCCTGCCTTTAGTCAGAACTCATTCAGAGACAATTCATGAGAATAACAAAGATAATTGTAAATACTATGGACTTACATCACTTCTAGAAGTTAGGCCACTGTCATTGGATGTCGGAACATTTTTGTATCTCAAAACAGATCTCGTTTTATTAAAGGACTGAAAGAAAACAAAGCAAAAACAACAAAAAAGAGAGAAGAAAGAAGAGATCAGATTCCTGCAGAGTGGAAGTTATTTTCTTCTAAGTAATTAGTGGTACACTTAATTGTCTACAGCAGCTGATGCTGCCTATAGCTTTTATCATCTTAATTGCAGAAACCAGTGAAAACTCCTCCAATCAATACAAATTAAGAAAGTGTAGGAGATAGTTCACCCAATGTGTGTCTACAGCCCTGGATTTTTTGTCTTTTCATTAAGTTTTATGTGGTACCTTTTGTAGTGACATAATCCAGAAGAACTCTAAAACCGAGCTAACCAGAGCACAGCACATTTGAGTGCTACTGGCTCTGCCAATCTTTGCTGGAGCTAAATAATTCTGTTTCCAGACAACATTCAGATCTGACCAATACAGGCTATTTTTAAGTGCAGAACACAGGTTACATTTTTTTCCCCTCACTCAATGGTCTTCAAGCTTAAAACTGCCTTATGTAACAAATGTAGTATTCTGAGTCATTGCAAATTGCCAGAGGAGAAGATTTGAAGTACACTTCAAGAGCTGTTCGGATACACTAAAAGCTTTGAAAACTGTTTTTCTTAGATCTGTATTGATACAAAATTTTTCCAAATTATATTCTATATATTAGAATTATTCTATTATATTCTATATATATTCTATATTCTAGAATTTCTTCTGTGAGAAATTTAGGCTACGTATTTTCTAGTTGAAGATGTAATTAGCACTGCATAAGGACAAAAAACTGTTTTGCAAAGGACTGGGATGCAGAAAGTGACTTTCCAAACTGAAAAGGATTTTAATGATTTAAAATATCCTCTAAGCAGTCTTCTCAGGATAGTCATTTCATAACACAAACAGGGAAAATGGTACCATTTAAAATTAATAATTAACATAATTATTAATAATTAACTGTTATAACTAACAGTTAGAATAAAGCCAAAATGTCTTGTTCCAGTAACTTGATGCAAAGAAAAAATTGAACATTCTGTAGTGTTGAAATTCCTCTTTCTTTCCCATTTTTAGGGGTTTTGTTCAAAATTTTATTTGAAGATAATGTTTCATGGAATTCACCTTTTTTCTCTCCCAATCCCAGTAGCCACTCTTTCAACACCAGCATTTGTGCAGCTGTGATTTTGATGAGGTTCTAACTCACAGATCTGTTACTGAGATTATTCTGTGAAAGGCCACCACACCACAATATATTTTTGCCATTCTTAAAATGCCGCTGATGTTTAAAAAACAAACACTTATTTCAAAACTTCTTTCAAATTGTTTCAAACAACTGTTGCTACTCCTTGAAAGATCAGCACTATCATCCTCATGCAAGGACATCACAAGGGTGACAGAGAAACAAGGTGTCTTCCCTCTTGCCAGTAGTACCTTCAGAGCGACAGTTCCATTTTCCCCCCTCCATTTTCTCTTGACCGATATTTATTTATATACTTCAACTGAGATTTATCTTTTAAACTACCAGGTCTGAAAACAGCTTCAGGTAAAATAGCTATTAAGAGATAACTTCCTTTTGCATCCTCTAGTTTTTGATCAAAAACAGTATTCTCTACCAAAATCATCCATAAAGTTACTAGAAGAAAAAAAACCAAACTATTTTTTTGATGTTTTCCTGATGGAACATCATGTAGCAAAAGAATTTTCACTTGGATCTGATTGCAAATGTAAATGAAAACAGTTTCATAGAACTAGATGACTAAGTAAGGCAAAAGTCTCTATGCTTTAGAACATTAAACAAATTTGCAACAGTTACCTGGAGAAAAATTAATTTTTTTCATTTTTGTCAAGACCCTTGCACTCCTGAGAAGCCCAACAATAATATAGCAAAATTTTAGGGGAAATAAATCCGTTAAAAAAAAAAAAAAAAGAGAGAGAGAGAGAGAAGGATTACTAAAGAAGTTATTAAAAACTAGGAAGCTTAGAAGAAAAAGTCTGTGGGAAACATCTGAAAAAACCTTTTAAAATGCTAACTGTTTAAGTTTCTTCATACCATTAGTAAAATTACAATTCTTAAACTGAGACAAGTATAAACACAGAAATAAAACCACACAGAATAAATATTTTCTGGGCTTCCACAATCATGGAATACTTTTAAGAAAAAATGGCAGGCACAAAGTAAGTGCCTGTAATTATAATAAGTTTCTCTGCTGTGGAAACTGCTACTTAGCTGTAAATAGAAGTAAAAACAATTATTTCCTGCCAAAAAAAATTTCAGCTTTACATTTTATCATTCCAACAGTTTTATTAACAAGATAACAATATTTTGCTCTCACAACTTTGAAAGCAGAACCATATGAATTAATAGCTAATTCAGATTTAAAATTAATGAGCTTTACCATGCTGATTTCTTTCCAATTTTCTTGAATAAAATTTCCTTTAAATAGTCTTTCACACAATGCATAATCTTATAAGTCCCAACTGAGTAACAATGAAGTCTCGTTAGTCTTTGTCACCTCATAATCATTCATGCTGCATTTTAAACAATGAACATAAATTGCTGCCTTGGGAAATTATTTTCGAGTTATGAAAGAAATATGTGCCAGTTTAAGTTGTAGTTTGTTCTTGTAAAGCATTTTATACTAAAGAAGTCTTACTGGGCATATGACAGTGTTTTCTTATTAAATTACTTTTTTTTTCTGCTAAGTGCGGATTATTTCTGGCATATGCTTAATCCTAACTGCCTACCTACTTTATAACACCTCTATTTAAAAACAGCATTTTTCACAGATCTCAAAATGTAGATTCATGTATTTTAAAGGAACACCTCAAAGCAATTCAAAAGAAGAGAATAAAGAAACCAAAACAAAACATGCAAAGTGTTTTTTCACAAAGAAGGAATTTCACAGGACAAGTGCTTATTTCAAGGTATTTCTTTAATTTTTCCCATACCTCATTGTCAAGTCATCTGTTTCTGGCATTTTGACAGCATTTATAATGGAACCAGTCCCTTGTTTGTTGACCTACCAATTAAGCAACACTAACAATTAAATCAGAATCCACCTCTGGGCAGTGGGCCAGCACAAATCTCACCTACCACTTAGGCGCTGTTTTTGACTAATTTTGAGAGCAGACTGCAGCTAAGTATGTCACTAATGGATGTTTTTATTTTACACAAAGATTCAGTTCATGTCTTATCCTTCATATAGGAAACAATATCTTGTTTCATGTATGGAACTATTCTGGCATTAATTTTAGTGCTACAGGATCATAATGCATTTCCAAATCCAGTCAATGTCCACCACTAAATGTAGAAAGAGAATTGTCACCATATTGCAATATCAACTGCCTGTAAATAGGCAAGGTGCTTACTTCAGATTTGGAGGGAGAGCAGATAACAAGCAAATTTTACAGAGACAAAGCTGGAAGATTAATTAACTCTGGTTTACCACCGAAGTTATGCTATCAGGGAGGAGAAGGTGAAATGTGGGAAACTCGCAAGGCTTTTGAGCAAAATAAGCTTTTAATTAAGGCTTCCACATTCTTGCAGATCATCTTAGGGATGCTTCTATCTTTACAAGGGTATCATCAGGTGCAGGCACCCTGAAGTTACATATTTCATGAAGAGGGAGACTGAGACATGTTGCTGTTAAAAGGCTCCCATCAGGATTCTTTTTCCTCATTTCTTGGTTTTCTTCCTGTACCTTAGGAGGGTATGAACAGACCAGCTGATTAAAAATATGGGACTTTGGTTTTAAAATGGAAATTTCTGTAACCTAAGATATAGAACCATGTTCTCTGACCAAATAATAATTAGCCCATGCAAAAACACATCTGTTTTAACACACAACAGAAAGACTCCAGTACTTTAAACCCAATAATTAGCTCCTTTCTGGGCAAAATAACAAAGTTGAAATAGATACCGCTCAAGTTGTTAATGCCCTGCATCTTCCATCCTAAGAGCACTGAAAGGATTCAGTCCCTCATGAGAAATGGCTTGTTTAGAGAAACAGTTTTCAGACAGGAATCTAAACTCCAACTCTTCCATGGAAGGACATGCCTCCCTATAGACTAGAAGAACAGAGTCTCACATATCTGTTCTTGCATAATTCTCTCTTATGAGACCTAGGGAGATCTCACCCTAGCATGCAGACTTTTGGGCATTTCACTCTTCAGGAGCTTACTCCAAACATAGAATCACCACCTCAGATTACCTGAAAAGCATGTTATTCCATTAAAAGCTAAAGAACCAGGAAAAGCCAGACTGAATTTTTAAGGTTTGGATTTAGTGACTTATAAATTATTATTAGATGTCAGACCTACGAAAAAAAAAAAAACCAAAACTTTACGAATCTTAAAGTATGAAATAAATAAAATAGAAGCTATTAATAAGTTTGAAATTCACAATTCACAGATGTGTCAGTCACCTTTTAGCTTTTATTTTTCTCTCACAAGATTTGTCAGTCCTCACCTCCTTCTCTGTCACTAAATATTAAAAAGCAGAAATTGAAGCTTCAATGTAAGAGTTCCGTTTCCACACAGGGGATCTGGAAATACAGAGATTTCAAGTCCCCTAGAGAATGTCTTGGAAACCTGACCCATTATTACATATCCAAGACCATCAGTCCTGTGACAGGGGCCTGAGAGGTTCAGGGAACCCCAGCTCTTGGGTCAAGTAAATTACATTACCGTGTTAGGGAACTTGAGACATAGTGGACAGAGGAAAGCTGAATAACCACAACCTCCTACTGAAAAGACTGCCTAAAGCTTTAAAAGACCAGATTTCCAACAGAACAAACATGAGAACGGTTAAGAAAGCAGTGGGATTTGCAGTCATGGTTTTGCAAGGCATTCAAAGTAAAAGTAATAAAAAAAATATTTCACAACAAAAGTCTTGTTTTGCGGCACAGTTTCCTACCTAGCTGTAGTTTAAAGGATCTGTTCCTGAATTGAGTTGCATCAGTTCTGTCATTCCCATATCCTTAAAAATTTGTAGAAGAAAGTTTTCAAAGAGCCAGGACCTCTTATTGAAATGTCTCATGAAAAGAGGAAAAAAATCTTTATACAAGAGCTTGCAATGACTAATAGGCTTCACTTTTAGTTAGTTAATGATCCAATTCAGCTGTGATCAAAGCACAACAGCTAGATAATTCAGGATAGAAAATGGAGTTAATTTACTCAGATATGATACTACTTTCTTAATTACTTTATTTCAATGGAGTTTCAATTAGTTATTAGGTTATTTTACTTATTAGTCCAACAAGATGTCTGCAGGCAATTAACATGTCACTCCTCATGAAAACAGAACTTTATTTTTTTTCCTGAGACATGTTTTTAAGATTTATATTACTGAGACTTTTTTAAAAGTTTATGAAAAAAGTAATTAAACACTGAAGCTCAGTGAATTGGAAATTTATTTTTCTTTAAGGGACTGAATGAGTGTAATGAAAAAAAAGTTACCATTAGTAAGAACCATTTATTGGTGTCTTATCTAGTTTCCAGTTCTGATTTCCAAACATGGATTTCCCTTTTAAAGAAGGTGGACCACAAATCAAGACAGTCGGTTTTTGTAATAAAGACATTCTCTCAAACAGCTAAGCTGTATCTCTAAGCAGTGTTCAAGCCCTAGAAACAGTTAAAAAACATGAGCTACAGCAATTACTATATCAGAATTTATCAGTTTGTATTCTAATATCAGTCACTCAATATTCTAATATAAGGATATATAGATATATATAGATATATATATCTATAGTTTTAGACAATTTATGGAGCAGGGTCTCCAAAATTAGTTACCTCCCCTTAAGTTTTCCACCCCTTGCCCTCTACCAACATGGAAAGAAAAACGGGAAGAGATTTGAGTGAAAAAATAACAGCTTACTCAAAGAAAAAGAACACCAACCAATTACCTGAGTGGCTAGACCTCGTGGAGCAGGCCATCTCTCTCCCAACACGGATGGACTGGGGGTAGCTGGGCTTGTGTTCATGAGCTGCAAACCCCTCTCTGCAACCCTACATAGGGTATGAACTGCTATAAAGATTTTCTGTTTTACTTTTTAAGTCAAGGACAACTATAGGTCTTTAGGCCTCTTGTCTTCATTTAGCTGTTCTCTGGTTTCTAGGCTCTTAAGTACTCACCCCTCAAACCAAAATGCAATTAGGTAGTGTTAGATATGAACTAACTTTTAGATACAATTTAATGGGGACAAAGTTGGCAAAGCAAAAGGAAACTGTCTGTTAGAAAGGATTCAGCCAAGGCAGATGTCTGCCTCCCACCAGACAGCTGAACACACACAATCTCCAACAAAATGGCTACATTTTATACCCTTTCCTCGGCCCCCTTCCCATTGGATGGGTACTCCAGAACTTACCCTCTCTCCCGACCACCTACTCTTCTGTCCCCTCCCCTCTCACCCTTCTTCCTTTCAGTCAGGTTTTCAACTCCTCCCCTCTCCCAGCTCACAGCAGCACCCCGCAAACCACCCAGAGCAAATCCGGACACAAACAGCAATGCACAGGATCAACAACTTCCACTTTTTCACTTAGCAGCCTTTTGGCTTCAGCAAAAATATTACCTCATCTCTCACAGCAGAAAGCAGGATGAGTAGAGAAAGGGGAAGGCTTCAGCTGCAGCCTTGCAAACCTCATTACCTACAAGATAAGCAATTTAGACTACTCAGACATACTGGCCCTGGAAAAGTCAGGCAGAAATGCTTACTGGAGAGGAGCAGAATTAACTTACTTTTCTAAATGTATTTCCCAAGAGACGAGGTCCCACAAACTTTATCAGCCTAGAAAAAGTGCTAAAGAGTGGGTCAGACCAACTTGGAGGAAGAATAATGAGCTTGACAGCCAGCCCTGCCGGGAAAGGCATACAGACAGCTGTGGAGACAGCCAGGCTGACAGGCTTTTTTACTGTTTTGTTTTTAATGGCAGTCTGATAAAATAGGATGATCAAACAGAAATGCACATTCATAAAGTCATTCTCTGACTCTCTGAACCTTCTTCTCTGTTATTTATGGCAAGATAAATCAGAGAGGTTTTAGTTGATGAAGAAAAGCTTCAGGAATGATTTTCTTAATTCCAAGAAAGGTCAAGTTTCTTCTTAGAAGAAAATGACTAGGCACGTCCTTCTTAAGAACTAAGAAGTTCCCAACAAATTTGATTTCTAAATGCAATTTTGCATAGGCAATTATTTTTTTCTCCAACTCACAAGATTTGACTTTTTGTTTTATTTTTTAAAATAAGTATTTTGAAGGAATCCTTTGCTTTTCGCCCAAATAGTAACATCCTGCCTTATTCTGTGTTTGAATAAGACTTAATTTTATTTATCCAATGGTAGACTCATGGCAGTATGACCCTCCTGCAGAAACAATACTTTTAAAGAATTTCAGAAATTTTCAGAAAGTTGAACTCAAATTGAGACTCCTTCTGGTATCACAAGATTAAACTTTTTCCCTTGGGTGCCCAGTACAGATGCAAATGCCATATGACCACTGCTGTAAGAATTTACAAGATGCTAATTCTGATTTACAGGATTGGCTTAGAGCCAGATTAACCTTCTCCTATGAAATTCTTAATAACTTTGTGCCCAAATAGATGTTTAACAACATCATTACGTTGTCATCAACCTTGACAGTGTGAAGTATTTACCACATTTTTGAAGCAGTGTTTAGCACCTTATAGGACAGAAGTGAAATTTTAGCTTTTGGGATGAAATGAAATAGAGTACAAATGATCAGTTGGGAAAAAAAAAAGACATTTTTAAAAAAAAAAAAATCAAACCTTTTACCGTAAGGGATTAACCACTATGGGGAAAAAAATCCAATCCTTGCTCTCCTAAATACTTCTGTAGGAACTTAGGAACTTCAATACTTTAGGAACAGATGATGTATTATTATTCCCAATTTTTAGGCTCAAGTATCAAGTGCTGTATCAAGTGGTTTATCAAGTGCTTCATTTCTCTATGGCACAAGACAAGTATCAGATTCCCAATTTTTTTGATATGTTATACCACTGTTATATTGTCATTACACAAATGTTTCTTCTACAGCCAGAGCTTATAATTGTATTGACATCATCCTCCCAACTGGTCCCATACAACCAGTAAGGGCAAAAGGTCAATTAGTGACTGATGTTAGCTAAAAACAGAAAAAGGCAGGGAGAGAGAAATTAAAAAGAAATCTATTTCAGTTCTATGCTGAAACCTATTTACTTGTATCCAAACACTGGCTTTCTCTCTCCCAGTCAAAACCAAAACAAAACACTTCAGTAGGTCCTACAGATTCCCTAAAGATAGAGATATAGAAGTAGGCTGTTTGAACCTGGGCCTCCCAAACGCTGAATTAATGTATTAGCAATTTTTCCCCTCAAGCTAAGGAGGGTCAGATCTAAGTCTTTCCCTTTCTAGAATAGCTTATTTATTCTGCTACAGCTACTTTGAGGAAATTCAGTCAAAGGTTCTCTCTTTGGAGAGGAGTCCTTACTCTTCGGAGTGCTCAAGTATTTTATCTTAAAAATGCAATAAATAAATATGCACAGAGTGCCAACAAAATCCAACTCAGATTGGAAGTGATTGTCTTCACAAAGGGATCAGGTAACACCATTTATCTGTCAAGGCTAGACAATGAATGAAACATTCTTGCCTCTGAGCTGTTTTCTGAACAGCATCTGGTGTCATGAATGTAGTAAACAAAAATGCCTTAAGGAGAAAATGCATTCCAGTATTAAAATCCCCATCATTATGAACTTTTTGGAAAACAGAAAAAGCTAAAGGCTTTCCTTCATTGTTTTTTTTCATGGGGAAAAAAAGTAACTAGCAACAGGCAATACAACCATCCAGCAGTATTATTTTGGACAGTTTGTAGTTTTGAAGTGCTTTGTATGCTTAATAGCTCTCAATTAATTCAGCCAGAGGAAACGAATTATGAAATTACTATAGAAAATAGAATGCAGTACTGCATGCAAAAATTAAACTGTATGAATATATTTGCCAATGCCAAACATTAAAAAGGAGCATAGAAATGGATAACCCAAGGCTGAACCAGGTCTGTTTTGAGGCAGGTAGGAGAGGAGAAGATAATTTGTTTTCAGATAAGATCAGACTCAATTTGGCATCTCAGACAAAACTTGTCATAGTACGACAGTGAACACCAACAAATGAGTTGAAATTGCAAAGCAACTAGAGTTTCCTTAGTTTGCCCTGAAAGTTCTGGACGGTAGATACCATTCTCTGATCATCACAGAAGTCAGAAAAGAAAAAATTACATCGAGAAAATCACAAATTTCAGCATCTAAGCAACTTCTAGTTCTCAAAAGCACAGAAAAAATAACACATTTCTGGCCATAGTGAGGAAGCATCAGGATGGTCCATGCTTCTTTCTATTCGGGGGCTCACCTCTCTACCTTGCATTCATATTTCATGACTGCACAGAAAGGCAGTATACTAAGACTGTCCAAAGTTAATAGCTGAGCACTGACATTTTCCATGCTCAGGTTTGCTTCAGAGAAAAGTTTATTCAATAAAGTTCAGAGAAGCAGTCATTGTGCAAGTACTGCATGAATATCTTTAGCAATAATAAACTCTCCAGCAAGTACAAGTGTTCAAACTATTCAGTGAACTAATTAACTGAATTCATCTGCCATTTTTTAACCTTTTCTAATTAATGTTCTTTCCAGGAATAAAATACAGAGCAAGGTCACCTTAGGAAAGTATAACAAAACAACTGGTAGAGGGACAACATCATGAGTCAAAGAAAAAGTGTGTTATAAAGTAAATCATCATCTCTGTTGTATATCTAAAGCTAGATGAAGTGGTTAATATCATATAGGTTGCGTGTCAGTCACAACTGCAGCTCTGCTGGTCATCACAAAGGCTTGGTCTGTGGCTTCACTTTCAAATAATTTCCAAGTTAATTGGAAATGAGTAATTATTCACAATTACTAAAAATGTAGTATTTTTGATGTTTTCCCTTATGTATGTTGATTCTCTCACAGACGGGGAGTAGCTTTTCATTTCTAGGATATATTTTTTGCATGACTTCAGGGTAACTCTGAATATTGTTCTAAAGAGAGTTAGTAGAAGCATACTGTGCCATTAAGACATTGTGGCTCAGTTGCTACTCTGCAGAGATGAATGATAAAAAGCATACCTCTACTCCTGCCCAGCAGGACCAAGAATTGAACTGGCCTCAATCACAACTAGAGCAAATCTCAATGCTGCATTTGGTCAGTCAATTTATTTCTTTTGTGAGACAGGAGTTAGAAAATAGGAACAGGAGCAAGAAAGCTCAGAGCTTTACAAAGGCAGGAAAATCACTTAACAACCACTGTCATGGGCTAAACAAACTGGACTTGGAGAAGTTATTGCAAGTTACAATAAATATTTAGTTCCTGAGATGGGTAAGTAGAAACCAATATAAAAAAGGAACAAACATTTATAAGCTTCAGAAAATACCTTTTCACCCCATTTTCCAAGCTCAGCTCTGTGTCTTCAGGTGGGTCCTCTTTAGAGTTGGCTGGAGCCAGCTGGGTTTGGTCAGCCCTGACCTCTCACAGAGGCCAACCCTGCTGCCTCTTTGCCCTCCTCCCTTAACTTTACCACATAAACCCAATTCAGATAATGATGTTCCTTACTAAAACAGCATTTTGAACAAGATTTTTCTAGAAAAATGCAAATTTAATGCAAATGGTGCAGGCTAGTGTAAATTTAGCAAATGGGGAACAAAGAAATCCATAGGGCTTTGCACTCAAGAGTTTTGGGAAATATTCAACAGTGGTAAGAATATTTTCTCTGCATCCCAGTTAGTGTCTAAATAATGCAGTAATCCATTCCTAAATGATGACACCTACCTGAGGGGTTTTTTTGAGCTCTGAGCCACTGTACACAATGAATACATTTGTACTCTGCCTATGAATGCACAGGTAGCCATCCCACTTCCCCATTTCTGGTGGGAAGTTCTGGGATGAGAATGCAAGGTGATAACTGTTTCCACCAAATACTGCCATTTTTCAGACTTCCAATGCAGAGCAGTTCTTACTGCAGGGGTAGCTCAGCTGCACAGCACTTGAACTGTGTGCAATTGCTTAACCTTTGTTAGGGAAAAATTTCAAGAGACAGAATCTAACTGCACAGGCCCGAGTCAGATAAACCTTTGCTTTACATCTCTGTACATTCTTTAGATTTTTTCAGGTTTTATTATTCAACAACATTTATTCTGTATTTTAAAAATGCTCCCTTCATACCTCCAAGTCAGCAGTTACTGTGTTATGGAAAGCATTAGGGGTTTGCCTGTAAACACCAGAAGAATGAAAGTTGTGAAGCTGGGGGAAAAAGAAAACACTCTCTTTTTTTTCACTTCTCTGAGCTGGTCACAGATTTCAGCAAGAAACTCCACAAGCAAAATGATTCCCTGTGCTCACTCCTGTTGCAGGATTAGAACCTCATTTTTCGTCAGTGAAACTTCATGAATAGAAATGACGCTGAGCTTCTGCCCTTTATCCTCTACAAAGACATGTATGAAACTCTTTTATCCTGTTCAACCCATCAAACGTGTGCTCAGAAAATTTTACTAAATCTGCCAACAAACCAAGTTCTGTAATAAAATATAAATCTAGTTACTTTAAAATACAGGATCACAAGCCTTCAAAGGAAAATCATTAGGCAGCCAGATGAAAAAATCACTAGGGTTACTGATACCAAAATTCCAGTCAGAACTCAGAAAAATCACAAATCTCTTTATAGCAACAGTTGCTTTGAAACATAACTTATGGAATAACACAGTTACAATGGGAATATAAACTACAGAACTACAGCAAAAAAGCAAAGGTTCTGAAGTCACACCATCTTTAAAAGGCTGTGTTCTGAAAGTGGATTTACATTCACTGAAATAAGAAGCTGCAAAACAGATACAACACACCACTCTTTATGTTACTCATTCTCACTCTTGCACTTTCTCTTTCACAACCATCTTTCCTTTTACTGTTTAACTCACATGAATTTGGCAGCTCTCTGAAGAGGCAGCTGTGTATGCCAGGAGGCTGGATACAGACTCACAGATGAGAGTAATTATTAATTAGAATCCACCCAGAAAAATTAATCACATTCATTGAAGTGTAGGGCAGAGTAAAGTTTCTAGTTAGGTGCCTCTAGCTGTGAAAGCAGATAGTTTTAATATATTAGGGGGAGGAGAAAAATTAGACAATCACAAAAAATAACCGAGAAGCAAATTCTTCTCCCATTCTAATTGTTAGTCACCTTCACATGTATCCTGTAAGCGTAGGCCTATTTATCCAGCTGGTCTTTATTTTCTCTCAATAGAGAGATTTTTATACTAAAACAAACTTTGTTAAACTTAAGAATTATGCCAGTGCATTTTATATGTCTGCACTTCACTAAATATTGTATTATGACAGGTGGGAGATGTTACTACACAGTTACTAATAGTCAGGTGATTAACTACTTTTAGTTAAAAGAAGCGAAAAACAAAAGAAGTGAGAAAAAGAAGAGAAAGACCAGTTATCAAAGTATGGTTTCATGAGAGAGAGAGATGATAGTGGGTTTGGGCAGAAAAGATTAATTGTGGAGTTTCTCAAGGCTCAGTCTTGTGAACTAATCCAATCTAAAATTTTTATTTGTAACTCAAGCACAAAGAGCATGAGAATGGCAATGAAATAACTGGATTAATCAAAGTTGCCAATTCACAGGAAGGCTGAATAGCACCCCCAGAAAAAGCAGATGATACTCCCTGGATCAGTTTTAAAGTAGAAAGTGCAGTGTTGAAGAAGGACTACTACAGCAAGAACAGGTGTCCTAAGTTTTGAGAGGAGACTGAGAAAGCTTTTTGTAGTTGGCCTCATAATCTAAAAGTTAATATTGTTGCTTTCCACGTGTGTATCAGGAGTGGTGCTGTCACAACAGGAATCAAACTGCATGAAAAGCAACGCTGGCAGATGAATGAACTATTATGTATATATGCTGGTAATTAGATACTTCCCAAATACCAGAGTTTTTCTATTTCTATTTACAAATATTTACAAATAGAAATAGAAAAATTGCCTTTCTATTTACAAATAGAAGGATCAGAAAACATTGCTGGCTTTCAGCTGGAGCTTGTTCATTTTGTTTGTTGATGTCGTGTCATTGCCTACAACAGAAGAAGACTAACTTCAAGACCTCTGTCCCTAATAATGAAATATTTGTTCTCTTTTAGGTGAATATAAAGGACTTTTCTACTGTAACAACAAAATTCAATGAGCATCTACACCAGCTAATTTAAGGGGGTGTGGGTGTTTATATGTACTGAAAAAAACATTTAATTCCTACATTTGGCAAGGTTTGCCATGTGAGGATAGAGAATATGGCCTAATATCAGCAGTGTCAGGGACTGTCATCAATATTTCTAAACTCAGAATTTCTGAGGTGTATTGCACTGAGGTATGAAAGCAAAGGTCTTTTACCACAGTACTTGTGCCTATTTTGGGAAGGAAAGGGGAAGGGAGAGGATGAGGAATTGCTGTTCTCATTTTTAATCCTCTTTCTGCGGCGGATGCTTGGGACTACAGGACATCAAGGCAAGTTAGAGTAACTTCCAAGTTCAGTCACTAGTCACAGCCTAGAGGCACCCACAATTAACAGCAGTCTTGATGTTTCTTAAATGCCTTAAATGCTAGAGCTAATCCTTAAAACTTTGAGAATGTTATAAATAAATACATTTTAGAGAAAGAGGGCATTAAAAAGACCTTTAGGAAGGTGAATGTGACCACATCATAGAACACAGCCTAGAGCTCTACCACTACAGTAGGTTTAAGATCAAACTCTATCCACCATTTAGCAGCAGTTTGCTAAAATGATGTACATTTCACAGAACTGGCCTTAAAAAGAAAAATGGCTTTTGAAAAAGTTTTCCTTTTGTTATGCATGTTTACAACTTGTTTATAGTAAAAAAACCCCAACATTATGTATTTTCAGTACATACCAACTTCTATCCTATCATTCTTCCAGGAAAAAAAGAACTTTCATGCTGCAGGAATACTTAATGGCTCTCCAAGAAGGCTCCTCAAGTTTCCTTTTCCAATAAAGAAACATGTTAATGTCACACTTTAGCTACTGGCAGTTCCTATTCTTGCTTTTGGATGCTGTATCCGTATAACTCTATTATAACCATCTCCTCCACATCAGCTCAATTCTTCGTTAGGGCACGAGACAGAGTATTATCCCTTCAAAAATTACTGCCCAGCTTTAAATTTCATGGCTGTCACATGCAATATCTTGAATGCAGGGATTAGTAATGCTTCCCGGTGAACTTCAGAGACAATACCATACAATTTTTATCAATAAAGATTTAATACAGCATTTGGAATCTTTTTTAAATTTGCTTTCAAATAAAGGTAATAAATTTACTGGGATTTCCTTACATATTAGAGGAAAAATGAAGAGACTATGTTTTTCTAAATTGGGTTCCAACATAAAATTAAAATGTTACTATGCTTTAATATACAGGAGTAAACATCTTTGCTTCTACTTTTTTATTTTCCAGAGATGATTTATCATTCTGCCCTAATGTGGCCGTAAAAGATATTGAATTCTTCAGCGTTTGACAAGAACAATCACTTCTTCAGGCTTTTTCACTCCAGAAGATTGGCACAGAGACAGCTGGGATAGGGCCTGAAAGAGTACTGACTGCACACACAAAGCAAGTTTAGAGTAGCTGGTGAATTTTAAATCTTCCCCACAGCTGACTGCACTAACAAGAAATGATGCATTAGTCCTTCCCACAAAGGGAAAATCCTTACGTGGCTTGCAGAACAAGGCTTGCAGTTAGTAGTATTCCAGTCTGGGGGTTGAAACCCAGTGGGAAATAACTTTTGACAAGAGGGCAAAGGCAGTCTGTATTCAAATACAAGTCCTGCATTAAGAAGTGCCCACAACACTGCCTTTCATTTACAGATTTTAACCTCTGCTCATCTCAGACATCAGGCTTGGGCAGCCTCATTCTCTCTGGAGATTTTCTATGCAGCTTTGGAAACCACTGCTGAGCACAGGGAGTTGTCACTACTGCTTTTTTCCCCTGGATCATTTTTCATCTTTACTACCTTGTTCTTCTAAGTCTCCATATTTTATACGGAATCCATACATCTTATTTTCTATCTTTGGAACTTAAAAATGAAGTGGTGCAACACACAGCAGAGAGTACAAGAATCAGGGCTGCTCCTCCTTCTTTACTTCTTCAGAGAAGTTCTCAAAATTCTCAAATTAAGATTCTTCCATTTTGTGATTCAAAAGCAACTTCAAGTATTAAGCAGATGGCACTACACACTCATAGTGTACATGACAGCTGCATTTCCTGAGATGAAGGCAGCTTCTTCCCTTCACTACTCACTAGTCCCTTTTCCATTTCTTGAGTAGGAAGCATCTGAATCTGACTGCTTGATGAGCTCCAGTTATCTTTCTGGCTCTAACAACTCTTTTCTGGGATCTTAAATTTGTCAAGAGCCCTAGAAAGGATTTTAATGCCTGTAGGCTGCCAAAGGTTGGAAACAAAAGTTTCTCATCCCATCACAAAGAAGAATTTAGACTTTTAAATCAGTTGCTAGAGCTGATGATAACAGGTATATTCAAGCTCAGAGCTGAGCTGTTTACAGAGCTTGCATGATTATCAGTTAAGTCTTGACTAGGGGTAGAGGGTAGGTAGATTCCAAGGATTTTCAGGCACACATTAAAATGCCTTGTCTTCAAATATATGCTCTTCTATGCTTCTCTGTGAACTTTTCTCTCATTTATATATGCTTTGAATGACAGAGGACTTGTAAGAACATCACTTGAGCAGATAGCAAAAAAAAATTCGAAAGAAGATTTTTGGGCTTTAACATTTCTGTGGTTTTGTATATATTCCACTATTTCACTGTCTCTGGGTGGTATTAGATTATCATTTCAGAAGTATATGAGAAAAGCACCTCAAATAATTTGTAGTTGACAATGAAATGTAATTATACTGAAATATATCATGGCAACCTGATAATTGAATCTTCTAAAACATGATTCTTCTCATGCCAGTAAGAAGAACTGATGAGAAAAAGATGAGTGACTGATAGGTGCTGTTCAAATGCATGAAGCCTGGATGAATTTCAGTGAGCACTACTGCAATAGCAGATATTCACCTCCACAGGCTCTCAGGCCAGCGGTCTGAAAGGGTTAGCAAATGTATGTGAGATAGCTGTAGGCTGTGTTCAAGAGAATGGCTACACACTAAACCATTTAAAATTTTCATTAATATTGACCAATAATTGTAATTCCAAGGTAAATGCTCTTGGCCCATCCTAAAGAAAGTAAAACACTCTAATAATGTGCTGTTTCCAGACATACCAATGTGCAGCTCAATTTTGAATTTTTGGAAGCTGGTTCAGTTGGCATAATTGTTTCACAAATAGGGGGTAGTTTGAAAAGAGAAACAAATACCCTGCTAGTCTTGTGTCTAGGGTGATTTCTGTCTTAGTTTACTGCCAGGATCAGAGATTGTCTACCTTTAACACAGTCACAATATAGCAAAATCAAAAGATCTTGATTTCCTATCTGATGGACCTTCCCGTCCTGACAGATAATGGTCAGATAATCAAAACAAAGTATACCCCAGCTCCAGTCCCTAGAGAAATCCTAAAAAATGTGTCTGCAGAGAGGTCCTGTTCATAGACATACAGTTTAGCAGGATGCTTCAGCCAATGTTTAGCTCTAAGCACAGCTTTACAGTCACCCCTGTGCAGCAAAACCTTTAAATGTATCTGTGTTTAAATATGCTCCTGCATCAGAGCCATAGCTAGCTATCAGAAAGCATCTGTTCTCTGATGCTGCCTCAACTTGGTTTAGCTCCCAAATTCTCTATTTAACACAGGAAATTTAAGTCTATACAAGCCAAGACTTGTTTTCTGGGGTTACTTGTCACCAGGATGCAGATGGATAATGCTGCAATTTGTAATTCATATGAGCAACATCCCACCCATTGCATTTCTTAAACTGTATGTGCTTTGGATCAGATTTTTACCTAGGTTGTGAGAGCTTTGATCCTGGTTGGGGCTGGGAAAAAACCCTGTAGGTTGAAAAGTAAATAGTAATAGGAAAATAGACATTGGTACTACAAGCATGCTATCATGGCATGTGTGCTGAGAACATACTCATCAAGGAATCATAAGAGTGCCCGGGAACTCAACAAGTTTTCAGGGGTTAGCTACATAAATGATGTCAAGTAAATGAAATGCTTTCCTTCACATTCAATTGTAAAAAGAAGACAAAGGTGATAAAAAGAACTCTGAGAGGCAAATGTCTGAGACCATAATGATACGTTAAAGTACAGGGTCAGACTGGCGGGTGAGTTATAAATTGTCATTGATGGAGCTATGACAATTTCCTCTGCTGAGAACTTGTCCCATATAAGTTCATGATTATAAGATCAAAAGAACTAGAAGAACTATCAGGTTTAGTTTTAAACTGAGGCAACAAATGTTATGATATTCGTGGCGTGTATCAAGTAGCCATCCTCCAGACAGACCTTTTTATATCTTAAAAATTTTATGCATTATATGCAGATAAGTATTGCCAGAAGCACCTTCTATTACCAGATACTACTGTAATGAAGGATAGGAATAGAACTTGGAAGGAGACATTCATCATATTTCTTTCCTGAATTAGTTAATAAAAATTCTTTTAATAAAGCACTGAATACCAAGAGGGCTAAGCTTTTACATTAGCAGCATTGGTACTTTATATCAGGACCCGTTTAAGAAAAGGTATTATTTCTCTTTATAATTATTTTCTATTAATACTGCTAATATCATTGCACAGTATTTCAACAGAACTCTCTTTGATGAATTTTAAAAGTAGGAAAGAAACTGCGGGCTAAAGTTGTTCTTTATAGCTAGCTCTCATTTGAAGTGGAAATGAGGGATTTTCGTTGACCTCATTTTCTTTGTTCTTATGGTGGTGGATAGCCACTTCTGAGGAGTGCATGAAATACAGCCATTACTTTTGGCCCAAGACCACTATCTCTACATTGATATTATTCATTTGCACAATTAATTACAAAGAAGTGCTGGGATTTATAACAGAAATAAGGTGACAATGAAAGGCTAGGAGAATTAAGCCCTGTGGAGCTTTCAAGTAGCAAGAAGTCTAGGTCCCTGAGCTTACTCAATAAAGCCTTTCAAACACGCTTAAGCCACATTAAAGCCAGTTGCTAGCCATCATCCCTTTCTTTTGGAAGCTGTAATGTTTTGAAGTTGAAACCAAAATCTTAATTCTGTGTTTTAGAAACCGTACAAGAAAGAAATACACAGCTGAAACAGCCCTGTATCCAAGGCAGCAAAGAAAACACTTTGCACATCTTTCACTGAAAATGGTAGGATCCACTAGGAAATTACAGAAGTGCAGGTAACAAGGCTTCTAAAACATTTCTTGTAGGTCAGGAGGCCAAAGGAGTTCTGTAAGATATCATTTGAGAGTGTTTTTTAAAGAACTTAATTTGCTAGAAGTTACAAATAGGAATAAACATGCTGATCTTTGAAAACAGCTAAAATTATTGAAGTCTTGAGAAACCAGACAGCAACACTTGTGTTCCCATATTTGTGCTTTAAGTATTTCTTAATTATTAATTTGTGCAATAAGCTAGCTTTAGCCACATCTCCTTATAGCCTGATCAATTATTTCTTTTTGTATCTCTATATTTTTTTTTAGCAAGTATGTAGTTGCCATAAACAAGACTGGATATAAGAGGTCCAGGTTAGTCATATTATCCTTTACTGTGTATGATCTGTGGAGTCCTGGAGATAAAACTGGAGTTGACCTATTTACATTAACAAGGAACAAATTACTTGTGAAAACTTCAGATTCAGATCAGTAGGAGTATTGCCCAGGTAATGACTTTTAGTCCAAATCTAAGCTTAAATTTTCCCTTGAGCTGCTATTTTATATATATTTCTGGCCTCAGAGGTAATTTACTCTTCCATGCAATACTTCATAATTTGTAGTAGTGCAGCACCGCATGTGTTAGCCACTAAGTTCTAGTCTGTCAATTGTTCTCAACACTGTTTAGCTAAATAAAGTTTCTTGCTGTCTACCACAATGCTCATTATCTAACTCAAATGAGAACTGGGGGGACTATTTGCAATGATTTATTAATATATCAATCAGAAACAGCACAAGTAATGCCTTACATTACTTCTAACACATTTTTAAGCCATTACCATGTGTCATTGAGCTTATTAAGTTTATAATGCTCAACAAAAGTTTGTTATTGTGATGATTTGTACAACATTGAAGTGTAATTATAAAAGCTTATAATTTCTTTGTATTACAGAATTACACATATTACCATATTACTAATAATTCCTCATTAGTCACCAGTTCTTTATGAAATAAAAGAGAAAGCAGGCCCTTATCATCAGGGTGTTAATAACTACATTTAAGTAGAAAAAGAAGATTTAAATGATTACTTATTTTACTTTTTCACAGGGACAAAAAAATCAGATATTAATGTTGAAAAGCATGACTTAAAATTGGGAAATACAGTAAATAATGCTGACTGTTTAATATTAACTCAGTGTTCTTTTCTATAGGCATTATAATAAAGTCATTAATTATATGAGCCTAGACTGCATTTTCATGTTCAGACAGTGAACAAGATGCCCAGAAAATAGTTGTGGATGTCAACTTAGTCATAATATGACTAAGACCTTCATGTTACTTTTTCAAGTTGTAAAATTAAAAAAACATGAGACTCAAGACAATTAAAAGGCTAAACTGGTTAAAATTATTGGACAGTTAAAATTATTTGTGCTTTGCAAAAAAATTGTTTATTTGACAAAACATATTTCTTGTAAGGTCATTACTTTTATGGAACACTTGGATAATAAATTCAGGAAGTACGTTTTCTTTCTGATATAGTTGAAATCTTTTGTTCTGAGCCACTCAGCAATTCATCATGAAAGTTTATAATTTCAGTTTTATACCAACACTGAAGCAGCAATCTGTTTTTAGTGGGTTTTATTCCTACAGTTAAGGCAATGTAATGCCAGCTTAGAAAGTGCATTTTGTATCATCATCTGTCACAAGATTACTGTATGATTCAAAGGAAGTCACTTAAACCAGACTTTTGAGAGGGAAGATGTTCCTCATTTTCTTTGTGCTTATCTTGTGACAGCAAAGTTTTCATTTGCGAAAATGCAGCTCCAACTGAAACTAATAAAAGTTGGGCTTTTAAAAAAAATAAAGCAAAAAACTATGAAAATCTGAATGTAGCTAATTCAAAATGGGCAAAGACAATCTTAAATCTGTCTTTTCCTAAAGTTTATACTTCACGAAATTGGTTTTATTTAAAAACAAATAAAATAGAAACTGCAAATTGCTCCTCTTTTCTGCTGTTACTATCCACCCAGTTTGAAAAATAAAATGCCCAGTGTTTGAAAAATAACATTCTATTTCATTTTTTGCCTCAAAGATTAAGTAAATACTTAATAATTCTGAGGAATGTTGAAACACCAAAGCTGGAAAAGCTGGAAAAGATACTACAAAGTATAAGCTTGAAACCTGTCGTCCAGGTAAGAAAACCTTTTTGGGCACCTCTTTCCAAGCTGTGGCCATATGAAAGTAATTACTGTTTGCCTCTGTTATTCCTCTGACCCATTACAGATATAAATTTTAGGATGGGATGCATCGCACAGTAAGGGTTCTGCACCCTCTTCACTGCCTGCAGAGGAAATCCAGATGACTACCTTAGATTAATTGCCTAAACAATGAGCAGCAAAGTAATGTGAAATTAACATCAACCTGCTTCCATTAGCATTCATCTAGGAGCAGAGGGATGATGGAGGCATTTTTTCCTGTACAGAATGGCCAACACGTGATTTTCCACATTGTTTTGGCATTAGAATTTTTTAAAATTATTCAACAATCAATTTGCATTTCTTCCTGCGAATAGTGCTTTTAGGGCATACAGACATTTTATCCCAATGCAAGTCTTCCGTGTTATTTTGCCTCTTATTTTCCTCGGGTTCTGGGACTTTTCCCCATTCTCTGGCAGCCTTAGTAGTCATATTTTAATGAGAGGAGAGATAGAGGCCGTGTCACTGACACCTGCTTACATGATTTAACAGAGATAATAGAAGAGGAATATCTTTCTCTCTCTGTAACGTGTCCCCGCAAAAATAACAAAATCTGATCATCTTTACTAAATTACAGGACTTTTAACCAGTGGTTTCAACTATTTTGCTGTGCAGATTTGCTCCTTCACCAATGAATTGAGCTGAAACAATGATTTACTGCCTACTTACATCCTACCTGAAAGTACCACTTTTCAACAATCTTGTCAAGCTAGGGAAAAAAAAGCATCATTTATAAAATTACCACTTTCTAACTTAGTTCTTATCTGTTGGCGCTTACTTTGAGATGCCTATCTTTTTTTTCAGCAAAAAAAGAAGTAAAATGTTTGTGGATAAGATGTGATTTTTAAATTTTGCAGTTCTACAGTTTACCCAGGAGTTATAGATGTTTCTTGTCTGGAAGCATCGTTGATGGACCATTTCTGTTGTCCCAGAAGTTCTAGCTCTCTGCTCTGTGTATTTCTGGTACTCCTTTTCTCTGCAGGGAATGGGGAGTAAATGGTCAAGCATCTCCCACTGAAAACCCTGAGAAAAAGAAGAAGCAAGGTACTCTTCTCGTGGTTCCCCTCAGAATGGTAAACAAGGTTTTCTTGAAGTAGCCATGAATCTATCCATGGCTACATTTTGGAATGCTCTTGCAAAACTGGTCTGTGGCATTTTAAATTTCTTCTTGTTAGCTGAGCCCTGTGGTTTTGTTCATTTTTCTTCCCTCTCTGATACACAGGTGTTTATGAGAAAAAATAGAGATAAAAACGTAGTTTTTAAAAGAGTTTTCTTTACAGTAACAGTAATAACCCATTGTATATAACAGTAGGTTTTCCTTCTCCTTTATGTCTGAACATTTCTTGTCATACTTAACAGATAACAGGAACATTTAAACAAACTCTTCTAGCAGAGTAACATTCCCAATGGGTTTTGTTGACAGGTTTCTTACTGTTTCTTTTGTGTCTGAGTGACCAACACCCAGCAATTGAAAGTAACAGTGTGTATTACAGCATAAAAGAGGTTGACCCTCTGAGCCTGAATTTTCAGTGCTCTTTGATGCCCATTTTGATGCCACATGTGTGAATTAGTAGCACACAAGCAGTAAACCCAACTGGCAGGACTTCATACTTCTGTGTTGACTCATACAAAAGGCAGTTCCTCCATTTCATGTCTGTTGGTGTTTGTTACCACTGCCCACTATTCAAAAAGTGTGTTATAAAACACCCACTTCCAACTAAACTGGGCTAGTAGGGCAGGTAAACAGCTTTGTTTCACTAAAAATGACAGGATGAATTAAGGACCTTTTACATGGTTACATGGTTAACCTATTACATGGTTAATAGCAGGGATATGGATATTTAGCTACATTATCTGATAGATACGAAGATCTCCAGAAGGGAGAAGACAAGAATAACACAAAGATTCCCTTTTGTGTTGCAATAGGCTTTTCTGTGGTGGTTAAGCTGCTGATTAATGAAAAGTAAATACGATATGATAGAGGAATTACTTTAATGTTTTATATAAATATATAAATATATATATGAAAATAAATAGAAATGGGAAGAATTAAAGCATGTATCTTTTGCAAATATAGCACAAGACTTTTACTTCTCTTATCAGCTTCATATGGAAGTGATTCACTTCTTCTGATAGCTTTGGTGAGCTGACTCAGGCTCAGCTGTGCAGCCCAGGCAGTAAGAGGGAAGAAGACAGAATGCTCATGCCGAAAACAGGAGAGGAAGAAAAAATGAGTAAAGGAAGGGGGACAACAGGATTTTACTGGAAGGGCTGTTAAATTAAATCAGCTTTCAAGTAGAACTAAAATTAAAAAATTGTATTACCCAAAAGGCATGAAGAACTCACCTTAAAGCAAAATGCAAGATAACTATATGTTTCACCAATCTATTTGTCAGCCTCTACCTTCAGAGACAACAGCTGTTTCCTTAAGCTTTTAATTTCAGTGTTAAAAAACCTTTTTTGCCATAAGGTTTGCCAGGAGTTTAGAAACATTTTTGCAGTGAATTCATGGCAGGCTTTTATTTTGCTCACAGTGGTGGTGCTGAACTCTGGAATAATTAGGGCATCGGCCTCTGGTAATGTTCCTACTTCTGCTCTACAAAGCTGCAGAGGCACATCTTGAGGTCAGTAACACAATGCACACGGGTGGATTGACCTTGCCTGCATGCCAGGCACCCACCAAAGCCTCTGTCTCTCTCCTCTGCTGCTGGACAGGGGAGAGAAAATACAACAACAGGTTCATGAGTTAAGGACTGGGAGAGAGGCCGTTCACCAAATACCATCATGGGCAGTCTCTCTCCTCTGCTGCTGGACAGGGGAGAGAAAATACAACAACAGGTTCATGAGTTAAGGACTGGGAGAGAGGCCGTTCACCAAATACCATCATGGGCAAAACAGGCTTGAATTATAAATATTAATTGAATTTATTACTAACAAAATCAGAGCAGAATAATGAGAATAAGAAGACCTTGAAAACACCTTCCCCCACCTCTCCCTCCTTCCCAGCTCCTCCTCCTTCCCCAGTGGTGCCAGGAGAGAGGGAATGAGGGTTATGGTCAATTTGTCACACGTTGTTTCTACCTCTGCTCAGGGAGAGGAGTCCTTCTCCGGCTCCAAGACGAGGTGCTTCCCACAGGAGACAGTTCTTAATGAACTTCTCCATTGTGGGTTCATCCCATGGGCGACAGCTCTCTGTGAACTGCTGCAGCGTGGGTCACTCTTCCACAGGGTGCAGTCCTGCAAGGACAGACTGCTCCAGGGTGGGTCCCCCGTGGGGTCACAAGTCCTACAAGGAAACCTGCTCCAGTGTGTTCCTCTCTCCATGGGTCTGCAGGTCCCTGGCAGGACCCTGCTCTGTCACAGGCCTTCCACAGGTTTGCAGCCTCCTCTCAGCCATCCTCCTGCTCCAGCACGGGTCATCAGGGGTCTCCAGAGGCTGCAGGTGGATCTCTGCATCCCTGTGGATCTCCATGGGCTTTGGGGACACAGCTGCCTCACCATGGTCATCCCCACAGGCTGCAGGGGAACCTCAGCTCTGGTGCCTGGAGCACCTCCTGCACCTCCTGCACTGCCCTCGGTGTCTGCAGGGTTGTTCCTCTCACATGTTCTCACCCTGCTCTTCTCTGGCTGCGATTACAGCTCTGCAATAATGTTTCTTTTTTAACTTCATCTTAAATCTGTTATCACAAGGGCATTATCACCATTTCTAATTGTCCCAGCCTTGAGCAGCAGCACATCCATCTTGTAGCCAGCTGGCATTGGCTCTGCCAGACATGGAGGAAGCTTCCAGCAGCTTCTCACAGAAACCAGCCCTGTCAAGGGTTTAGAGTAAAATCGATGTAAATATTAGTTGGTGTGTATGATACATGAACAGAAAAAGGTAGGGTTTCTTGAGGTCCAGAAATACTTTTTGTGTGCCGTATTTTTTGTCATGAAGCTGCAGATATAGTTAAATTTTTCATTTACTGGATAACACGCAAGGAAAGAGAGAGCGCTATCAGCATCCACTCATCAACTTTTTTTATTTTTTCCCACGGTAAATGATTTCTCAGCAATATTAGCCATCATTCTCATGCCCTCAGAGAGGCAAATTTAATCCACTGTCCTCAGACTGCTTGTTTTCAAACATTGTGGTCATAGTAAAACCAAGGGATTATTAGGAAAACTATTAATTGATCAGTACATATTTATGGGAAGACTCATTTAACCTGGCACTCTGGGAGTGCTGTACTGTAGCTGGATTGCAGGTTTCAGAGCTCAGGGAGCAATATAAACACAAAGGGAATGAAGCAGTTTGTATGCTGGTGTCCACAGTAAAGTAATTTTATTAGGAATAATTAACAGTGCTTCGAAAATAATAATCCTAAAACAACAGTTGCCTGCCATATAAGGCATTAATTTTCTACTAAGCAAGGAGTGTGGCAAAAAGCCTGACACATTATTACATTCCTCCAACATTGTACTTTCCATCATTTCTTTGAAATCCATACCTTTCATGTACAGTTCATTAACACTGATCGAAGCACATATCTTTCTAATAAAGTAAATTTTTCCTTGTAATCATTTGTAGATGTTTCACTTCATGTAATATTTTGGATGTTCTTTATTCTGAAATCTCATTTCTAATGTTAGGCTGTGGTCAGAGAAGTGACATTAAAGAAATGATATCTTGGTTTACTGCATTTCTTGTCTCTTAATGATATCCACAGGAAGTCTCTCATCTTAGAAATCAAAACAAGGTTTTTGTAATTGTCAATGCTGTACTTCCAAGCTGGTACTTGCAAAATCAGCTGTTTGTCTGACTGCAATGTCTGCTAAAACACAGCATTTCTTCACGCTATATGAGATTAACTTTTAAAAGTAATTACCAATCTTGCAATTAACCTATTGCATGTGCAAATCTCAATAATGACTGAAGAGTTACACCTCTCACTAAGCAGCAAAGGGTATGGTGGCCAGAATTTTACATAGGAAATCTGCTTTGCACATTGGAAAGACTGAAACCCAGCTGTTCAACCCCTTCATCTGACTCTGATTCATCTCTAATTCTCAATGAAGATGGTAGCTCAGTAAATGCACATCTTTTAGTGTGGGATTTGAAGATACGAAAAATGTCCTGAACTAAGTATTGGCAAGTAAAAAATACTTTAACTGGCTAAGATGAGGTCAAAAGCGATGGCAGAATCAGCAGAGAACACTCTGGATAATAAGTGAGTGATGGTTACGAAAAAATAGATGACTGAAAAACATGCAGTCACATAGAATAGGATTTCTGCTCTTACAAAAATTTATTTGGTAAAGACTTCTTTTGTTACATTCTCTGGTAGGCATCACTCTTGATCTTCTTGTCCCACAGATTTTCTCTTAATTTCAGTGGTACTCCTGAGATGTATAGCACTGCAGCTCTGCATTAGAAAAGATAAGAATAGGTTTGATTCCTTCTCACTTCTATTATTTAAAATTATTTAAACTTTCATCACTAAGATAGAGGGAAAAGCTCTCCATGCAGAGACAGAGATAAAACAAATTTTTTGAGTACAAAATGCAATAATTATTCACTAGAGGTAGAAAAACAATTCATTTTGAAATGGCAGAATCCGCTGATAGAGGTAACTACAAGTAATTTCTCTGTGCATGCTGAAGAAGCTGTTGTTATTTTTTCAGGAAAGCTCCTTTTGTTATGCTTTACATACATTCACAGCAGCTTTAGTAGGGAACCAACATTTTTTGCCTACTAATAAACTTCCCCATTCCAGATTATTATTCTGTTGTTAAACTACATGCCATATAATTGATTGGCCTCAGAGAGGTTTTTCTGCTACTTCTCTTTGTTGTTATTGTAAATAATAGTGTTTGTGTCATTCTAGGGTGAAGCTGAAATCCTCTGCTTTGTCTGTGATAAAAACAGATAGAAATTTCTTGAGGTTGTTCAGTATTTCCACGAACTTAATCTATAAAATTGTGTACTAGTGAAAAAGTATGACAGAAAGAGTTATTGTGGTGTGCAGTGATATACCTTATCTCATTAAAGAGTTTCTAATATTTAAAATGCAGAATGAATGAAATGTGTATATATTAAATATATATACTTACATGGCTAAAGAATTGTGTTGTATAAGCCTAGGGGTATGAAGGAATACAAAGACAGATATAGTAGTAGGATGCATTCAATAACATTAATTATGTAGGGGCTGACAATATTTCAGTCATATATCCCTGTTTTACTATGCTAGTCATCTAAATGTTCATCATAAAGATTTTCCATGCCTGAAGAAATGTGTTATTAATTATTACTCTTTGATTAAAAAAAAAAAAAAGTCTTCTTTGAGGTTAAATGGGATCCATCCCTTAAAAGCAAAATTTAATCCCATTTTCAAATCAGGTTAAAAACAAACAAACAAACAAAAACAAACAGTAAAAAACCTTCCTGAAGCTTGTGACTTTGTAACTGGGCTGAACATCATCTTATTTGTAGAAATTAGGGATGGAAAATAGCAGGTCAACCAGACCAGAATTATGATTCCAGAAAAACATATAGGTTGAGCAAGCTTATCTTTTGGTTTTTGAAGATCTACCAAGTGGTGTTCAACCAGATATCATCCCAATACTAGGAGATTCTTCCACCCCTTGGAGAATTGGCTCTTGAATCCTTCCTATAGACAGTTGGAGGCCTCAGGAATTTTTTTCTTTCTTGTGCCATTCCCTGTACATTGAAGGCAATGGAGACAAGGAATTGTGCACACTTCAAAATTTGAGGTATGGCGTCTATACATCCAGGCACTTGATTTATGCCTCCAGAAACTGGTGGGCTTTTCCTATGGCTGTATCATAACTTTTAGTATTTTTTGGACAGACCACTCCGGTGTAACAAATAGTAGTGATTTTCAGAGGAATGAAGCGTTCTTTTTTCTATCAGTGACTCCCTGCACAGTCAAGCAAGAGCAATATTGTGCTTTGCTGGAAGCCCATTTTAGGTTTCCGGCGCTGAAGGAAGGCCCACACGTACTGATCATTCTGCTGAAACATGGAAACAGACTGATCAGCTGCCTATGACTGAAGAGTCTGCAGTAGAGCCAGAAAAAGGAAAATTCCACAGGCTGATTTTTTAAAACTCTGTTTCTATCTGCTCCGTTTCTGATGCAATGACACATAATGTTGTTGACAGCACATTATCCAATATGCAGTAGGATGCTTTCCATTTTAAGTTGTTTCGTTTTCTTTCCTTCTGAATTTGGTGTGCAACTTCACTTCTTATGTCCAGCATAGTAGAAGTCCACACCAGAAAATTACTTTTGTAGGTGAGACATTGAATTCCCAATGCCAGAAGCAGTAAATTCGGCAAACTCGGGCCAAAGAAAGTCAGAATTTCTCACTGGACAGGACAGATGGCTGTGGGTCCTGACTGTTCCTGATTTGACAGATGTGTTTTTTGAAATCAGAGTACCTCTTTATAACCTGGGTTCTATTTGTTTTTAGAGTTTTTTAGGTCAGCTGTCACATGACAGCTCAGAAACATGTCCCTTTAAAGAACTGGATAGATACCTAGAAACTTTTTAACATGGGAATCATTAATGCTTTCGTAAGTCTATATTCACTGCAGTAAAACCAATGTTATGCTGCATCACACAACTGCTACATCCAAATATACAGAGATCAAAAGACCATACTTTAGAAAATTGTCAGTCTCCCAGAGATCCTGAAAGTGTATGTAATGTAAAAATATCAATTTCACTGAGAACTTAGAAGGGCCCCCATGATGCAGTAGATGATTTTGCCTTCCAGATTTCCCTGGAGTGGAAGCCTGTCCCTCTTGATGTATGACACACACTGGGAGTTTTCAGTAGTTCCTATTCAACATGGAAATGACAGATGTGGGTTTTAACCTCAAAATAATAAAATGAAGAGAGAAAAGTAGCTGCATGCTGCACCTCATTCACAAACTCTGCCCTGAAAAGACAGATGTAAAGAAGAGTCACAGCCCTATCAGCAGTGCCTTGACCATCAGGCCATATCATCAGGCAGAGGAAAATAAACTCTACTTCTGGGTATCTTCTGTGCTCTCCTATTATTATGGTGTATGTCCTTCCAGAGACCCAGGAGGCCCAGTCAGAGTACTGAAGCCCACTGTACTTCAATGTAAAACATATCAGACATATCCACATCTCCTCCTCATGCCACCTGCAGGAACAGTTGGGAAAAGAAGTGGACATGAATTTCATTACTACTCCAGCTGACTTGTAGGGAAATAAATAAAATTTGATACCTCATTTTAATAATATTCATAAATGTGCAGACAAATGCTGAAAAACAAAATAATGGTACTGGGATTTTTACCAGTCTTTCTGTTCAATACATTGTGCACCATCACAGATTATCTCCTATTATGTACAAGTCTCTTAAGAGCACTGTTTCTGTATTTCTTGCAAATGTGAGGCAGCTCTTTCTACATTATTATTTTATTGATATAGTGCCATAAGTGCACCCAGCAAATGTCCATAAAGTCTTATTTCAATAGACCTTTTTTATTATGGGCTTCTTCTCCCGTTACTTCCTCACTTCATGTTTACCTAATTGTATTTTCTCTGATCACAAGCCTTTGATAATCAAGACATTAAGGACTATGTGTTTAACTCATGTCTTTCTTTTCTTGAAAGACACTTCTCTCAAGATGCATCGAGGAAAGTTAAGTGTTCATCCTTCTACTGCATTACCATTTACTGACCCCTGACCCACTGAGTTCAATCAGTCTGTCCACAGACTTTATAAGAAATCCAAGGAGGACCCCTTAGGAGAAGAAATTAGTTGCTTTTGGCAGAATCCTTTGCGCCTTTTAATATTTTATGAAGCAAAATGATTAGGCTCAACATACTTTGTCATTCTGCCTATTTCAGTCTAGTCAGAGCAAATATAAGCTGCTTGTCAGGTCATTAGACAATGTGTTTTCATGACCATGATGACCTATCTGGCAATAAAAGCAGTCTCAAGAGACAGGACTTAAACAGCATCATGACATAAGCAAAAGCAATTGCAGCTTCCAGAGCTACCAAGTGTGGTTCAATAACCTAAAGACCTCAGGCTGTGGAAAGAGACCAAATGGTAAGTCAAAAATATCTGTCAATAATTTAGGTAAGAGAGCAGCACAAAACAAAGCACAAACCAGTTCACACTACGGGAGGAGTATTGAGTTAATATTTAGAATTTATTGTTATAACAGACCACCACAAAACTTATTAGTAAGATTAGGAATAAAGTTATTAAACATGCTAACTATTCACCATTAAAAGGGTGATTGTAGTCAGCAGATTTGTGGTGAATTTGGTATACTTGCATTATATGAGACTGATTCTTTGCTTCCTCCAGAAACCTATTCTATAATCTATCCTGATGTCATTCTATGTGCAGAGCCAGATGCTGGACTTGGTGATCCTTGTGGAACGCTTCCAACTCAAAATATTCTGTGATTCTTCTGTCCTCCCCTGTCTGAGGGATCTACTTCAGTGTGATATCTCAGGAAGTTGTGAAATGTATTTGGTAAACACTCCCAGATACCTTTGTGCATTGTCATCAGCTCACTGCCAGCAAACATTTGCTCCAGGCTCCTGCTGATTAGTGCCACAAAACTGCCTCCTTCTGCTCTGCATTGGTTTGGAGTGATCAGTGAAAGTGTGCAGATAAACTACACAGATATTCAAAGAAAACGTGGGAAATCCTGGCTAGGCAGCGGCTGAGATGAACAGAATAGTTTTCACCTGCTCCCTTTATGCTGCAGTTGTAAAGCGTTGGTGGCCTCTGAAGAATAATCTCTTCATTATGTCTCAATGGCTGAAAATGTCTGCTGTGAGTTCTCTAAGAAACTTCATCATTTCATAGAGAGCTTGTTGCTTTTCCCACAACTCTTTGCTTTAATGTCTAATAACTAAATAATGTCATTGTGTGTATGGACATAGCTCCCACTGGCTTCGAAAGCGAATGAAGGGAAATTTAACTTCATCTATGTAAATGAGGCCTTGTCATGCTATGCAATGCTGCAGAAACAAGTTGTGCTACCAAAAGGCTTTATAGAAGGCAATTTTTGCTTGATGCAAGAGAAAAAATGTAAGAGATAGTGAGGAAGGGAATACGAGGAATATGAATGTACATTTACCCCTTTGAGAGGTTGCAGCCATAAGACCAATGCTTAATTCCAAACCTAGATCCCAGGAACAGTAAGCTGCATTTTAAAATAAAATTTTTTGGCAGTAAACTGGTGAACTTTAAGAGTGCAGTGAACTATGTGCCTTGTATATACATATTAATCAAAAAGCCTTTTGTTTAAACTAATGTTCAAGGTATGATTTAGAGACTCAAAAGCAAGAAAATTACCAAGATAGGCCAGAATTAATGATTTTTAAGTATTAAACCCTGGGGTTCATAACATTGCATATTGTTCCTAGACTTATTCAGTACCAGCAGTGTCTGCTAAAGACTGAGGAAAATAGTTTGACTGGGGAAAGAGACTTTCAATTAAAGAGATTATATTGTAAATTTATTTATTAAAGATCATATTTTCACTGTTTCCAACCTTCAAAGTAGCATCCCAACAAAAAGGTTTTGATTTCAGATCATCAGTTTTCTGAGCAGGTTGAAAAAAGGAAATTTACCATAACTATCATGTTTACCAGAGGAAAAAACCCTCCACTTGCATTTAGTTTATCAAAAGACAAAAGAGATGATGACATTTAGTGGGTTATTTACTTTCTTGTCTTTCCCATACACCCTCATGTCTTGTTCTTGGACACTTAAATGTGTTGTTTCATGTACTTTTCCACAGACACTCATCTATGATCTCTGTTAGGCTGTCATAGGAGATTAGCTTATCCATTCACTGGAAGTTTGGTCGTTCATATATTCTTTTGAATGTGCAAGCATTGAATGAAGGTGCTAATGCCATTATGTGCCTAGCTCTTCTTCCAGGTTAAGCCTTGCTTCTGGAAAGAAAGGGACATAGTACTGGGATGTCTTAAGCAAAGTTGTATCTTGCTCTCTCATCTTTTTTCCGCAGTAATGCCCTGTCTCGGTTAGGTAAACAAACAGGATTGCTCTCCCCTGATGGACAGGAGTCCTGACATTTTCTCTTTAAAATGCTGGGAGACATTTATTCTTAGAGACTTCTCTGTGCACAAATGTACTTAACTGGTGGTTGTAACAGATTAATTTACATGCATCCCGAGGCGGTGAAGCATGTGGGTGAGCATTCCTTTCGAAGTTCATGTCAGCTGACAGACAAATATCTTCAGTGGTTTTCTTTGATTTGTCTGAAAGCATTTACAATTAATTGCTGTTTCTTGATACTTGTCACACTTGCCTGAAAAGTTTCTAGACTAGATGTTAATTGAGCAGAGGGGATTTTAATGTGATGTAAACATAGTGACATATCAGACTGAAATTTAAGCATCAAATAAATTTGTAAATAGCCAGCAATTAGTAAGTATATGTCTAATTATACAGTAGTAAAAAACAGGTTAAAGGCAATCTTGAATTATTTCCTTATTATTCTTTATTTTTTGAGTCTTCTGTGCCCGTAACAGGAATACTGTAACTTGATTCTCCATCTCAAGTTTAAAAGACAGTCCTGATATTACTTTCAGAGTTTAAAAAAAAAAAAAATCGATAGAATTATCTTTTTTTTTTCCTGCTTAGTTTCTGAAAAGTTTTTAATCAAACACCACTTTTGGAGGAAGAGCATAAGACATCTTTCTATAGAATTTTCAGTGTTTGGAATTGAGACAAATCAAGATATTTCCTCAGTATAAAACATATGACAATTGTTCTGCCCCCAGTCTCCTTCATGGACTCTGTTGTTGTTATGGATTAGGATCAGTACTCCACAATCTAGTGTTCCCACTGAAACTAAAATCCACACACTACTCTCTCTCTCCCCCACCTTTTCCCCCTCCCCAGTGCTGCAACTGAAAAGGAGAATTGGAGGAACAAAAGACAAAAATCACAGGTTGAGATAAGAACAATTTACTGGAAACAGCAGTGAGATAAGAAAACAAACAATAACAGCAACAATATTAATAAAAACACTGTACAAAAGAGACAGTGCAGAGTTCAACCTGACCATAGCCACACCTCCCTGACTGCTCCCTCCAAACCAATATTGTTGATAATATCCTGTTGTTAGGGGATCCCAAAACATGGTATAGTCCAAGGAAGAATAAGTACGGAGCAAAAATAGATTGGCTGTCTCTTGTGTGAGTAAATCATCTTTTATAATAAACTCTAGATGTCACCCAGATAAATGGGTTCCAAAAGAGAAGTGATTTTCAGTGCAGACACTCCCAGGTTTTATTGGGTCCTGACATTTTCAAGTATGCTCCAACTCCAAATCTTATTCTTTGTACTGTATTCCCATTAAAACTTTGACAGCCGTAATTTTCCTTCACATTTTTAGTTCCCTGGGTCTAAACAATTATAGGTCCTCATAAACTGAGATGACAGAATCCTAAAATGAGCTCTAATTTGAGTAATCTTTTCCTTTACTAATTTAAAAGCCCAAACTGCAGTCTATCATCTTATGCAAATTGCATCATGTATGGAAAAAAATCGGTATTAAGAGGCTGTGAGAGTGACTGCTAGTGATTAATGAGTCAAATATTCGACCGTCTGCTGTAACCACCCAGGTGCTGTAAGAGACTGGAATATTAGTGCTAATGGCTCCATGGGTGCCTTGCTAGTGTTGCACCCGAGTGTGGCCTCCTGGGTGCACAAGGGCATGCACACCTGAAGCTGCAAACTGGGTTCCCAGATAAGGCTGATGAGAGGCAAATCCTGTGAAGTGAGTATCATGCCATTGTTTTCCCTTGTCTCATGACTCCAGCTGTGAAAACTCCAATCAAAAGTATGGGACATTCACATGTAGGATGAAGGGACTCACCTTGAGTGATGGGCCTTGACTGATCCAACTATGCTGATAGCTGCAACACCTTACAAGGTGTCAAGACCCTTAAAGTGTCCTGTGATCCACAACATTACATCATTCAGATGTCTTGTGATTTATATTACATCACCCATTGTGAAACTTCCCTTCCCTGGGCATTCCCACATTGTAGGAGAAGTGTCGACAGAGGATGTTTGGACTTCAGGCAGCTCTCCAAAATGCTCTTTATTGCATAGACAAAGTTACAGCAGTCCATGGTGTGGGTGTAGAGAGCCAGACAAGCTCTGTAGGCAGACCTGAAGCCAAGTTCTCTTCAAGTAACAAAGCATTATATACTTTTCTTTGCTGAGTATCTTAATACATAACAACCAATCAGCATCATACACAATACCTTTACATTTACCTATAGCCTATCATAACTACTATCATTACCATATTATAGTCATTATTATCTAATCACAGAGGTAAGTGTGCTACAATTTAAGCTTGTAAGTGGTTTTTCAGTTTTCTTGCAGTGGAAAATTCTTCAACCTTTTTTTCTACTTGCACATCGACATGTCTTGTTTGCTGTAGTATCTTTCTGCTTGGTAAAAACATATTCTTTATTTACTTCTGCTCTTCTTGAGACTTATTTACTTGGTAAAAAACATGTCTTTGTTTGTAACTAGCTTATCCTTTTGCTCTAAGTCATAAAACCTCTTTCCAACCTTTGCCTTCTCATCTACTCAGTGACCACTGGTTCAGCAAAACACCTTTTACTCTATATCAAAACTTGCTTTCATCTCTATTTCATTCTCAGTTCCAACATTCAGAGATCTTTCTGCCAAGCCTACATATCTGTGAAACTTTCTTGTCAAACTTTCATCTTCCTTAACACCACATGAACCTGATTGACTATAAACCCAGAAGAGTTTGGGTTCTTTGGATTTGTGTCCCTGCCACTTGATGGAAACAATCTGCAGCCACCCCCTCCAGAAGACTGCAATCACTGAGAAGACCAGAAGAGGAGGATTGGCAGAATGTTATTGGAATCTACAGAGTGGTGGTATTTTTCCTCTGCTTCTGTGCCACTTTCTCTTACCACTCTCCTTCTCCCTTTCTCTCTCTCTCTCTACCTCACATTGACTGCTAAATAAAAATCCATTCTATTGACTTCAGCATATGGTCTCGTTTTTGCTTTAATTTGGGCAGTGGCATCTCTCTGATAATTTTAATAATTGGATCTCTACAGAGGCTCTGTTACTACTGCATTAAGACAGTCACAAATTAGCAACACTTTCTACCAGACAATAGCAGAAAAATTCTAGTATACAATTAAAACTTATATATAAACAAGTACAGAACTTTTTATATCATTCTTGCTTTACCAGTCATCCACTAAAAAATGCAAAATATTAATGAGGTGAAAACTAAATTTATTAAAATAGTTAAATTTAAAATAGCTCCACATTCCTGTACAAAGGAAAATCTCTTTTATCCTTTTCTTTGATGAATCTGGCCTGTGATCTTGTGCACTTCTAAAGATGATCAAATTGAGCAAAGAACCCCATGAATTCTAACACAGCACTCTGAGTGATGTTCTTAATGAACACAGCATGAGATATTTAGGCTACCTTGAGGACAGCCACTTCCATCTAGCTACTTGTATCTTCAAACAGCTATTTAGTCAAGATACACTGGGTCAGCTATTGAAACACTCGAATAGTAGTGGCTCCTATGAAGCAAATTAAATTTGCACATTTTTCCATATCTGAAAGTATTTCTGTCACTAAAAAGGGTTAGGTTTATATGTTTTAAAATTATTTAATTGTACTATTTGTTCTCTTTACTGCTACTATTATTATCACAGTTTTTTGGAAGAAAGCTGGTGGAAAAGAAAGAAGCAAAACAAAACTTACATGCCGTGTGAAAATAATATTTATAGCTAGATCATAAATTGAAATAATACTTTAATAGCTTTCTCTTCTGTAATTTCTGCTGCCCAAAGCACGTAATTGCAAATCAGTGAAAGAGCAGCATCTTTCACCATCTACTTCTTGTGTCATCAGTGTATTCATACTTCTTCTTCCAAGTAACCAGTTTCACTGTCCCTTCACTCGAAACTTCACTCACTTGGACTAACAGAGATTCTGTGCCTTGAGCTGATGATTAAGTGGTATTCCCCACTCAAAACTGAAAATGTGATGATGTGATAATATGATTATGCAGATGGCACTTTGCAATTCGTTCTGTATTGATTTTAAAATGACATTAACGTTTTCACATGAACTGCGGTTTCCAGTAAAATTAGCAATAACATTTCAGAGATATCAGAGAATCATAAAAAATAGAGACAAGTTCTATTACGTGAAATTCTTTCTGAAGTTACCTCCAGTTTTGCCTGAGTTTTAAGTCTATGGCTCAGTGGAGTCCTGCAGTTAGTTGAAGATCTCTATCACATTAGGGCAGGTTTTGTGCTGATATTGAGTTTCATACATACAATTGAATTCTTTTTCTTGCAAAGCTACCATGGCACATTATGGGAAATCAATATTTAATTTAACACATTCAGTAAAATATCCTGTATATCTCTGTGCTGCATCCCTTTCTTTTTTGTAATGCCCCCTTTTTCTTTTTTCATCGGAAAAGCTTTTAATAAGTTCAGAGAAAGAGTTTTCCATTTATCCAGGACAGAGCTATGCAAAATCCCTTGCAGAATCTGCAAAAACAAGATGGTGTGAGATCTGTTCATTAAACTACAAAAGAAGTGCAACAGGTGATATACTGTCTGGCACATCACTTTCTGCTGAAGCACACACGTACTTTCGGATAGGTCAAGCTGTTAACAGCCACTGCCTGTTGAACTGTGATATAGAAGGATTGGAAAGATGGAGTAAGGGTGGCAACCCACAAGATGCTGCTGGCAGAAGGGGTTTGTTGAGACAGCCATTACAATGCCTTGACTGCCAGACTCGGTTCATACTCTGGCAAGCCGAAAACTTAAAATACCTACTTTTTCTCTTAAGAGAAATGTAAACACACAATGAAAATGTAAAGTTTTATTAGTTTAGAAGTGCTGCTAGGAATCAATAAATAATAAAATGTAGTATTGTGTGCACCTTTTCAAATAATTTCCCAGTTACTATAAGTGAATTCTGCTGATGGCCCTTGGCAGGCTTATAAGATACAGATAATAGAAGCATCAAGGTTGGAAAAGACCTCTAAGATCATGGAATCTGTCAAACCAGCACCACTGTGTTCACCACTATTGCATATCCTCAAGTGATGCGTGCATCCCTTTTTTTAAACACTTCCAGGGATGATGATTCTACCACTTCCATGGGCAACGTGTTCAAATACTTGACCACCCTTTCAGTGAAGAACTTTTTCCCAATACCTTACAGTTCTAAGTAGATATAAAAATATAATTCAGGACAGGATATAATGTTTATTGGCAAGAAAGAAAAATGCCACTGTCACACCTTGCTACTAAATTTCCTGTTAAAAGAGATCATAAACACTGTAGTGCATTTCACTTTTGTTAGTACACTTCATGAATCTAATGCTTATCTAGGCATTTTATTTACCAAAATAAGTGTCAATTTTTCAGTAGATCAATTACCTAAGGAAATATGCATACAACTCTATTCTTCACAGTTTTATCATGCTGCATATTCTCTGCTTTGAGCTTCAGTGACACCATTCAGAATATTCACCATGAGTCAGCCTTCGTCAGCTGTTTATTTGGGAAGTAATTATGTAATGTTTACCAGTATATTCAGCTGGAGAAACCTTAAAGGGAAATCAATCTACAGATGCCTATTTAGTCCTTTCAGGCATTCTTGATTGAGTATGGCAACTGCATTAGGATCAAGAAATCTGGTGGTCTGAGCTACTCTTGGTATTCATGCCTCTAGATGGTTGAAAAGGAGATGACTAATAAATTTTCTACATGGATATCAACTCATATTTTTATACAGTGTATTTCAAATTTCAAGATCAGTGCCTCATCATTTTCACAGCCTACCTCTGGTGTCTCTGATGGGGCTCTCCTTGATGAAGTCTGGCTTTCCTGGGATAATGGAAGCTTCGAAACACTCCCAAAACACATATTAAGGCTACTTACCATTGCTTCTTTCTAAGAAAACCACGTGTGGGCTGCTGTTTCTTCTCAAGTGAGGAGATTTATGAAGAATTCAGCACCTTGTTCAGAGTCATTGAAAAATTTGGGCAAGCGCAAATGGAATAGCTGTTCCTACTTTACCAATGTCCAGTTTTTTTCTAAGGAAAATTCCAGTGTTTTCTAAGGAAAATTATTGCAAACAGAAGTTAACTAACAAATTTCATCTTGGAAAGTTTAAGAAATACTCAGAATGACTCACAATGGTTATGAAAGGCCCTAATGACTGCTCTGGAACTCATGTCATGGATAAGTTTAGTAACGAACATCTGACTTGACTATTTTTAGGTATTGTTCTAAAGTATGTGAAGTATCTTTCTTACAGTTGACTGATTTAATTAATGAATGTTCAAACACCACTTAAGCTCGATGTCATTGATGTAATAAAAGATAAGGAGCAATTTTTTTTTAAATTGTACTTAGAGTTGCTATTGGATTTGTTTTAGTTACAAAGCACAACTATATTATCAACAGAGATTTGGCTGTCTTCATCAAGAATTCAATGACTTCTGTCATGAGAAATAAAGCAAGGATAAATATATTAGACTTTGCAATGAAGTAGATATTTTTATATTTATGGAGATATATTTTCTCCTGTTATACTTGTGGAGACAAAAGGCTAGAGAAAGTTAGCAGGAGTTTGCATACCTACTTGGGAGGAAATAGAGAAAAATGCAGTGGGACATTATTTTGAAAGTGGTATTCACTGTGTTCCCAAAGAGCTATAGCTGGTTATCCTCACTGAAAAATAAAAGAGCCTGTACAATATTTTTGCAAACAGATTGAAGCCCCCAGTATCAGATCTAAGATGTGTCAAACCTGCAGTTCAGGGGCTCTTTCCTTGTGACTGTACATGGAAAATTCAAAGCAGTCACAGAATACCAAGACTGTCAAAGATTACTGATACATCAAGATGGGTGTGTACTTATATATGCATAGGTAGGCATACGTGTGCCTGGTACCTGAGCTGGACAGCTGGTGGTAATTTTTATAATTTCTAGTCACTTAAACCATCTACTCTCTTAATGGGAAGGTCAAGAAAAATAGAGGAAATAAGAATGCATATTTTATCATGAATAAAAATACTGAACTTTTGAGAAAATATACATATGTCATGGAAATAAGTAATAATGCATCAACACATGAGTTGTTAAATTTCTGGCTTTAGGCTCTTTCCCCTTCCAAGGACATCCTGTAGCTTTGGATACCCACAAGGAGTGTCTGTATGTATGTATATATGCACATATGCTGCCCATCCCTGTCTGCATTATATAAATGAATTATGTGGCTTTTATGTTATGCAAGAGTTTGTTCTACCAAGTGCTCTATATACATATTTTGTATGTGCAATTAATTACACAGGCTATTTTGCCATTGTTGAATTGCTGAGGGGGAAAAATGATAAATGTTAATGAAAAATTCAATAACAGACACTACTGAATTCAAGGGGAATTCTGTCATACTCTTCATTTCAGCTCTATTTTTTATCATGGGAAGGTACAAAGAAGAGTAAAGATGTTTTATTATTCCCCAATTCACACAAATTCTTCTTTTTCTTCTATACTGCAGGAATACTCGTACACAGAGTTCAAAGAAACTAATCCTTACAACTGGCAAATACTTCTCTCCTACTGAACTCAATTGCAAAGCTCTGAGCTGAGTTGAAAGTGACCCAGCTGAGAAATAGATTACAAGAAGGAACGGGAGGAATTTTCTCATAAAAAAGGACAGCAGTTGTGCATTAGAGCGCACATCACGTTATTTCCTTTGTGTACACCTTGCATTTTAACAAGTTGCAGAGAGGTAATTCACAGAGAAACCATAGGATGATACATTAGTTTCTGGAAGGAATTCACAGAACAGCTGTTCGTCTCTTAAGCTTTCCTCTTGCTAAACTGCATGCATTTGGCTCTTTCAGGTACCCCACTGTGAGAGACCGGAAGGTTTGCTGGGCTCAAAACATTTTGGGTGCATGTGTGGGGAAAATGGGCAGGTCAGGTCTGGTTCTGGTGGGGCAGTGCCATGCTCCACACCCCCCAGAGCCCATATCCCAGCCTGGCAGTGACTGCCAGTCCCTGGCACAGCAGAGACAATGCTCTACACCCACCTCTGGAGCCCCAGTCCAGCCCCAGAGTGGCCAGAAGTTCCACCTGGGGGAAGGGCCCAGGAGGCGTAAAGGGTACTTAATGGAGGACACAAGGTGAGCACATGTCTTGACCCTACCTTTCCTTGGATTTTATATCAGCTGAGCACTGCTGGAACTTTGGTGTGGTAGCTATATTTGTTGTTTTCTTCATTCTTTCTCTCTTTCCCTTTCATCTCCTCCTTCTAATTCCCTCTTCTCGGAGTTTTGAATAACTTAAAACCGGATGGGCTTGGAGTTTGCTAGATTGAATGGGCTAAGTTAATGCTTTTTTACGTGTTTTATGTTGATTGAATGCTGCTGTAAACTTTTGACAAAGTTCTCTGATTTTCTGAAGTTACCAGTAAAGTTTTTTGTAGTTTTGATCTCTTGAGAATATCTTGACAGTATTTCTCCTGTACATCTGCCTCAGAGTATATAAAAAATACATAAGCCCTTTTAGGTGCAAGTTTTTGGGGCCTTACATTTTAATTGGCACCGTGATAAGGGTGCTCCTGAGGTGATCAAGAGGTATTTTATGTGCAAGTAACTGCTAGTCACAGAATAAAAGAAAAATTAATATTTGGTCTAAAGTAACAGTCTCCAGCAGAAAGGCCCTGGAAACCAAGGTAGAAATTGACCTGAGCTGTTCTCCACTGATGGAGTTTCTAAAAGCTTATAAAGTTTATCCAGCTCCAAACACAGAGATGTGGGCTGACTTTTTCGTCTTTCCCTGGGGATGGATCCTGGGGATTCCCCAGAAACCTTGTTGGTGGGAGGGATAAGAATGGGACATGTGTATTTGTTTGAGTTATAACCATACCTGGACCTGTAGGAATACGGTCTCCAAAAGGCAAGGACACCTAACTACTGAAAATTGGCCTATCCTTCAAGTTTGTATTTTTTGACAAGGTGTACAATGCATTCCAATATCAGTAAGCAATAAAGAATCCAAATTGATCTCACCATGCCATTTTGGAGCTCATCTTACAAGTCCAGCGAGTATCAAAAATGGCTTTATTAAATTTTCTAACATTATTAATAAATGAGCAAGGAATATGTAAAAGGCATGACCTCACTGAAGAAGAATATCAATAAACAAGAAGGAAATCACCAACCAATCCGCTAGACTGTTTTCTGTAGCTGAAAGACTGGTTTCATTAATTCATTCCCCAGATCCTGTTTTGCATCACAACTTGCCTGCAATTTTAGAGATTCACAGGGTGAGGAGTGATGACTTGCACAGAGGGAAAATTTTATATTAACTAGACTTATGATTATTGAAATAGCAACTGTCTGTTATTTGATTTCTTATATACTTTCTTCTTCATTCTCTTCTCCTCTGTCTCCTAGATTAGGACACATAAGCCCTTTCAAGAGCCTCTTCAAGTAAGTTTTTGGGACCTTACACTCATGTCTTTAAATCCTTTCACCATTCTTGTTGCCTGTCTTCAGAGCTTTCACAACCAGTGAAAAAGAGAACATGTAATTCTGTTTTCACCAGAGCTTGGCAAAGTCCTTAGTTGATTCCCTAGCTTTACATAAAACCTCCTGCTCCAAAACTGTTCCAATCAATTGGAAGAGTCCCACTCGGTACCATGGGTTACATATCAGACTCTCTGTGGAGACATCAGAGTGCAGATTATGCACATTTCCTTTTCTCCTCTGACGGTATCTAATTGCAACCTCCTCTCTGAAAGCCATGTGTCTGGTATTCCTAAAATAAACATTTCCTCATTTATTGACTAGTACTAATTCCTTAGTCTGTTTCCTTTGGAAACCAATTACATTGCTCACATTTAAAGTCTTTATCCTCCACTTAGAAAGGCTGTTTACATACTGGAAAGAGTTCAGAAAAAAAAAATAAATCACAAGTGTTATCCAAGATCTGGAAAATCCACTTTAGACTGAGTGATTATTTTGGTTAATACAGAGAAGTTTACCAGATGAATTGCTCCTGATCTGCAGGAATGTAAATGAGGATAAAATTTTTCATAGTAGCAGCCTCCATAGTATAACAAAATTTAATGACCATGAGTTCAACATTAAAAAGCTTATGTGTTTTTTACCAGAGAAGTCAAGAAAGCCTTGGAAATATTTGCTTAAAGAGCATAGGCATTCTAAGTTAACAAGAACTTAAATCAAGAGACACACCATAGCCTGTGAAGAGCTGCTGTCCTGTTGCAGGATTCAATTGATGAAATTCTATTGACCTGAGTGTGCATGAAATCCAACTAGGTTTTATTGCCTTTTCTTAAAAAGCATGTCAAATTTTTAAAACTACCTACATCTTTTCCCACAATTTTTATGCATAAACACGTCAAAATCAGTAAATGTTTTATTTAGGTTTCGCTTTTATCAATTTCACCTTTTAACAACAGCCTGTGTATGTGCAGTCTTTATCTATTCATAGGAAATCAGGTTGAGGATCAGTTCCAAACCTTGGGCAGAAAGTGCCTTCTCACAGACACAGACACTGAGTCAGTTTTGTGACCTGTCAGTAACAGTCAGAGCCCCTCATTAATGCTCAGTAGTTCCAGCTTCATTGTCCTTTTTATTAGTTTCTTTACTCAATACCACAGACACGTAAAAAACACCACAGTGGAGTTTGGTACTGGGTCAGTTTTTTTTATTTCATGAAAGTACATGGATTTTCTTTTCCCATTACAAACTTAAAATCAGAATACAAAATGTACAAATCTTCCATAAAATTATATTAGGAAAAGAATGTTTCAAGTCAATCAAACATTCTTTTTAGATAAAACTGACACATTCTGTTTGGAATTTAAGTTTTGTATGCTATTTACCTGTATTGGAATTAATTTAATTTAAATTAAAGTAATTTAAAAATGGTAGATCCCATTGGGCCAAAAATGCCAAAATGGAGTGTTGTCATGCTGTCAAAACACTTTCTATTTTAGGCAGATTTTATATTCTCCCCTCTTTGTGTAAATTAGACAGTAATGGCATTTCCCATTGAAAGTTTTTAGTAAAAAATTCTACCTGAACCTCATAATACCACATGTATCTGGGTACATAAGATCACACCAAGTATTTAAAAGCAAAATAAGAATGGGGTTGGGAGGGTGATTGTGGAAATTTTTAAAAGCTACTCGTTTCAGGTAACATTTTTCGTAATGTTTTAGTGAGAGATTTTAGTGAGAGAGAGTAGGATGCTCTCAGAGCAATGTGCTTGCACTACACTTTGTGTGTCATCCTTGTACCACCCAGTGCTTCCTTTCTTCCCCCTTCTTTTGAAGAGGAGGCTACTTGCAATATAAGCATTATTCAACGTATCCCAGAATCACAGACCACGGTGGATTGGAAGGGCCACAAGGAGAAAGAAGGACAGAAAACGAGGCCCTTGTGTGCAAGTTAAGCACAATTCTGTCTCATTGCTTGTAATAGTTTTCTCCCTTCCTACATAATATTCTCCACTTTCACCATTTTCCTTTATACTGAAAACTAAGAAAAAGTAGTTTTGAACATTTTTCATCCATCTTGGTGCCTTCACTTATATGGTCCTTTTGTTATTTTTCAGTGCTCGCCTTCTATTCTCTCTAGATATTTCTAGAACCCTTTCGCAGCCTTGTTACATTTGATTTAGCTTTCTTTGCTTCCCTTACTTTACCTCTGCTTTGTTTGCCAGCTAGATTCCATCTAGTCCTTTCAATCTATTCATGTTGTTGGATTTGGGGCATTTGGTGGGGGGCTTTTTGTCTTCCCAGGGTGAAATGAATAATGCAAATTACTTTGCTGCTACCTAACGAAAAGAACTGTGTAGCTTTAGTTCTTTATTGCTTCACTTGCCTCCCTGCAGTGAGTGGCATCTTTTGATCAACTTTTATGTCTTTGCTTTAGCTTAACAGCTGAATGTATTGACGGCGGTAATTTATTAAAACATATTTTGATTTCATAGCTCAAATAACAGAATACAAAACTACAGTTTCCAGCAATCATGTCTCTGTTTTCTCAAGAAAATGGCTTATTTGTTTTAGAGGGAGAAAAGGAATTGCATGTTAATGCAGATGTGGATAAAAGCTATTCAAACTCCTATATAGTCCTGTACTTACATTTTCTTTCAAATACCATAGCCATAGCTAAGGCAATATATATAAAAGGAAAGACAAAATTATACATAAGGTACAGTAAATGCTAAATTGCTGTACATCCATTATACAACACATCTGGCATGAATGCCAGATCTGTAAGCAATACCTCTTGTGATTAAAACATCTTGATACATTACGTTACTAATATTTTACCACACTACATCATCTTTCAACTGAAAAAAAAAAATGCAGAGTGCTTTATGAATAGAAATAGGAAGTGGAACCTGGCTCCAAATATTGCCATTTAGAATTTAATTAACTGAAGTAGTAGATGGTAAAGTGTCTTACTGAAGACAAGGCACCTGCCCAAACATATTTTTCTCTTACGTGGATGCTGCCTCTCTGTCTTTGCCAAAACCTATTTGAACAAACAAACAAACTCTGCCCTCTGCCCTTTACTCACTATATCTGACAGTGTTCCCATCCTCAATCTCTTAAAATACTGAAAAAATATTAAAAAGCCACCATCAAAGCTTTCCAGTACTGGTGTATGAATATGGGATTTCTGAATGGATGTAAAATCCCTTATGCAAATGTTTACACAGGGATTGGAGTAATGCCTTAGAAAACTTCTAGTCAGGCTACAACAAGGAAATCCTTATTAAATAGGAAGAGAGAACTGTGTCATTCCTGACTTTGAAGAATAAATAATAGTTAATTACTGGTAGCTGGATATATTATGAAGATATTTGGGTCAATGCTTTGCAATGCAATTTGTTCAGGAATTTTCATTTGTTTGGGGGTTTGTTTGTTTGTTTTTAAGGAAGGCAGATAGTGCATGCTCTGTAACGTTTTAATTCTATTTTGAATTGATTCACAGCGAGCTTTAGTGTTTTATACTAGACACAGGAATGTATGCAGCCTTGTTCCTTCAATAGTTCTACAGCATATGACTGAGGCATATTTGTGAGCACACAGCACCTGCTGGCTTGGACATTTATATCAGAATGAGATCATTTGCAAGTTATGGGGATTTCAGTCCTGAACTGTGATCACTTCAGCTAAGAGAATCTTTCATAGACTTGACTTCTAGGTGTCACGCTCAGCAGTGAATGCATAATACATCATCTGCCCACACGAGCTCATGCACTGCTGGAATCAATATTTAATTATTAACATCGTTGAATTTAAATTTTTATCTATAAAAAGGTAGAGTAATTGAGATGTGTTTGAGTAAAGTAATTGATATGTTATGAGTATACAGGTAAGGTGCCAAAAAAGCTGACAAATAAGCTACCAGGGAATGAAACAGACATCTTACAGACACATATAACAGCCAAGTCAAAAGCTCTTGGCAATACTGCTTAAGACAAATTTTACAAGCATTATAGAAAAATGTCATAGTGTACTTTAAAGAAGCTGGTGGTTAGTGATGTATTAGATCTTATTTGATTGATTTCTGTTAAGATTAGGAGCATACTGGGTTGCAAGAGGAAAACTGAAATACGTAAAATAATTTATACAGGCTCTATATTGAGGGCAGTTTCATTCACTGTAGAAATAAATCTACTCTTCTGTTTGAAACTATCAATTAGAATGGTAGCCATTATTCATGAAAATAAATATATAGAGTGTTACTCATGACAGGAGAATGTATCATGTATAAGTGGTCAATAAATCATTTTAGGGGAAAAGTGATATGGAAAATGGTGGCACTTAAACTTTCCATTTTCATTAAAATTTTAACGGCAGCAAGTTGTTCAGCAGTGAGACAGTCTCTGCCATGCAAATCCATGTGAGCACTCCTTGTTGCTCAGAATTTTGAAAAATGTGCTACCCCTTTGGCCAGTGTCTGGCTCTACTGACTCTCAAAACCTGCCACAGACCCTGCCAAAGGGCAGTGCAGGGCCATGCTCTCCTATACCCTGTACTCACCTTCTTGGTTTTGAAATCTGTATGGATTTTACTTGCACTCAATTTGCAAGGAACATGGGAAAATTTGCTGGTGAAATCAATTCTTTTAGTAAAATAGTACAATGGAGAAAGCCTCTTTTGCAACTTATTTTGTTACATTTTCTTATTTTCCTAATCTGCCTTTCTTGTTGCTTTGTTGAAATACATCCTTAATCTGCCATTAGTACCTAAATAGGTTCCTGATTAAATCAAAGGGCCGCTTACTCTTAAGTGATCACACTCGTGTTCAAAACACTTAATTCCAATTGTTTTGCTTTGGAAATATCTTCAACAGAGGTTAAATTGAGTGACAGTGAGCATACTGGCATCTCAGACCCTGCTATGGCACCATATCTGCCGCAAGCTGTATTTCATATGCTATATTAAGTGTAGCACCAAGAAAAGATATTATGCCTATAAAATTAGCCTGGTACCTTGGAAACCTGGTTATCAAAAATGCTGCAGCTAGGATTAGCACCATAATGTAGTTACATAACAAGTGATATTACTCCTCCTCCAAACACTGTCTCCTGTCCCATGGCAGACAATCCTTTTCCTTCCCCCAAGCAGAGAGGTGGAAAGAGGGCCAGGGCCATAAAACCTTACTTTTTTTCCCCCCAATCCTCAGTTCCTATTGATGCCAGAATGATTTTTTGCTTTTTCTTTTATACCCCTATTACATACTCTTTTATAGTTTTATGTATTCTTGGAGCTTTTAGCCCACACACTTGTAACTTTCCAAGTCTGATAACTCAGCTCAGACCCACTGTACTGTTAAACCAGGAGACCAAACAGTCTGGAAGCCCCTAAGACACTAAGGTCCTCTCCAAAACATATTTTTGTAAACTAAAATAAGCCCATCCAAGGGGAAGGTTCCTCAAAACAGGAGGTTCCCTCAAGCCTCTCATTGGGGGATCTTTGATAAATATGTTAATTTTGCAAGGCCTATAAGTGTGTGTATTTCGGTGTGATGGGTACATGCATTTTCGGGGCATTCCACCTGGACGAAGTGCTGTGCCCCAGGATCCTGAGATAAATACCGAAGTAAAAACCCCTTTCCCCCATAAACCGTGTTTTGGTTTTAATTTTAAGACCAGGGAAAGGCATCACTATCTTAGTGTCAGTGCAGAGCAATCAAGAAGATCAAAGGCTGCATTGAGCGACTGTCAACTGCGTTTCTGCTTTCTGTTTCCACCCTCGCTTTGGGAGGCACAGGTGACATGCATCATCCCCAGTTCCTCTGCTGCTAAACACTGCACAGAGTATTTCTCAACACGACTTGAGAGTCAGCCACGTAGATAAAGACAAAGAAGGTGAGCAGGGGGAGAAGGCAAGAGGACTAAACACCTTCCAGATTTCAGGCTGAAAAGAAAGACCTGTTTTAGACAGTGAGAGCTGGGCCCTGAGTGTTAGAGTTAATGGTTTATAGCAGTAAGGATCGTTTGGTAGTTCCCTTTTGGCTAGTTAGCAAGACTTAATAAATTTTCAAGTACAGCTTAATTTTATTCATTGCCTTAATGGTTTTTATTCAGCTTTAAATTTTCTATCTGACATTAATCTTTCCTTAGAGTTTAATTTTTCAGAGGGTTTTTACTTAAGAGGAGCTTTTTAGTCTGTATTTTTTTACCCCTTAAAATTACCTCACAGGTAACAATTAGGCTGCTGCTAAGCAGAATGGTGTCAGGTTTTACATGCTGTACTGCTAATAGACCATCCCCAAATCCTTCACTGCAATTTACCTATCTTGAAAGCTATTGGCTTTTACTTACAACATGCTCATAGCATACTGTCATAAACATGCTTTGGCCTGACCTGCTGGCTCAATGAATCTGGTTTGTTGTAAGAAATTAGAGTACCAGTCATAGAAGCACAAGTGATATTTGTTCAGCTGCTACAGAGGCAAATAAAAGCTAAATAAATTTAGGCTATATATCGCCATCTGACAGAAAGGCTAGCTCTCTTCTCTAAAACAACTCATGTGATCCTTCAAGTGTTCTTAAAACTGCAGCAGGTTCCCTTTTCTAAGAAGAAAGAAAAGCTTCAGGAAAAAAAACTTCCCGTGGATTTGTGAAAAATACATCATTAATGGTTTACATGTCCACACAAATATAAGTGCTTATACTTCAATATTCTGCATATCCTGAAAGTTTCACATCTATAAATAAATGTATTTATATATGTAGATGCATATATTATTACACATTATCTTCTCGTATCCAACTTAAGTTCATTTTCCTCCTTTAGAGTGGTAAGATGAACACATATGATATTAAATGATATACTAGTCAGCCTTAAAAACAAAACCAAAACCAACTTGCAGTTCAAAACCACTACCAGTAGGAATTAATCAAGTCAAAAGCTACTCCAAGTTGCTGCAGCTCTCCTTGTTTCCCAGAAATTCCCTAAATTCCCTTCAGCATTAGTCCTTGCAGTTTCAGGTTATGAAAGGCCCTGTTTTTTGAAGCATTGTTTCTTTTTAAAATGATCTCATTTTTGTCTGTAATGTGAGTCACCTAACAAAAATGTGGTAAATAGGCAGCCCTTGCAGAAGAGGAGCGTGTCATTGGCCAAAGCCATTTTGGCACCTTAGAGGTTACTGGGCTGGTAATGATGTTCCTGATGGAGTCATGAAAGCACTGACAAGGTTGGGACAAAAGCAAATCTCGTAAAATGTGGTTGCTTGCTGTCACCTCCCAGCTGGCTGAGGCTGGCAGGGCAGTGATAATCAGTGATTATTACTGAGCAGCTTGAGTCGACTTGTTCTGGTTTACAGTTTGTGAGTTTGGAAACAAAGAAAGCCCTGAGGAAGGGGATAGAAAGAGAAGATCTAGGGCTAGGAACCAGGTTTTTCCTTGTACGGCTGGTGAGCCTGTGCAGTGACTTACAGTTAGCAATAAAGTCCAGACAGTCCTTTACAAATCATGAGCTCGGTGAATCCTCTGCTATCAGAAGAACTCAATGCCTTTAAAGAAAAAACCTTTCAATGAATGTCTGTTGAAATTCAAATCTTAATTCATTCCAGCTACGCTTGGGACTCTTTTAGAGTCTCTTTCTGTCAACGTTGAAGCAAGCAGTCATTGCTTGTAGAAATAAAAATTTAACTACACAGGTTCCATATTCATATCACATAAGGTATATTTTTTCTATGGAATGGGAAACTAATTTAAATGGCAAGGGGTAGAAGGGGAAATGTTCCAGTAAAACCTTATCAGAGCCCTGCAAGAGGAGCAACTGAGCACCCACCATTCTATCATTCATATGTAAGAGAAGGATGTATATAAACATTTTGTGTGACATCGAGGAAACCAAAATACATATACTTTATATACAGAAATATGTCCTATATATTGCAACTGTCTATAAAAATATATATAAAGCTGTATAAATAACATATACCTTCTGCAATTCTCCCTGCTATTTTAAAGGTTACCTATAAATGTTGGCTTGTTTAGTTTCTGGAGTTTTTTTCTCCTTAAAAAGAGGATTTCGAAATTATTGTGAATTTTCAAAACCTGCTTCAATTAAAAGCCAGTATAAACAAGCAGTTGTACATATACACAAGCAAGATTGTCCAGGAGAGTATAGAGGCCTGTAAAGACTTTTAGAATAATTTGATATACAAGGCACATGTGGAATTAGCACCCCCAAAAGTAACTTCAAAAACCAGCAAAGAAAGTGGTGACTCAGTTGAAAATAGAAAATGTCAGAGGAGACACCACAGCTCCAGGCTCATTATTCCAAGGTAGATAAGACCCATGACTGCTTGCTACAGAGTGATGCCTACTTCCTTTAGACATTCATCAGACACTGGTTCTCATTCTCAAGGAAGAATAATAGAATAATAAAGAAAAGCAAAAAAACTATAAGGCAGCAAAGCTTCCTTTTATTCCTCTTCCTGCAAATGTGGCAGAGTACACCATCCGGAGGTCCTGTATGCTGCGTGAATACTCAGCCCTGGACTGCACAGAGTCTCACCCTCTTTTCCTCCTGTCTAGTACCACTGGCACTGCTGAGGCTGCCAGCAATGATGAGCTTGCACTTAGCCACACGAGCACAAGAAATAGCCTCGTGGTTTCTACCTTTTTTGTCACAAAACATCTCTGCTGAAGCAGAGATAGCGTGCTGGGTGGGTACTCCATTATCTTCTGATGATGTACTTGTAAAACCAAGACCTCCTTGCCTCATCCAAGCATGTGCACACATCAGGCTTGAGCGGTCAGGTGAGGGAGATCCATTTCCTTCTCACTGCTCCCATGCAGGACGTGTCACACCACTGGGAACAGCAGCAATGCTTCAGCATGACAGATGACACGTCGGTCGTGTGTCAAGGCTGCTCGGTAGTGGGTAAAGCACGAGGGCTGTGCTGGCACTGCAGGCTCTTCCTCAAGCAGGAAGGATTGCAGCTGGCTCCTCCATTGTCATGCAGGAAGGAGCAGGAGAGGGCTGTGATTTGACATATGTATTCTGGGGCTTGAGTCTGTGAGTTTATGAGCACTTTCACAGCCTGCTAATTCACGTGGAAGTAGGCAATGCCTTGTACTCCACAGGACGTTGAGCCTTTATTTACACTAATGTTAGCTTTTATGTTTTAACATAACATTTATGCCTGTGCAATCGCAGGGGAGATTTTCAAGCCTCAAATTTTTTGACTGCAGATGAATTACTGTAATTACATCTCACTAGAGCAATGACAAAATACTTTCTTACCTATGAAGAAAAAAGCTGTAAAGAGAAAAGGTTTTTCTGTACCTGAAAATGAATCATACCTGTGAATAAATTCCCAGGACTCAGTCAAATTCTGAAATATCATGCGTGGGCAATATTCATGACTAGGAAAAAGACAATAAACAGAGTAGATACCCAGACAACCCTTCCTTAAACCAAGTAAATTGCTAGTCTGGAAACTTATTATACCTAACTGGGATGACCTCAATGCAGCCATTAACACTCTGCAAAATCCCAGGGATACTGCACATCCTTACTGTGGCTCTTTTAGTTAAACAGTAAAACTGAAATCACTTGCAAACTTTAATAGCAGCTAAAAGAAATNAAAACATCATTCTTCCTATTTATTGTATTTTCATGTGGAAAAAAAACAGCTGTAGGATTTGAAAGCACATTTGTTGGGCAAAGAATTTGCTAAAGATAGAAAATATGCTGGGGATTTTCAACACATTCCCGTGCTGATAAATGAATAGTAATGCTTAAGCCCATCTAATGAAGATGAGTTTACCATGGAATAAAGTCATCAATGATGAGCAGAAAATAGGGCATTTGTAAATACAATGTAACACAGAATGATAAAGCACATCCAATTTATGCAAAGATGTGCTTGCAGAGCACGATAAATAATATCTGCATAATCAATTACTGGAAGAAAGACAGGCTGAATAAATTGTATTCTGTCAATTTATGGAAAACAAGCATAGCACAAAAAAAAAGACAATTTGACATTAGTCTTTTAACAAGATTGACAAGCACTAAACCCAAACTCACTAATGATTCAAAGGATGCAGTATTTATAACTGTCTATTTTCATAAGCGATAGAAAATGTGAATTAGGGCAAGAGCAAAATTCCTATTTTTTAAGGTAAAAGGCAGAATACACAATGTTATAATATATATAATACACCCACCCCCTCACCCCCCATATATTACATATTTCTTTTTTCCTTGTATATAAGATTCTTTGGTTTAAAAACACACATTTTGAGAGGAGTGGGAGAGAAAGCAAGAGAAAAATATATGTTATGTTCATCAATAGCTAATAATAATGGGATACTGTATGTATTTGAATTACCTCTAATAGATATGCATTTAATGGCTGGATGCTACACCCACTGGTCTCAATGGAAAAGTTTTATTGAGATGGGTGAACTAGCCTTTAAAGAAATTTTGAAACTACTTTAAAACTGCATTCGGAAAGTCACAAATTATATCATCATTCACTTACAGAGCCATTAACTTTACAGTGCTAAATATCTCTGTAATGCATTAGTGGTTCTAGAAAGCTTCAATAGCTGTTTAGGATATCAAGAATACCAAAATGTGAGTGATAAGCCATTTAATATCCAGATATTAGCTTTGGAAGACAATGTCATTGAACAAAAACAATTCTCTAATCCCTCATCCTTCCATCAATCAAAATAAAAATTAAAATTCAAATATTTGGGAGCTGACAGTACAAATAACTTATGCCTGTAAGAATTTTCAAATTATTGTTTTAATCTGCATGAAACAATTCAATATCCAACTTGAAAAACGTTGAGCAGTCTTCAACAGTCTATGCAGGATATTAAAATTCACATAACCTCCAGATTCATTCTCCATGTGAAACATTCAACGATGCCTGTAGCACTACATGCTCTGTTAGTAAATAAACCACTGCTTTTATTTTGGTGTTATTTCAGCCTTATCAAAACCTCTCTTTTTATTTATCTATGAAAAAGATGCATCCAAGTTCCAGAAGACTAAAGCTTGTTGTTTGTCCTATTTACATGATACAGCCCAAATTCCATCAGCTAAACAGATGAAAAAAGAAAATCAGCAGATATGATGCTGAATGGGAAGTTTGATTGTGACAGAGAAGAGAGAGTGTGAAATCCATCTCTTTAAAATTTGCTTCTGCCTCTGGGATTCAGCTAGGTGTTTGAACCTACACAGATGGCAACCTCTCTCCTTTGGGCACTCCACATCAAATTCTCATGTACTGCTCTAAAACGGGCATGTTTTATGGATAATCATATCATGATTAGCCATAATTTGGTTAATGGAAATGATTAGTTGTTGGAGGTCTAACATCTTCTCCGGAGGTTTCACTTCAGCCTGTAAGTCTTGAGGCGCTGATCACACTTCACCGCCTGAGTGCACAAAGAGTGAATTCCCAAAGCCTTTATGCCTGTCTCAGGACACTAAGGCCTCGCTGCACAAAGATTTACATGCTGAAATTTGGCCCTCACATAAAGACTGATGTACTGAAAGCCTGACAAACAGTTTCTGCTCTCTCTTCCCCACCCAGGCAGCAGTTGTGCACAGAGATAGGGCTAAGGTGGGGCCTGAGCACAGACCTCAAAGTGGAGCAAGCACCCAATGTTAGCAATATTCATAAGAAAGACAATTTCAGCTTCAGTGGAAGCCTTACTGGGACTCTCCTAAGTTCTGCAGTTCTTGTGCAGTCTAATTTGTCGCCAAGGCTAGGAAAATAAAATGGCTTTTGCAGAATAAGGGGATCAAGCCCGCTGAGAAACATTGGTAAAATTTTCAGGGAGAGTACCTGTTCTCAGCATTGTAAGCACTGAGTATTTGGTACTACTGCTGCAATAAACCTGTACTTCAGATGGAAGACAAAGGCACTGGATATTTCCAGGTGGAAAAGCCCCTTCATAAAACATGGGGGTTTTATATAAAAAAATACTATGCAGATTTCCAGCCCTCTGACCCCATCCACTTCCTGCCCACAACAGAGCTATCCAAGAAAAATGTTACAAGAAATAGTCCAGTTTGAGGGTTTAACAGAGCCATTTACTCTCCCAGATTCTGAAAGAAAAAGGTGAGAATTAAATTGTTGTTAGCAACTAAATAGATATTTCCCAACACTGGTAGATGGGATTTTTTTGTCTAGATAAGGTGCATTTTACAAATGCTAATAACTGCATGCTTACAGCAAATTGCACTAAGAGTACAACATGTGAGGAATGGAAATTGTTCTGACTTTAGGGTATTCACCTGTGAAATCCCACATGCACCCATTTTCCTTGTTCCTGTGAGCTTCCTTTTGAAAAAATCAACCACACAATCACTCAGGAGATGGAAAAGTGGGAAAAGAGTGGGAGTTAGGGGATATGTTTTGTGATGTGGTATAACAGCAGTAGTGTTCTAATTAACTTTTTTTTTTAAGCTAATAACAAAGCCCGCCATTGGCACATTAAGCATAAGATATGTGAGGAAATAAATGAAAAAAAGTAGAGAAGCTAAACATTGATTTCCTTTTATGTAATTCTGGTAATGAACAGTATCTCATGATGTGCTTCTCCTCTAAAAAGATATGTGACCCAATCATTCATGGCCCTGTGCTGCCATAAAGACAATCTGAAGCTGGCTACGTATGAAAACTCATGCAAGGAAATTTTAGAAGCAGCATAAAAAGGGATGGAAAAAGAAAAATCACTCGACAGCAAGAAATAGCCAGAATAGCCTGAGTGTTAAATAGTTACATGTGCAAACATGCTTTCTAGAGATCATGGGTATCTCCTACCAGAAATTTTTGAAGTTACTCCCACAAAGAGATATGCTCACCTTAAAATACAGGCAAAAAAATGCCATGAAGCCTACCAACCTCCTGTCAGCTTCAATGGCTGGAACTGTAACTAGCAGTGGCCAGATTTTAGAGTTCTCTAGGTTTCCTGTCCTACATGGAGAAGCAGTTTGGTAAGAAATGCTGAAACACACCCTTGAATGCCCTTCGCCTGGGTTTCCTTGTGTGTTTCTTACCAGCAGCCAAGGATCCAGGCCATTAAGTTCAAAGGATATAACCTGCTCAGACTTTAGCATTCCATTTAATGTTAATTTACAGCTGAACTTTTATGGAACTACAAATGCTTTACAATCCTTATTAAAGCCATGTACATTTATTACATACTGAAACTACAGCAAGGAGTTTCTGGGTTGAATATTTCATGATGAAATTTTTATTTAAAAAAAAAAAAATACTTGGGGAAATTTAGTGAGGGCAATGTCTTAATGCCCACCTTCAAGAGAGTACTCGAATACTTCTGATGGAAAATGATGACTTTTGTGAGCCACTGAATGAAGTCTGAGGTAAACTTCCACACAGGTTCTTTTTCAGAGTGTAAAATTAAGAAAACATCTTTCATAGTTTGAGAAAAAGCTGTATAAATATTCCTCTCCCTACCCTGTCACCTATTTTACCATCCTTGCTATTTTTCATGCTGACCCACTCACACACACGATAACGAAGTCATTAGCCACATTTTCATTTACTTCTCATGCCTTAGGAGGTGATAGGTCTGGTCCATTAACGCAAGGTTCTTCTCTCTGCTGCAATTTGCATGTAGTTAGGAAAAAAAGTTTTAATGTCAATATTTCAGCTAACAAGGTATGACAATTTTAAAAACAATTGTGAAAAAAATAACCTCTGACACATCAAAGCAGGGATGTTTTCTATGAGAGAAGAATCCATAATGCATGAAAAAACCTGAAGAGATGCTAAGGGATGTAGAGCCACGAAGATTCTGAAGCATTGCATGCTACATGACTGTAGGAACAACCAAGTGGTGTCTGACTTGGGGGCCAGTGTTATCAGCTATATAGTTTTTATCACCTATGGCATTTTTATTTTATATAATAATGCATTTATTTATAATTTTTCTTTGCTTTCTAATCCTGAAAAGCAAATCAGATGCATAATTTGATTTTTATAAATGAAACATTACCAAGCTCAAGAAATTTCACTTAAAGTTTACTTGTAGACTTACTTTTTAACATTCTGGCAAAAAACCCCAAGGTCTAGAATGTTTTGGTCATCTGTAAAGCAGAACAGCATATATTCTCGGGAAAACGAAAACTGAAAGGGAATATTCCTCCACTTTCAGCCATAGAGAGAGAACGAAAAATGATATTAAGGCAGGTAGAACCCCAAAAGCTATACACAAAACCAAAATTTATTTCAAGATCATCATTTGAGACTGGGCATAGGAAAGACATTTTTTATGATGAGAGTGGTGAAACACAGGAACAGGTTGCCCAAAGAGGTGGTGGGTGTCCCCTGCCTGGAAACATCCAAGACCAGGCTGGATGGAGCTTTGAGCAACAGGATCTAATGGAAGATGTCCCTGCCCATGGCAGGGGCTTTCAACTAAAAGTCTTTTAAAGGTCCCTTTCAACCCAAAACATTCCATAATCCTACGACCTCCTCACTTTTCTTAATGCATGGACATTTCTCCATAGGCTTAGGGAACACTGCAAGAAGAAGGGACAAACTTGCATGAGTAAGCTGAAGAATTCATAGCTATTTCTGAGAATGTTGTATATAGACAGTACTGCATGGCCTCAATAAAGGAATCCACCCTTCTACATATAAAATCTCAAAACAGGGTAGAAGTTATAAAGTGCAAAACCGATCTCTTTCTAAGCAAGGGGTGGGGGGAAATGAAGATTTTTTTTCTTCCCTCTAAATTGCTTTTGAAACCTTTTCCTAATCGTGCAGAGTGTGAGAATTTCTGCACAGAGCACTCCTAAGTGAGGCAGAAATATGAGTGAGATTAATTATTTTAGAGAAGGAACCAGCTTTTTGAAAAAACTCTAGCACCATGTTCCTTCTGTCTAGTCACCAATATTAAATTATCAATGCTCCCAGAAAGTTAATTTTTTTTTCCCCATCACAGTTGCCACCCTTAACTTTCTAGTTAGTATAAATCATAGAAAAAAATGGGGGTTTTGAAAAAGTAATAGTTTGAAAATAGGTAAAGCAGACCAAAATGGGACAACTTGAACACAACTTGAGATTGCATTTATGTGGCTAGATTCCTACACAGATCCTTTTTAACATCCCCATTGAAAAACAAACTTTGGTAGGGTAAGGATCAGAATGGGTGGATATACTCACTGATTTCCTACAGCCCCCTCTTCAGTTTTATTTCACTGTTTTTTCAGGGGGATTCTTGTTTATGAGGCATCTGATGCTTTTCCCTCTCTCCTAATAACCACAGTAGGTATCATTGATACTCCCTTCTACCCTACCTCATCTGTCTTTATGCACTGAAACTTCTGATTTCTCATAATGTCACAAGTAAAAACTGAACTTGCACCATGAATTTTAATGGTTGTTTAAAACTTTTTTTTCCTTCTTTTAACTGCTAGCGCTTCCAGGATTTTTGCTGTTTGATGTTGAGAAGTATGGACATGTAAAGAAAAGATCAAAGTACACTTCTGGTTAATAAAACTCAGCAAAAATTACTGCTCAAAATGCTGGCAAAATTAGACTTCATCAAAGAATCATGGATGGTTAAGGATTGAGGGTAAACATTAAAAATCAGGGTAGAATTATTTTTTAAGAAACAGAGGAAGGAAGAAAAATTCAGTTTTAGAAGGACAGCAGGGAAAGATATTACACATCATTTTCTGATTTCATATTTTCATTTTCACATTGGTTTACAGATAAAGTATTGGAAAGCAGATTTGAAATTTCATAGATTAATAATATTGATAGTGATCAATGATCATATCTTCTGAATGAAGGCACAATATTTACATTTGATGTCATAATACTTCATAGTTAAATTACTCATAAAATATGGAAAAACTACAGCCTCCTTTTCAAGAACAACAAAAACTTTACAAAAAAAACCCCTTTAGGTATAAGTATTTATTTAAAATACTTTATTTGATTTTATTTAGAAAGCTCTGCTGGGTAAGGTGTGGTTCCTCCTACATGTTTAAACAGCCATTTTTAATTTGAGTGCGTCCTTGCATCAAAACTAGAGGAGTACTTGGGTTACTCTTCCGTCTTTTTCCTTACTCCAACAAATCCAGTTCTCTAAATATAATTAAAACTTTTGTCTGCCTCTGCAATACAACAGAATGCTGCAAATAATTTCTGTCACCTTCCATCTGAGTAATCCAAATAGGACAAGGAGTTCAAGGTGAAAACACTGATGATTTTATAAAATTGTTCTATTTCACTATTGACTGACTGTGCTTCCTCCAGTTCTTGCAAACTGAACTCTACCTGGATTGGCTGTTGCTGGGCACTTGAACAGGTGTTTCATTACACTCGTCCCAAAAGATGTTAATTTTTTCTCCAGATAAGCAAGACACTGATAAGTGGAATAGATTTCATCCGACAGGTGGGAGCTTTATTAAACTAGTCCCATAGGAGAAGCAGTCAGACTGCAGAATTTGCACACAAGTGTAGGGTGATGACACTGAGCTTTCCCTGCAGAGTACTGGGGCAGGGATTCAGTGTCATTAAGTGCCCAGGTGTCTTCATCTCTTCATATGAGGCATGAGAAAGCCAGTGGCATTCACTCAGAGTGAGTGAAATTTAAACCCACACACAGTCTCAGCCTTGCCTCTCAAACTGCCAGTGCACTCCAGCTGCTGTGCAGGAGCTGAACAAAGAATATGTCTTGTCCAGTGACAAATTCATTTTTTCTGACCCTGGAAAAATCAACCTTTCAGAGTCTAGAACACGCCAGAAAACCAGTCTTTCCCTCAGTAAAAGAGAGCTATAAGAACAAAGGAGGTACAAGGTAATGCCACTACCTACTATTTTGCCATGTTATAAGAGGTTAATATTTTCTGAATTGAGATGGTTGGTTTAGATGGGCGGTGGGAGAGGTGACTATTTTTATTCTTTCATTACATTTTGAATAGGGATTTCAATTGCTGTCACTCAGTTAAACTCATAAAGGTAGAACGATAGGTCTTCCTCCCTACCTCTTTCTTTGAAAAGATTGTGCTTTTGATTGATTGAAAAGATCCACTGTTCATGTGTGAATTTGTTATTTTCAATAATTGAGATTTAATTAGTGAAAAAAACCCAAAACAAAAACACCATAAGCAGACTCCCTAAAATTCAAAAAGTACCAGCCTCTTTCTGGGAGACATCACTGAGTTAAGGTCACCTTTCACTTTTGTTATCATTGTAATGGATTTAAAGTATTTTCAGTAAAGTTTGCAGAGCTTCTTGGGATTTGCTTTTCCAGTCACAAGTTATGAAAACAAATTGGTTTCAAGCAATTGAATAACTTCCAATATCAGATTCTATGAGTAGAAATAAACAAACAAGAGCTTTGTACTGATTCCTAGGGAAGAATCTTATTCAATGGATATTTGGCAATTTGGATTCCAATCCCCTTTTCTTCCTGCTTTCCTTTTACAGGAAAAGCTGAGTATTTTTAACCAGTTACTCACTAGAAATATTTTAGAAACTGTGTTTTTGAATCTGATGCCTTTTCAAGTGGCTAACTCAGATGTCCCATATCTCACCAAATATTTTTCATGAACCCTTTTGAGTTTTTATTTTCCTCCTTATAATGTAATTCAATATTGCGTCCTTTATTTTCTTTAACGTGTTCTATTTTCCTTCCTTCTTTTCAATATACAGTGCATTTCACATCCTCTTCCATTTCTTCCACCTCCTTTGCTTCTTTTTTGTCCTATTATTTTCCTCTTTCCTTATCCTCCACTATTTCTCTTGGAGTTGATTCTTCACTTCTTTCACTCCATCAATCTACCAATTTGAAAGAGCTCTCTGAAATAATTTCAGCACCACAGGAACATTCAGATGTACACAGAGGTGTTCACTTCCAATCCATTACATTGTCGTTGGAATACTGAAGCTGATGGGGTGCAGTGACAATACTCCATTTTGCCCCTTCAGAGGCTGTAAGTTTGCCAGCTAGGCACAAATCATGTGTACCAGAGTCATGCCCATCAAAATTGTAGTCTGTACTCTGCCCTGCTCAAGCTAGGGTCTGCTGCCAGATTGCTTGAAAGAATATGCAGGAAAGCACACAGCTGTGGCAGTTTCTAACTAAATGAATAATGCAATATCAACATCTGTAGGATTTTTGAAATGCTAAACATTTGTCTATGAAGCCTCTGGCGAGGACACAGATGGTAATGATGGTGTTCTTGCAGTGGTTCCCCCAGAAAGGGTCAGAGCTTCATAATCAGACTGGACTCTTAATGCCTGAAACAATCCTTTCCTTTAGCAGCACTAGCTCTCGGTGCATCGCAGAGTGTGATAAATGCTCATTCTGTGGGCTGCATTTAATTCCAAGCTTTGTTAAGCTAAAGAAATCCAGTAATGAATATGGACATCTTCAAGCATGAATACAGATGCCAACACCAGTTGATAGTACTCAGCAGGTGAATTTAAACTGACAATCCAAGCTAAGGTAGAATAATTAAAATAAATTTTCCATTCAATGCACAAAGCACGAAAAAGTCTTACGTTTACCTTAGGAAATCACAAACAACTAAGACAACTTTTCCTAGATGCAAAGCAGTATTATTTCACAGGATAATATGTATTTTTCTGCTTTTTAAATCATATTAGTATGCATTGCCTACTGAAAGAATAAAAAGAAATAAAGTGTATCTGAATACAATCAAATATATCTGTTCATCACCCACTGTTTTTAGGACATTAAAGGAGAGCACAGTGTCTTATAATTTATTCTTTGCCTTACTTTTTTCCATCTATAAAAATTGTGTTTCAGAGATATTGAGCAAATACAAAAAAAAAAAAAAAAAAGCACTTTTGCTCAAATTAGAATCTGTCCCTGGATTCAGAAATAAGCTAAAAGAACTAACTGAAAAGCCAACCTAAAGTTAAGCAGCATTGAGAGGCAGAGGAATTAAAAGGAGCTAATAAAGAAAGCCATGGCTATATAAAAAAGGCTTCTAAGAGAAGGCACGATGGCACCGATCAGCTCCTCTGGACAGTTGTAGTCTGAACTCCTGATAACAGGCACAACTTATCTTCTTAGCTGGGATAGGCTCTCCAGAAAGATCGAGGATTATATTCCTTTGTGCATGGACACAGCTGAGACAAGTCTACTACAAATGTTAAAAACTGTACCCAAACCACAGAATAATATTTGGAAAGCTTAAAATACAGGGGAAAAGGCCAAGATGCTAACCCAGAAATTCCAGGAAGCTTGTCCAGGCAAGGAAGGAAAAGGATGCATTGTTTTGACAAGGGTTCTTGATTAACCCTGTACATAACTTTATAAATATCCATAACCCTCTCCTCCCAGTTTTCTTTAATTTTTAGGAAAAGATCAGAATTTCAGCAAAGGAAACCCAATAAACAGGTGTTACCTTTCCTCTTTTAGTGCTGGACACAGGATATTAGGAGACAGCTACTCACCTTTGCAAGACTTGGAGTTCATAACCAGGAGGCTCTTTAAGCAAGCAGCATAATTTCTTGTGGAGGGATGAAATATTTTTATTCCTGCAAATGCTCTGCGGCAAAACCTGAAAAGGGAAAGGTCTTGCATCAGCCACATGGGTGTCCTCAGGAGCTGCTTAGCAGCTCTGTGATCTCATGCATTTGTCATGCCCAAGCCATTTACCTATTCCTCCACATCCTGGTAAGAAATGGAGTCATGTGCTTCTGCTGCTCACTGACAGAGATGTCAAGATTTCTGTTTTTTTACTTTTGGGTACTTCTCTTTAAGCCTTGCTCCTTCGAATCTTGCAGTCCTTGTCTGGCAGAAGGCTGGCCTGGCTCTGAGACTGGTGGTGCTAGCTAAGCAGAGCCTGCAGACAACTCTGCCTTTATCCTTTCATTGGAGAAAGAATTTTACTATTCCTAAAATCACATGGAAAAAAAAAAAACAGAATAAAGAAATTACAACTAGAAACACTTGGCAGGGTGAGCAGGGGGAAGGGAAGACTGAAAGAAACACAAACAAGAGCACTTTCTAAAGTCAACAAATCCTGCAAGGGCCTGCAGTGGGAGACTCTGGGGGAACATTAAATGGGCAGTAGTTCAGTGGTTGAATCTCCTCATAATATCATAAGAGGTGCAAAACTGTGCACAAAATCCTCAGCTGTAGTTTTAAGAGTGAGAAAGTTGCTATTAAAAAGAGCCTCTCAAGTCATACTATTATTTTCCAGGGGGAAAAACTGTACTGTTCCTCCCATAGGAAAAAGAGAAGCATTCCTTCTCCTAAGAGAAGGAGAGGCTGACTGTGAACTCTGGGGTTACAAAAGCAGCTGCAGCCAAGATTAAAACCCAGCAAGAGTTCTGCTAAAACAGAAGGGCGAAACTCAGGACCTCTGTTCTGCAAACTGAGTGACTTCTGCTACTAAAGTAGCAGATAGGAATCAAACATCCTCATAGGCATTGGAAATATGCATGGAGTATTGCGTGTGTAGCACAGGCCAAGGGAAAGAAAAAGAAAAAAGTTAAAAAAAAAAAAGTCATCTCTAGGATTCATGTGTTTCTACACAGAAAAAAAATATATGTACTCCTTCATGCACAGGACATTAGCATTTTGCACATGCAAGAATCGGAGCTTCAAACCAAACCACAGAGGGCCTCAGTAACTTGCCCAAGGTCAAAATCTAAAAACCATGTAAGGCTCTTTGATTGTGATTTGCTTTCTAATGTAGAGAAAACTCACATGCTGAGGGATGTGCAGGCATACAAGAGTTCCTTCTACCTAATTTACTATTCATATAAAATTTAAAGAACCTGATCTCAGTAGATATTTGCTCACATCACAAAGGTACCATGTATTTTGAAATAATCTGTTATAGTTGGAAGACTCTGTGGAGGAAAGACCCAGAAACCCAGAACTGAAACAGAAGACGTTACATATCAGGATCAAAGGATATGCTGACGGATGCATTCAGGAACCTGAGATAATGTTTCCATGCTCTGTGAATAGCTTCAATCCAGGCTATCTACTGTTAATATTCATATGTAAAGTGTCTATCAAAAACTTAATAATGGAATTATTACAGTAATACAACCTCTGCTCTCTTGTGAAACTTTTACAATTGGTAAGGATTCTCTTTTTTTTTTTTTTTTCTGCCTTAGGAATCTTATTCATTCCACCACATCTCCTTCTATTGCTAAATTTCTTAAAAACTCCCGATAGCTACTCAAGCACATTACTGTAACAGCTACAATCTGCTGTGATGCACTCAGGCCAGCTAGGGCCTCACTCCTACAAAGTCTACAGCAAATATCTGAGCCAAACATAGAAAAGGCCTTAGACACTCTTATTTTCAGCTATGTAGTTAATTCCAGTCACTGGAACAAGATTCAAAATTACACATATTGTGAATTACTCTGCTGAACCAGTGCCCCTCTGTAGCACGTGTCCTAAAACAAGCACTGAGTTCATACATGTTGTCCATTTCCTGAGAACCTAAAACCACAGATCTTGTCTCTCATTTGTCTGTCAGTGCAGCAAACTCTGCTTCCTGCTGCATATTTGCCACCCAAATAATTAAATAATACTCTAGTTCGGGGAATATAAGCATTTTTCCATGACACCTGAACACTAAACAGTCTGGTAACTGTGATATTCTGACCAGTGCAGAATGCCTTTATCTATATACACACACTTACCTACACATCTAAGTGTCTTTCTGTTTCCATAAGAGAAGCATCACCCTAAATGAGGAAGCTGATCTGTAACAGGCACTGATTACCAATGCAAAGCCTCAGAACAAAGGATCTGTTTGGAAAGATTATGATTTGTAGACTTAAGATCTTAGCAGTGTTTCAGTGTGTTGAAGAACCTTACAGAGTGAGAACAAAATGTCTTATGAAAGTTTAAATTATGTAAAATACTGAGATGTATTATATGAGGCATTTTAAATAAGGGCAGAATAAAGGCTAAATACTTCTGAACTGTCTCAGAAAAATTAATCCTTCTAAATTCATGCACCATTACCAGACTCCAATATTAAAATGCCTCCTGCCTTTAGGCTGATGTGGCTATAATTATTCACTTGTTTTAATTTTTATTTTATGTACTGTATGTATTTTTATGCAGCACCAATTGTGGTGACATCCAACAATTAAAAACAGGCATAAATTAATCTCTCATTTACAGGCAAACATCTTCAATTAATGAACTAAAGGACCTTCTACAATTTTTAATTAAAGTTCTGAATAAGCCAATACACATATAAATCTTATGAAATTTGAACTTTTCAGGAGGATCTTTCTAACAACACCATGGAGGCCATTTTATCCCTGTTGTAAAAACAAGAGCTGAAGATTTCTGTCTCCCTAATTACTACTGGGTACCCCAGGACCAGGCAATATCCTCCCAGCACCATTTGAGCAATAGTTGGTGTATTGACTTCTAGCCTCAGAAGAGTTATGTGCCATTTTTAGCACTCACTCTCTGAATGACCCTGGGAAAGAAAACTGTGCAGTTTCTTTGTCTCGCAGAGGTGCCACCGTGCTAAGTTGGGGAGTCAGGGGGAACACTAAATGGAAATTCTAATGTCTTTTTTTATAAAAATGTTATTACAATCACCACGCAACACTTTCCTTGGCAGCACTCATTCTCTAACAGAGTTCTCGATCTTGGATCCAAAGCTGCTGTTTTGGATATAGATCCAAATGGATACAGAACAAATGAGAATTTGGGGCAAAACCCCCAGGCTTCTTTCTGGGGTGGGATGACTATAAGAGCACACTTCATATTAGTTAGGTTTTTGCAGTTCCTGAATAAGAAAAAGGAATGTTGTGGTGACTATTGCCAGATAACCTAAAATGTCACTACACCTAGCAGCCCAGCAGGCTCTTTCTTGTAGCCACTAACGTGACAGCAGCTGCAAGGAGACTCTAGAATATATAAATGTCCCAAGCAGTCATGCTCCCAGACTCAGCACAGAAGGCACTCAAACAAGAACACATAGTGAATGTGTTGAAGTGGAAACAACAGAATTCAGAGCTCATGGCAAACACGCCCCCAAGAAGAGAGAAAAAATTATAAATAGAGGTACATTTCTAACAGACATAAGTTACATAAAATTCTTCTTTTTTTTAGACCATATCATCCCCAAGACATCTTTCTGATGAGAATGTAAGACATTATGGCAAAGGTCCAGCTCCCAAATAGCTGGGTGCTAAATGGACAAGTGGTTGAAAATTAAAAATCGACATTGCTTTTAACTTGGTACTGAAGACCACTTTTCCACCATAAGTAAGCATCTGCTGTACAGAGAGAGATATCATCCTATGAATATCTGACTGGTGAATATCAGAATAATCAATTTTTACTGTGCATACTACTCCTGAGTATGTTGCACTGCATAAGCTGTATTACAGACTGAAGTCCTAGAATGTATTCATAACTTAGTTACAGTGGAAGTCTGTGACCATAATAAAATAATATGTAGTACTGTGTATTAAGATTCAAATATACACTAATAAGAGCATATGTGTATAGTACTGATATTTTAAAATCTCCTTGTGGACTTTGGCAAAGCTGCTATCTTTCTGTAGATGTAGAATGGCATTTCTATCATTACCTTTCATGGGCCAGGAATATTCATGTTGAAATGACTGAGAGCACTAGTCATCAATATTTAGATTTGAAAGACACATGAGGAAGTTATTTATATTAAACTTCTCCTCAAAGGATCTAAGATCACATTTAAAATTTTAGAAATAGAGCTAATGTTTGCAAACCTAAATGTAGATTTATCCTATATATCATGAAATATGTAGTCCCTATTCTAAACCATTAGTAGGAAGTCTAATCAAAGATTAACCATCTTTCTTGGGATAGCCAATTAGAATATTTTGAGTAATTAATTCTTACACTGCTTCTTGATTACCTCTCGCACAAATGCATATATGTATATGCTTCTATAAAGACAGATTTTGTACATAAGGGAGAAGCGTATTCTTTTAATCATAACCACCCTAAAACTTAAGGGTAAAAATAAATTGCTCAGTAAAGAGTCGTATGTCTCTCTCTCCAGTGAAATTCTGTATCTCTGCTTCATCAAAGAGGAACCACTATCTGTAGGCAGAAGGCTCCTGGAAATTAAATAAATTGTGCCATGCAGAGGAAATAAAACCAAGCAGTTCCACAGCACGACAAAGAGAAATGATGATAAAGGTAGATTCTACAGTGCTTCCATCTGTCATATACTTGTCATATGTCCATTGTCATATATTTCCTATCCTGAATTATATGATACTCTATAAATCTGCTTTTTTATTTTAAAAGTTACACAGTGTTCTTCTTAAATTGTCTCAAACCAAGATAGGGACATATGTATAAGTACCAGTGCTAAAAGACAAAGGTTATATTGCAAACTTAAACTCTGAGATACTGATTAATGTCAGAAATATTTCCATTTAGAATTCCTGACTTTATAACAGAGTTTAATTCCATTTTCACTTTATTTTCTTTTCACTTTATTTTCTAGAACCTCTTTTAACCTTAGTCCCTGTTATCTTAGCCCATTGTCCTGATAAACTAAATTCCCTAGGTCCCAAACCTGTTTTATCTGATCTAAGATACCCTGCCCAATTAGCTCTCATCTATTTTGCAGCAGGATTTCTTAGCTGAAGCATAATGACATACTGAATGTAATGCCTGGCCAATTTAGAAATGAGGCACAGAAACTTGTGTCTCACTCCAAAAAGTTGTATGGGCACACGCTTATTTCCGAAATTCTTGCCACAATATCCTCTACCTTGGGTTCCCCCTCCCCAGCTCTCCCACATATTTGAAACTCCATTTTGTTTCCTGGATTCTATCTTAATTTCATGCACAATGAACTGAATAGAAGGCTACCATTTAGTTTCAGACCACAGCCATCGTTCCTGCAGTAAACTTCATGCTGAATTTCAATGGGAGGAAACTTCCACAGGCCAATGTTAGACATTGTTCTGGAAATTGGTTGGGGACAAGCTACTCACAGAGCAATGTGGTAATATTTTCCCCATGGAAGACAAAAATGGCCTATTATCACTTAAAATAGGAAGGTGGTATCTCTAGCAGCAGAAGGCACAACAGTCCAAGGTAATTCTTCCATCTTGGTCTCCCCTGTGCTAATGTTATCAGGATTTCTAGATGGTTCTTTTTATTTTAACTTTAAATTAAGTAGGTACAGATGCAGTGCTTAGTCTTATGCCTTGGATCTGACTTTGTAAAAAGCTGAAAATCTTGAACCACAGTAGAGCCAAAGAGTTCAAATCACATTGAATGCTTTTACACAACAGGCTTTTAATAACTCAAATAATTGTTTTTCTTGTTTCTCTTCTGCAGGAGTCACTGCTTGAAAATGATGGAGGATGTTAAACAGAAATAGGTATTTTTTTAAAGCTTTCGATAAGGTGGCTTTCTTCACAGAAGTTACTAGCTAGAAAGTGGCTGAATATGTCGGATTTACAAGACACGTTACTGACTCCAGCAGGGATGGTGAGATGAGAACCTGTCGCACTTGAACCCTGGGACAGAAAGGAATGTGGCATGAACTTCAGATGAAAGAAGCCATTTATTAAGAAAACCTTGTCTTTTTATAACCAGGATCGCTAGAGCAGGACACAATCATTAGTTCTTGGGTGAACACCTCTTAGCATCATTGGCTAGTTATAAAATAACAAGTTAGGAATAAGAAAATGCACAAAACAACACCTGTGAGATATATTTTCAAAATACCCAAGATAGTTTACAAAAACTTCTCCTGGTTTTCAGCTCTGATTGTGAGAAAGCTACTTCTTCTCACAAACAAGGCCAAGAGCTGGAAAATTTCTCCCTGACTAACTTGTCAGCATCCACAAGAACCCTTAAAACCAAGCCCTGTTTATTGCAAGTTTATTACCTCTGTAATGTTGCATATCCTGTGTTCATCAAGTTTTCAGTGTTTTTTTGTTCCTTCATGAAAACTCAGCAAACAAGACCTAAAAAAAGAAAATCACACTTTGCTGAAGTGTGGGTAAAGCTTCTCCTTTCTGACTGAAAATTGCTCTCACAAAAGTGTTGGTAAACACTATCTAGAGGCTAAAATTGCATACCTGGACCATATATGAGAGTATCTTCGAGTCTTAAATAAGCCCTGCATGTTTTTGGAGGTATGGTCTCTGTGGTGATAGGCAGAATTGGTACTTTCATGCATCTTTCAGCTTTCTGCCTGGAAATGAAAACTTAAGATCACAGTTTGGGCTCCACAGTATGCCCAGGATTTTAGTATGAAAAACAGCAGCTGTTTTTTTCCTATTACAACTTCCCAGCTGGCAGATTTTCGGCTTAGAGGCCCTACCACCTGGGCTTATGCCAACAGAAGTAGAAACAGTTGATTACAGAATAAGTTCCCCATCCTACAGATAAAAAGTCTATATTTTATCAGAAGGGGTATTCACAGAAAGGGGATGATAGGGACAGGTTCTCACACTTGGGTTCACTGATGACCCTTTTGGAGGAGTCCACCTGGCAAAATTTGGATGGTGCATAGAGCCCCCAGCACCAACATCACCCTGAGGCTGCTCTCAGCTGCCTGAGCACTAGCTCTTCTCAGCTTGGGCTGCTGCGCCAATTCCTGCTGCCCTGAGCTCTCATTACCATAAATCTATTTCCTATATGAATCACAAAAGCCCTCAGACACATACTCAGGGCTGCACTCTGGTGACAGATTTTGATTTTTTGGGACGTTGTCAGTCATAATAAAATGTTTTTCTGGCTACTATAAGCTCTAATACTCATTAAAGACATGAACCAACTCCCATGGAAGCCACTGGGATTCTTTCAGTTGCCTTCCTTGTGGTTCCAATCAGGACCTGAAAAAAAAATTTATATTTCTAATAATCACTGTTGTTTCCAGTGAGGACCTGTTTTTTCTATATGAAGTATTCATAAGAAAATCTTGAAATGTATTTCTCAATGACTCAGTAAATAACTCATGTCATGTTTAGTGCTTTTGGGTGGTAATTAAAGATTTAACACATTCAACAAAAATGCCATTGCTTAATTAAAAACAATGAAAATCTTTCCACATTAAAATATTTGCCTGTTGCCACTCAGACTTTATTCTAGGTATATGATAGGATTTTTCCAGCTAATCTTGCTTAAAGGAAGCAGGAAGCTCTTTTTCCCTGCATGAAACCTTTAGACAAAACCATATTGTCTTAATCTTCGCACTGTTAAGAATTTTAATGTGTATTTATTCTTCAGACATGTAGTCCCATAGGCATTATTTAATTTCATTGGAGATAATGGACAAATGGATACAGATTATACTTCCATGCTGCTTGTGTTTGCTGGAATTGTGGCACTATAATCTGGTTATTATCCAACAGCACATGATAGACTGCATCAGCCTCTACAGGTGTCTCTCAGGTCCCTCTATTGCAGTTTCTTGGTCTGTGAAACACACGTGTACTCTTAATACCTTCAAATCAGAGAAAAAACTAACTCCCTCCTCTATGTCACATGTCCTCCTCCCCCAGTTTGTTTGATGAATTGCACTGTTTAGTTTAGAGAAGCTTTTCAGAGATGTTCAGTTATCCTTGCGGAAGACTGTTGCGTCACGTGCTGAGCAACCACAGGCACAGTGAAGCGAAAGAGGGAGTGCAAATGATGCCTCAGGTTTTAACTTCTATGTTTTTCAAATCCTGCAGTGCCCAGTGTAACTCTGCAGTTCCCTGGAGCTCGTTCAGTGCTGTTCTCTCATGCTCACACTGACATAACAAAGCCTCTCCAGCTCGCTCTCCAAGGACACCCAGACCCTCCTGGGCCCAACAACTGCAAACCTTCATCGTGGGGAGGGGGGGAAAGCTTGGGGAAATTCCATCCCTGGCTAGGTTCTGCTTGGGGAATTGATGCTGATATAAAAGTGTGAAGAACTCGTGACCTGTCATTGTCCATTTTGGGATCCTCTGAGGCAGGAGCCTCTGGAGCCCAGAGTGTACCTCTGAAGGCCTTTCAAAGAAATACCTCCTTTATTCCTTTATTCCTGTCTAGTCTCTGTTTCTAGGTACCCATTTAAGGCATCACCAAGAAGGAAAGAGGGACGTGGATTCCACACATACTGTCCTGGTTACAAATATGAAGCAGGATCCTGCCATGATCCAGGTTCAAAGGAACTAAGGGATGTCTTCAAGACCCTCAAGCGATGCGTTCCTGGGGACTGGACAAGAGAATGATTTGGAAGCTTAGTCTAGATAACCTACTTGAAATAACCTTACTTCGTAAGCTTGAAATTCTATCCCTTTGCTTTCTAATTTCTGGTTTTTACACAAAAATAAAGGACAAATTGTCTCTAAAAGCCCCTTCTCAAGCAAATACTTGTATATCTTTCTTCTTTTCCTGGATGAACACTACTTAGGCTGAGAAGAAATAGCAGGGGAAAATGATAATTCTATAAAATGATAATTGTATAAAACAAAACTTTCTAGAATCATCTCAGCGAACCAAAATATTTTCACAGAATAGATGATTGATAAATGTGGATTTTTTTCAACACTATAATTACATCATAAAATACTGCTCCAGCCTAGTTCTGTTTGAGCTAGCTCTAGCATTGGCATCAATATAAATACTCCATTAAAATGCTTAATTCCACTCTCCTGAATCCAAGTCAGAGGCTTTCTCACTGTTTATCTTGCCCTTGATTTCTTTTTCTCCATTACTTTTATTTTTTTATTGTATTTTATACACGTTCAGGGAAGTTCAGGTAATTATAAGTTAGCCTTTTTATTCTGCATAACCATGATGGCAAATTTACTGCTATCATAAATTTTCAGGTGTTATGTATGTTTTAATTTCACCTAATGAAAGATGAAAGGATTATTAGTACTAAATATTTTGGCTTACCCTAGAACACTGTATTTAATTTTCCACTTTAAATGGCAGTATGTACATTTTCATTAACTTATCTCTGCTTCTTAGCATCCTAATTTCCTTATAGGCTTCATGATTTTGATACCCTTAAGAAGCCTTTGATCTGTCTTACACCTTAAAATACTTAAACTTTTTTTTTATTTGATTTAATCATTCTTGTAAGGTTCTTTTGATGTATTCATTGCATTCATTGCTTTGCTATATCTCTTTATTTTTGCTTTCAAAGGGTCCTCTGTGTTCAGACACAGACATTACTTCCCAGTGCTGTTTTCCTGGCATTATCCTCTACAAAAATTATGCATTCTTTATTTTTAAATTTGAGTTTATTTTAGCTTATGCCAATTCCTAATAGTTACCTTCACTCCATGCCATCCACGATTGCTAAACACAATGAAAAGCCTCCACTTGTATTTGGTGCTTCTCAAGATCACTCTGACATCAATAAAGGTTAAATAAAGGATAGTGTCACAGAACAGTAGAGCAAGAGCTTCTTGGAGCATTAATAAAATATTTTGCTGCTTTTTTACACTGTGCTGTTGTGTGGTTGATATGCAGATACTTGAGCCTTTTATGTTTTGCCATCTTTTTCCTCCCTCTTAAAAATTAGCTCAGAACTATGCAGTGAGCTTCAGCTGTTTAAAAATGTGAGTGAAAATAGTGCAGAGTACTGATGGCAGCAAGCTGGCCATCTGACCTCTCTGTCAGATGAGGAGAGGTCTGCATGCTTAGACCAAAAAATTTCATTCGCATGATACTTTTCTACCAGAATTTTAATTATAGATGGTGGTACATGGCCTTTCAGGAGCAGTGTGATTCCCTGATTGCCTGGTCTTCTGTAGCTTGTAACCATGTGGAAGTCACTAGAGAACATTTCTAGGATGCTTGCTTCAGCTCTCCTGTGTGTATGATAAAAACTCTTCACCAGACACTTGGCACGCTCGATTAGAGGAAGTATCCTCTGAATGCCTAGCACACTACAGTAAAGAATGCCTGCTTTCTATGCTCAGAAGTGTGTCAGAAAGTTTCTATCTGACCAATTTCAGTATCAACATCCTTCTGTAACACTAGGATTTATCTAGAGGAAAGAAATCCCCAGCTCGTTCACTCATATAGCATTAAGATCTGTTGTTACGAGCAGATCAAAAGGGATTTAGGACAACACAGAATCTATTCTCATTCACTGGCCATAATACACCAGAATTATTTTCCTTCTTACTGAAAATCCTGTAACAGAAGCAGGCATATAAGTTCTAGGGATTTTATTATTAAGTGTCTCCTTATAGTTGATCAGAGCTCCTAGAATCAAGTGACTGAATAAGAATTTCAGCTTTCATATGAAGAAATTGAAGGGTTTTATCCTCCATGACTGTCAACAACAGCTAGCAAATAAAACGCCCTAACCTCATAAATAGGCACTAGAATAAGATATAACATGAATTAATCATTTTATAGGTGTCCATTTTCAACACTGCACTTTTGGGAGACGCTGAAGAAGTGATTTATGGCAATAAAATCTGCCAGGACACCAAAACCCCTGCACTTCCACCTGGTTTTTGAAGTGGTGCTGCAAGTCAAGATCCATGCATATTCCCCATGTTTCACACTGTAGAAGTTTCATTTCCAGTATCTGTCATTCATAATTCTCCAATGGATCACAGCACAACATAAACACTTTGCTTTCCCCAGGCAAAGACATAATTTGCATGGGAGGGGTCACACTCAGATTTTATCCCCCAAAAAGAGAAAAGACATTTCTTTTGCGGCATTTTTTGTGACAATAAATAAAATCAATAACTGAGAATTGAGGGCTATCTTGAGTAAACTATTTGTGCACCTTTCAGTCTTGAAACTTAACCCATAACCCCTCCCTCATATCTTGTTCAGTATTAGTTTTATCATAAAAGAAATAATGTAAAGGACATTTGAATTCTGTCCCTCGCTAAAAGTAAATGAAATTGGTACAAATGCTTTGACAATATCTTTATGTGCTTCCTTTCCCTACAAAAAGTGACCTTCACACTCTGAATGTCAGCCAGCCAACCCTCTTTTATAATTTCAAGGTCATTATCACCATTTTAAAAGTACTATCTGTGAAATAAAGAATATGGTGGAAGTTGTGCTGTACTTTTGCAGCAGTGGGTAAAATGGAGGCTTTCAAGGTTTAATTATTTGTGTGACTGTATCTCTGCATTATCTTCTTAAATAATATTGAGAAAGGTTAACTACTGCATTAGTACTGATTTTTAGAAAAATGTCATTTGGGGGAAGCTGAATAGAGGGGAGTAACGTCAAGATGAAATTACCAACAAAGAAATTGTCCTTTCACTGAAGTAAGCCCAACAGACATTGTAATGTAATTTCTTGTTAATGAAAGCATTAATAGAACTTTATCACAGAAGAACCCTCTGAATTTTAAACTATCATAGATCGTTGTTCAAACAGGGTATGACAAAACCATTTTATATTGATTATATATTTCATTTGCACAGCTGGATGCACTAATGAAAGATTCTGAGTATATTTCCCAGTAACTCAGAAACAGTAATTAAAATAATTAAAATTCTTTCCACAGCATAAAAATTCGACAAGTGTAATGTCATTTGCGGATCCAGCATGAAAACCTCAGTGATGTAGTGGGGGTTTTACAGGCACATGTCTGCTGAAATCAAAGGGCTGAGGCAGTGAGAACTTATACAGTGAGAATATTCTTTCCATCCTTTCTTGCTCGTGTACCCAAGAGCTGAGCATGAAAGATGAACTAAAGACTATTAGTCCCCCTCCATCGTTATTAAGGAAAGAGCAGCCCAGGCTCACAGTGCAAGGCAAGCCCCTAACTCCATGCACTCATCTCAGCATTAGCAAGAGGATTAGCTTCCACAGTCCTGAAGCTTATACAGGTTCCTTGTCAGGACCCCAAAGGCCACGACCAGTTTGCTTATAAACTATAGACACTCACTATAAGTGCAAACAATCATATTTGGCATGCAGAGGGAAAATAATGTATGGTGGTTCAAATTCATTAGCAGCACCAGCCAGCAGCTCTGGTGCTCTGTCCCTGTGCCTCAGACAGAGGGAGAGGGCAGCTGGAGAACACATCATATGACTCAGCAGGTCTCATCTGGCCCTTGGGCTGCACATTACATGCCCCCGCTCCACTGTTTGATGTGCAGAACAATCCCCGATTTCCTACTGGGGATGTAAACTGATAATGAGATTGCTTTGATGCTCTAAATCTCAGCGGCATTTTCACAAAGGCTGCTTTCTGGCTTTTGCAGTTGCCTGAAAGGGAGAGGGATATAAACAGTCGAGGTGAAAACAGAATCGCTGTGTAAGTTACAAGACAAACACAAGCTGCTGGTTCAAGAGACGGTGTAAACCGGTTGCAGTCAAATAGCGATTTTGTTCTCTCCTGCTACATGACACGTTGAGTATTCATTTATAATGCTGTTCAGGTGGACAGGCTTAAAGAAAGTGGCATCATATTTCCACCCGAGACTTGAGAGCAGCAGATAAACAAATGCCTTGCAAACATTCAAATAGCAGAGTGCACCGTGTGATCTTTTTGTGTACACAGTATGCCAAGAGATCTGCTTCACTCCCGCCGCAAACCCAACGATCTGTTAAACGCACCATGGAGCAATCCACCATCGCTGCTGTTCTCAGATGTTATGACAGCCCGTACTTGCTTCTCTAATTCTCACCCAACACTTGGGCTGGAGCATTGTTTCTAGTTGTCGGGCATTGTGGAATTCTATTTTAAATTTTGCCAAAGTGTAGTCTTGAGAAACTAAATACAGCAGCAGGGGACAAATTTTTAGTAAGTGTCTCTGTTACCATCATTTCAGGAGCATGATTCCCACTGCTAGTAATCACAGGAGGTCTTTAACATGCCTTCGGGGACACACAGTTGAAGCCAAGAAAAATGTCACAATTATTAACTGATTACAAAGAAAGAAAAGAAGTTGTTTTAGCGTTGCTAGAAAAGTACTCTCTCAATCAGAGCATTAGAACATTGTTATATTTCTCTCTTTTGCACCAAGCACTAGTGACATCTGTATTTATAGTGACATAAAATGACAAGACACTGACCTTTATTAAAATTAGGGGATGATGATTCTCTTACAATATCCCTGAACTCCCAACACTTTTCTCAGCTGCTGTGCTTGCCCTCCCTTGTCTCCTTCCCCACATCACAGCTGTGACACCTGGGGCATGTCACAGCCCCCTTCCTTAGGCTATATGTGCACCCCTATCCAGTGAGATCCAGCAAGGCACTTGCACTTTATCCTTTTCACTCTCTCTGTCCTAAGCTGTTTACCATCTTTGCCAGATATATCCAGCTGAGCCTGACCACCTAATTACATACACATGTAGCACTTGTCAGGCTTTGAGTGGCAGTAACGAGGGTAATCTTTTCTTCCAGAAGCCCCTAATAAATACAATAGTAACCCACAGTCCAAAAAATCCAGGAAAATTGAATTAAGCTGCTTGTGAGCTCAGTGGATATAGCTACATCACTAATTTATTTTGTTGTAGGGTTTCTTTAGAAAGAGAGGCTGTCTCATGTCCATACTTGATGTCCCCTCATACTCCTTAGCCAGAGAACTATCACTCCAAGCCCTCGTTTCCTGGTGGAAACAAGAAACATGGAGCATCCAGGTTTGTCTCCAGAGATGCCCAGTAAATCTCAGAAAGGACACCAGTGTGAAATTCATGCTGAGAAAGTGCAGTGTGGATGCAGGCTGAAGGGACATGACAACTAAAATAAAATCTAACCCCACGCCTCTTGGTAAAGCAGATGGACGCACTGAGCGAATTACATTTCTCCCTATTCCTTACAGAATGAATTAAATTACTTGAGAAAACTGTATTGGAGTGGGAGAACAAAGTAGAAATAGGAAGTTAAACAGAGTAATAGATTCTTTCTTGTTTTTGCTAATAGTTCTATAAAGAAGAAAACTAATAGTCATGTCGTGAAGTGGGGAATAGGATGTAGCTCCGGGAGAAGGAATTACAGTCACCTGAGTGAATCAACTAAATGTGCCTCAGGTTGAGTGGCTACCCTAATCCAATGCAAAAGCACACAGCCCTTTGGGGAGGAAATACTGAAAAATGGAGCTCTCTGAGCACCCGTACAATTTAATTTTCACTGATCTCTGAGTGGTGTCTGAACCCAATATTTATTACTTTACCCTAGGAATTGAATTTGGTCCTGTTACTAGTAACCGAATCAATCCGTTTTTTCTCAACACAAAGCATAATAATATTTTAAAGTCTTTCACTCTTTCCTTGGTGAAGCAACTGCTGAGAGCACTCATGGACTTCTGAACTCCTCTTGGAATATCCACCTGAAAATTTTGGTTATCAAACCATAGCCTATCCAACCAGAGAGCAAGGCTATCTAATATTCTGTGCACTGTCCCTCTTTCTTTATTTCCCCTTCTCTGCATGCACACTGCCAGTCTATCCCTTCCCTCTGAGCTGCCATCAGCCTGGAGCACCCCAGGAGGAGCCTCTCCTTTCTTTTCACCTTCCCACTGCACCTAGGGGTGCCACCATATGCAGAATGCCATTTACACTGCAGGGTGTGCAAGGCTCAGAAAGATAAAGAGGCCTCAAGGAGGAGCTAACTGTGGAAACCTGTAGTCTGGGAAACTTCCTGGGAGATATGATCTATGGATTAGAGAAAATTGTTCCAAATCTTGCACTCAGTGATTTGGGCTTTATTTACAACATGCAAATAAAAACATTTGTGAAATTTTATGTGTCTATACCAATCATGATTTGCAAGGCCTCTCACATGTGAAAAGAATCTAGAAAAATGGAGGAAAATAAAATTCGCATCTGTTATCTTTATGTAAATATGGAATTTAATAGAAACAGAGGCATTTTCCATCTCTTAGACTCTTTTTTCGGTGTCGGAAGGTGAAAAGATTATCTGGGACGTCTCTCTTAGCAATAGGTGTTAATTTTTCTAAATTTTAAAATATGAAAACATTTGTGACTGTCTCTAATTTTCAGTAAAATTATAGGGAAATTTTAATTAAATTTGTAATGAAAATACCACCATAATGAGAACATATATTAAATTTATGTCTACAGCAGTACATAAGTACATAAGCAGTACATAAATTTCTGACCTACAGGAATTTAGGTAAACATATAGAGGAGGAGTAGAGTAACCTCTTAAATCATTAGTCAGTTATCTGCCCCTAGTTTTGGTCAACTCTGCTTTGCAACTTTCAGGCAATAAAGTTCATCCTTTGGAAGAGTGTTCTAGATTGAAAAAGGACTTGAAAAACAAAGATTCAAAAGAAAAGAATTAAAAAGTAATAAAAGCAACAGGAAAATTACCTTAGGAGCATGCAGAAAGGAAATGGAGTCCATGTGAATTTCTATGCATGGAAAGATTCAGATAATTACACTAATTTAGGAGTTACAGTAATGTACTGTAAAATCATACACAGGAATGGACTTTATGCAGTCCTGAAGGAGAGTCAATATTGTAAAACACAGCACAAGAGAAGAGGAATTTCTGAACCATCTGGAAAGGACATGGTTTTCTCTTAGCCCCTGTGAGCACTGTTTACCTTGACTGATGTGTATCTATGCTTCCTCATTGCCTAAATAAGTGAGATATATTGGGCAACATGCTTCCATCAGTCAGTTAGGGCCAGGAGATTTGGGAGAGAGGGAGTATTTTTGGTCCATTTTGCACTATGCATGAAAAAGAAGGACACTGATCTGGCATTTATTTCAATTCCTCACATCACAGATCATGTACAAAAATATGATTCATCAATGTCATTCCACCAAAGGCAAGACATTTCAGCAGAAAATACTGCTTTATGTGATTACAGTACTAGATTAATTAATGTAATAGATAGACAGGACAGTATCAGGCTAAGTAAACAAGCTGCTACACTTAACAGGACTTTGCTTTGGAGGTGAAATGTACTTCTTAGGTACTGATGATTTTTGGTATTCTAAGAATAACGATGGCACATTCAAAAATAGATTTCTGTGCTCATTTTTGCTTTCCCTTTTTTATATAATCATCCTTACAAGTTCATCTAAGCTATTATTTAAGTAATTACATGGAGCACACCTTTCTGGAAGAGAGTAGCTCACAATCTAGGGCTGTGTACTATCAAATTAGATCTCAGCTGCATACATCATCCAGGAAATTTCAGCATTTGCGCAACACATTTATTCAGGTGGAATTTAATTAAACCGACCAAATTAAAGCTGACTACTGACTCATTTCAGAGCACTGGAGCAGAGATATAGACAGTGACACTGGAAAAAATTTGCAACCATCTAGGACATTGTCATCTCTTAGTAGCCCTCAATTAGCCATTAATAATTTTGTGAAATTTAAATTTGATTTCCACTGCGCAGAAACCAATTTGAGAAGGGAGACCTGTTAAGATATGCATTTCAATAAGTCTCTCAAAATGTGGAAACGCTTAAGTACACACTTTTTAATCCCTACAAGCAAATTGTAAGCAAACTAGCTAGTGTGTATATGTATATGTATACACAAACCTCTCCTCATCACATTTGCTTTATTAGCTTTTCCTGCACCTCCTTAGGTCATGAAGGAACACAAACTGTGCTGACCTGCTGTCTATATCCAGATTATACAAATCTGAGGCCACGGTTTGTTAGCGCTCTGTACACAGACTTATGTACTGCTGAAATTATAATTAGAGGAACTGACAAAAAGAAAAAAAAGAAAAGAGAAGAAAAGTAAAGCAAGCTCTCTCAGCTTAGTGTTTATCAGTATTTTAGTTGCCTTTACCAGCCAGATGAGCTCAAACTGAAGCCTGTAGCTGGCGGCAGTAGATGGGCAGTACTCACCACCTTCATTCCTTTATTAATTCCTTTAGATCTTAAAAAAGTCTATATATTTAGAAAACTGTCTCTGTGCCTCTCTTTTACTCCCCTTTGGAAATAAACAACTCTACTTCCAGGGGTCTTTTCTCTCAGGTAGTGCACCTCCTTGTCTTCCCTCTGGAGCTGCTCAGCTCTGCCCCAGGTCTTATTTTAGAAGCTATGCAATTTCCAGGGTACCTCACAAATGCAAAAGAATTGTTGTACAAGACTGAATGGCCAGAAACCTTGCTCCATAAAAATGAAAGTTGAAAGAGCTTAGGCTCTGACCCGTGAGAGGGTATCACCAAAATGCAGGAACTGCATTAATGCTGTTATATGGGTTAAATAGGTTATAGAAATAGGTTAAATATTCCACATCTTTCCTAGAGAAATAGAGTATGCAAAACAGCCTTGATATGTTCCCATAGGTTTAAACATTCAAGCATATTCAAAACAAAATCTGTCTCAAAAATACACATTTTGAAAGCAGAGGGAAAACATAAATCATTGTGATCGCTAAAACAAGTGAAAAATAGTGGATGAAACTAAAAATAAGTATCAAATAGCACAGAAAATTTCAACAGAGTAAAATGGTGCTCAGTAAATATTCATAACATTTAAATAGCTGAGGATGATTTTCCCTTTACTGAAAAAAAACCCCAGCCCTCTATGGAAATGATTGCAGGAAGAAAAACTAGTAAGTAAATTTACAATCAAAATCATGGCAGAAGGAAAGAATCAGAGTTGGCATCATCAAAAACATAGGAAATAAGAAATGTTCTGATCTGCTTTTGAAGATCAGGAGCACTTAACTAAGTCAGAGAATAAACAGGTAACTCCCAATGTTAAATTTTTCCTACATTCTAACAGAGCCATCTTCTGTGTGGTTTTATCATCTCATGTGCAAAACCACAGAGGCTGTTCATACAAATACACAGGAAAAGCACAGACATCCTTTGTTTTACATGGTGGAGGTCTCTGGAACTGCTCTGTGTGCTAACAGATTTGGGGTTCAGCCTGGAGAAGAGAAAGCTCTTCTATAAAGAAAGACCTAGATAAAGACCTTATTGCAGCCTTTCAGTACTCAAAGAGGGCTTATAAGAAAGATGGGAACAGGATTTTTAGCAGGGCCTGCTGTGGTAGGAGAGCTGGTTTTAAGCTAAAAGCATGTGGATTCAGACTAGATGTCGGGAGAAATTTTTCATCATGAGGGTGGTAAAGCAGCGGCAACCTCTCTTTCCCAGACAGCTGGTGGATGTCCCATCCCTGGAAACATTCTAGGCCAGGTTGGATGGGGCTCTGAACAACCTGGTCTAGTTGAAGATAACCCGGCTCACTGCAGGAGGCTTGGACTAGATGGCCTTTAAAGGCCCCTTCCAACCTAAACCACTCTGTGATTCTATTTCTAGTCCTATACTTCATGAAGCCAAAAAATACTCATTACATGAAGAAGAGCCTAGGGCTACCCGGACAAGCTGTCAACTAAATTCTTTCATTTCAGTTGCAATTTAATGGTGCAGAAGCCAAATAAGGACAGAGTTGAAGAGGCAGGCCATATGCAGAACTTTCCAGGTACCTTGCTGACCAGAAGTTAATAGAGCTATCACTTCCTTTTGCATGAATATTATTTGTTACCACTTGAGTTCTTTTAGACTTATGAATTGCTCATAAGCAAAGTCTCATTTTCTTTAATACATTTGCTATGTGTAAGCTCTCCTGGAACAGTTTAGAAAACTCATTTTCAGGCTATTTTTGGTGAAATGTTTGGTTTATGTGTTCTCAGATTTGATAGTGGGTGCTTGCTGGACTGTTTCAATTATTGTATTGGCTGACAATCTTTTTGCAAATAATAACAAATCCTCCTCCTATCACACCCCCTCACTGGCACATCCAGGAGTAATTCTTGGATGCATAATTGCTCCATTTCAAACAATTAAAACATCTGAGACTCATGAACATTTTTACAGTTAACCAGAAGATGCTAGGAGATTCATGACATATGATTAGTTGCTTGCTATGGAGCACGACTGTTCTGAATTTGACCCCTGTCCTCAGAAATGTAATTGTATTTATGAATTTGTTTCAAAATCTTTGTTTATTTTTGAACCAGCTACGAACTGGTTGGAAATAGCTTGGAAACTATTTCCACTGCTACATCAAAGCACTAAAACCAGACAGGGCAGATGCAGAGGCTATGGGCATGATGTTTGGCTGGGATAAACCAGCAGATTTCACACAAACTGGGCTCTCTTTGACAACTGCAGAGATTTGGCCAAAGTTATCGATCAGACAGTTAATAGATCTGAAATTTAATAATTAGGCTTTACCAGTTTACTTTTAATATTAATACCATAAAGGCATTAATAACAAGGTTACAATTTTCTCAAATTATCACTTAGCAGAAAAGGGGCAGAAGGATACCTGTGCATAGACATAAAAAGACTACACTGGATCACTTGATTTGATAATTGGGTCAGAGTTAAGAAGCACAAGAATACTTTGGAAATGAAACACAAAAATCAATTTACTAAGAGAAGAGTGCATTAAGGCCATCAATAAATATAGAAAAGATTTAAGAGTTAAAACATTGGCAAATGGTCATCTCTAAAGACTGCATTGTATCAAAATACAAGCTGTGCAAAAGCTATGAACCTAAACTACTGAACCCCTTCCTAGATTCTAGAAATGCCCCTTTTCAACTGTGTATTCTCCCACACAAAAACCCTATAATTTATTATATAGTGGAAAGTATACTTACTTAACATTAAGTAATGTGAAAATAATAGAATTCTAAGTTTACATGGCACTATGCAAATTTTTTGCTTAAATGCTTAAATTTTAAAGTCCTAGTTTTACAAACATTTCACAGAGCTTGTTACCAGGTACCTAACAGCACAGTTACTACACAGACTAAATGATGCCTGCTTGTAAGTGTTTGCAAAATTATCCCTAAAAGAGGCAGTGTGACAGATTTTGAATTCAGTGTTAAACGTCACCTAATCAAACACTGAAAAAATATTGTAATTAACAATTCCAAGTAATGAAGGAGTAGATTATATTGTTCAAGATATTTTATATTCAACGTACAAAAATAAAATATTAACCTGAATTATTCAGCACAGTACAAGTGACTGAGTATAAAAACACCAATCAAGGCAAGCATTCAGGATTCAAACTCAGAAGAGTTTAAATTAAAGGAAATTAACATTATTTTGATGACTTTTTTTTATTTGGGCTGTTCAAGATATCTACCATTTTCCCCACTAAATGCTATGTCTACAATTCAGTGCCCAGAAAGATTTTATTGAAGTTTTCTTTCCAATATTGACTCCAGTCAATTTTTAGGGAAAGAGTGCAGACACTGCTGTCTGACTTCCTAGACTTTGCATGGGTCAATTGAGGAATTTTCCCTTCTATCATGCACATTAATGCCCTTGAAAGATAAACAGATTCGTGAAAGTGCCATTACAAAGTGATACAATTTAGTATTTAGTCAGTTGTCCCCCAAAGTTTGAACATTAGAAATGACATCACAAGCACTGTGTCTGGTCATCCCTTCATTTCTATGGCCATTGACAAATTCAGATTTATAGACATATTTTCAAAATCTACTGCTATCGATGTAGGGCTTTTTGGAAGACACTACTTTTTTGAGTAGATTATCTTGGAAAAATTTAAAGTGATACAGCCAACCTATTGTCTTCCCTCTGCTTTTAAGTGCACCTTCTAGAGATGCAGTGAGGGAATAATTCTCCATTCTTTGTTAAAAAGTCTATTTACTTTTTCCTGTTAAAAAGTCTATGTGGTTATTTCCCTTCCTCTCCCCAGTGAAAGAGACTAGTCCTGTCATTTGTGTGTTCTTCCCTACAACAGTAATAGAAAAAACTTAGGAAAGTGTAACTGTAGTTCCAAAAAACTGGCTGACAAGACCCTCTAGAAGGCCAGATGCTTCAAACATTTCTGAGAATTAGATTTCAAGTTCATGGTTTTCTCTTAATGCTTGTAAAAGATGTAGCTTTGAAAGCCTGAAAAGCTCAAATCTTTTCTCATTACTTCTGTAGAACAAATGTAGCTGCAGTACAAGATCTTTCAACTTCACAGACAAACAGCTTCCCATTTTTTCAAAGGACCAGTTCTATATGAGTGAAGCAGTAGTAAATTGTGGCATTATCTCCTTGGATGACCCTGCCAGCTGCAGTGCTAAGTGGCATTCTCTTGGCTAGCTGGAGAATCATCACATTGGTCTTGAGAGACAGAATGCATGCCTCAATTTCTTCAGGAGCTAGAAAAAATGGTTAAGGGACACACTGTAGAGATTATTTCTTTGAAGTACATCTACCTTAGGTCTTATTTCTCCAACTCTTTGCAGGCTCGATGGGGGAAAAAAAGACACCTGCTGAAAAGGAAAAGTGATTATGTTGAATTTTCAACACTGAGCAGCTATTCCTAGCTGCTGAGAACTCCAGGAGTGGATGTAGCTTACGTGCAAGAGGGAGGAAAACATTGGCAGCTCCTTATCAGGTGGCAGCAAAGCTTCTGCCCATTCACATCTCTGTCTGGGAGGTAAAAGAGAGATTGACACAGTCCCCCAGAAAATACTAACTCACAAATTATCAATGTAAGTCTGTTTTAGCGATGCTTTCTTGCTGCTGCTGTCAACAGCTACAAGGATTGCAAACTTCTTCTCTATAAATATTTTGTTGATGGGTAAGATAGCCACAAATATAAACACTTTCATTGTTCAATAGGATCAATACCACTTTTAAGTTACTTTAGCGCTGATAGAAAGTTGTTTTATTTTTAGTTTCTAGTGAGGAGAAAAATCTCTATCTATAGATTCTGAGTCTTTAGCATAACATGGCTACCATTTTTATTAACAGCAAATCTAGAACAGGAAATATGGCTGAACATATTCTTCACCAAGTACTGCATGATCTGGGGGCAGCACCAGGTAAAAAGATGGAATAGCATTTACATTAAAATGAAGCTTCTGTGCATTGATTTCTTTGACATTTCAGTCACTGGTTCTTTTTGTGACCCCAGACAATTAATTTTCTCTCTGTTTTACACAATGTCTTTATTGTGAAATGAGTCCTTAACAACATTCAGGTACTGGTTATTGTAGAATTCTGTGAAAACAGGGCCAGAAACTGGTTTGTTTTCGTCAAATAAATAAGATAGGCTGATATTTTTATACATTTAAATGCATAAAAATTTTCAGTGCTCTTTACAAAGAACCAAGGGAAAAAATGGTTTTCTGATGTTCAGTCCTTTCAAACGTATACTCAGCAGGGTCCATAATTTATTTAATTGGATAAATCACCAATCAGGAATATTTATGAAAAGCACCTAATTTCAGTAGAAATATTACACTCTATGTTGTAATTTTTCAGGTAAATGTCTGAATTTATTCACTCTCTGTAATCATGACTCTATTTATCCAGTCCTTTACATTTTCAGACTTAGCAACTCTTTCATTGACCATACAAGCTGTGATGAGATACCAGATTTGTTTGCTTTAATTTCATGGCTCACAAAGGAAAATTTCACAGGCCTTGCTAACTAACACTTGGGCAGAAAAAAAAAAAAAAAGAGAGGGAAAGAAAAGAGCATTTACTTGTAACTTGAAACTTGTAACCTACGATCTTTGGTTATACTGATCTGAACCCAAGTCTACACTGTGGGGGAGGTCTGAAGTCCTGCTACGTAATCAAACACTCCTCATTTATTTCTAAAGGAATGGACAACATAAAACAGGAAAAAGAATCTAAAACTTGTCTAGGCATGAATACAGGCTGGGCCTGCATTTATTTCTTGGAGTTAGCTCAGAGCTCACAGACAGATATGTGTAATGTCAAACAGAACCATTTTCCTGCTCTCTCAACCCAAAAGAATTCGGAATATAATATATATAACTTAATTAAATGTTCACAAGATCTGTGCCCCTTCTTGTGCCCTTGAAGGGTTTCTAGCCCCATGACTTCAATACTTGGAAATCACAAACAATCTGTTCATTTCCAGGCAGTAGCTAACTTGGGTAATACCACTGAAGCAGAATATTCCAACAAGGCAGAAGTGGACAATCAGAAGAGGAATAGGTCTGTTCAGTGGTTTTTTTAATTCCTTTGCCCAGTGAACCTACAAAGAAAGCACTGTTAAGTGCATTGCAAACCCCAGTTCTTTCTCTGATATTCACATGTTTCAGATATGCCAGTGCAAACCCTTCGAGGGATAATACCAAGCAAGAGCAAGCCATGGTAAAGACACAAGGCAGGCCCAACCTGTGGTCACAGCTTTACAGAAGGCAGATTACAAAGCACATTTCAGAAAGTACACGTGCAGCAAGTGTAGTGTGGTGTGAAACCTCACAGTGACCCAGCTACACATAAACAACATTAAAATCAACAGCAGTTTCAACATCATTTGGGATTGCAACCTTCAGTGACACAGCTGAGGTCCCCCATATAGTAACAAACCTGTGGCTAAATTATACTGCCAATTTATCTACAATAATTTGTGTTCATTGTCTTAGGATCGCAGAATAGTCCCAATTGGAAAGGACCCAGAAGGATCACCAAAGTCCAGCTCTTAAGTGATGGCACATCCAGAAATTGAACCCACAGCCATGGCATTATAAGCACCTTGTTCCAACCGAGATAGTCTCGGGGTCTGTCACAGTATCATTTGCTTTTTCCTAATGGCAGTATTCATGCTGTCATTCAATATCTTAGATACAGTCAGAACAAATTGACTATACCATTTTTAATGTTAGATGTACACTTCAGACTTTGTTTGTCAAAAAGGTAGAGTAACATTAGGTATCTACAAATGCTGAATTTACCTTGTATTCACCATATTCCTGCTTCCAGATTCACTGCCATCTATACTTCCAGGTTCTTCAGAGTAAATGCATAGCAGGTTTAATTCTGCAGTTTCTCAATAAATGTATTAGTTTTGATCTCTTCCTTCTCTGGAATTCTATCAGTGAGCCATGGCAATAGAAAGAAAAAATATAAATCCATTAATACTAAATTTTTGGTGAATATGACCTCAAAATTTTAAAAAGTAGTGGCTTTATCAACAAGAAAATGCCAGTTGAGAATTTTACAAGGAAAAGTTCCAGTTTATTAACAAATAATATAGAGAAGTAATGAACATCTCTTACTGAATGTAAAGGAGTGAGTTTCAAATATCTGTTATTTATGTATTTATCTGAATTTTCACATGACCACATATAATTCAGCATTAAACCATAACACCTTAGAACTCGGGCATTTAAGGTCTACACAGACAGAAGATGGAGAACATAGGGATGAGAAATGAACATTTTCCTTGCTTGTCCTGCCAGCCTTGGAGACACAAGCATGGTCTGATGCCCAATGACTCCCAGGTTGCTGTTTAAGCCCAGAATTTGGAATGATGGATCCAAATTTTCCTGTGGTAAGCCAGCAGGATCACACATCCTGTGTATATCACCAGCCTGCTGTCAAAATTACATTTCCTACTGGTCTGCAGAGGTGTGGATATTACTGCCATGTCTCTCAGCAGTTGTGCAAACAATCCTTTGCACCCCACAGATGTGAGAGGGATGCAACCTTACCTTGATTGTATCTTTGAAATAAATTTTATGAGTACCAGAAATACAAATAGATGGCACAGAAAGCTTTGCATTCACACTGATTCTTGCACCCCTACACAACATCGTGCTCGAATAATACAGCCAGAACTTTCTTTGAGTAAATTCAGTCTGGGCTGAATTCTCCCTTCTCTTCCTTCCAGAAGCTCATAAATTTAACAATGGATGAAGAGAACTAAATCAAATAAAAAAATCTTATTTCAGATTTATTAGAGGACAGGAAATATAGCTGTTGCTCCACATATACATCTGCTCAGGGGGACAGACATTTCCACCATAGACACCTACCTTTTGTAGCTGACTCTGCATCTTTTGTCTTTTAAGCCTCTCCAAAACTGAGAGTGCAGGGAAAGAAGTGGATGTCAGGGAGGAGTTTCATTTACGTCTGTTCTTGCCCAGCATAGAGTCCAACAGAGACAATATGTCACCAACTTAGATTTGACAAGCTCCCCGGTTTTTCCATTTCTGCCTGCAAGAGATTTGGACTATTGCACAGGGTTAGAAAGCTGTAACTCAGTTTTCTCCAGCCACAGGATGAAAGGTTGCTTTGGATGGTGATTTACATTGAGATTAATCACAATCATGGCCATGGCAAATGTTTACCCTGCTGTGTTCTAGTAATTTAATTGTACTGCACGGAATAAATCGAAGACAACTGAGTTTGTACTCTTGGTACTCTTTGAAAGTGTCCTTATTGCTGCTATTACACATTGGCTGCCCGAGTCAACCGATTATATGGTTATTTAAGGTAGCTGGGTGGTAAGCCTTATGTCATCATAATGAGGCAGTTGTTAAAGTGCTAAGTAAAAGTGGACTGTTTGAACCAGGAGCCTGAACATCTGATGAGCCATGTGGTGCCTGGATCCAAAGCTGTGTTTTTACGCAAGATACACATGTGGGCAGCTGCACCATTTAGCTGTGGATCCAGGTCCAGGCTGAAACACCCCAGGCTGGTTTGAATGCTTCCTTCCAAAGTCCAGTGCCTTTCAGCGTGATGGTTTTCAGTTGGGCCCATTTTTAACAAAAGCAAATTCAAATGAGAAGCTACCCAGAAATAGCACTGCATAGCAATTTTGTATATCAATTTATAATGCAATGGAAACAGATGGTACATTCAGCACCGTCAGAGAAAGCCATTTGGGTTTTGATGACTATTTCTTTTTTATTTTTGGCGGTATATTTACTCTGTCTATTTTCATTGCTGAGTTGTTTCAACACCTGTATAAAATAGAAATCTACCCTAAGTGAGAGCTGTGTAAACTAATCTTGGTAACAGATGCTGCTTTGTCAGTCCTGATGTAATTTTCTGACCACTGGTGTAAATTGTACAGCACACCACTTTTTGATGGCAATCAACAATGTTCACTTGGTTTCTACTTCCAGAAAGAAGGATTAATTTATGAGGGATCATTAGAAGCCATTTCCAAAAGCATGAAAACCTCCTTCAATTCTTATGAGGCAAGTTTTGTGTTAAAGACGAGGCAACAGATCATTTATTTTGATGCTGTATTTCACGGCGTGTTTGTATTCTACATTTTCTACAGTATTTACAGGAAAGGCCAGTGTGGTGATCTAAATTCAGGACACACAGCTCAGAGAAGACTAATTTAGACCAGGCTTGGGGCAACACATAGCTTATGCAATTTACTGTCACCATTTCCACTGAATCTTTGCTGATTAATTCAGCTTCCGGAAAAAAAGTGACCACAGTTTTTTTTAAGGGAGGAGCATGATCAAGGTTTGCTTGGTTGTGCAGTGATATTGCCCAGCTCTGCAGTAACTCCCTCTTGTGTCTTCAGCCAGTAAGAAATTCTCCAGTTCAATGTTTTCATCAGAAATTGTTTATTCATGGAGAGACTCAACCACTGAAACCCACCAAGTATCTCATGCCCAGAATAAAATTTATGGCCATGATGAACAAAAACAATACAAAAGCCCAGCTGTCTATTGTTGGCACACAAAGAACCTGATTCAATTTTGAAGAACGAACCGCAGTTTTCCATTTTCCAGTGTCCCCCACTCACTGTTTTCTCTCACACTCTGCAAGTCTTATTCTACCTTGCATTTAGTGATTACTTCCCAGAACAAACTACTACTTGAATGCCAATCTCAGGAAAATAATAAAATTGCCAAGCTAGAAAGTATTTCATCTGCTTGGTCTTCTTTTTCCTACATTCAAGCCCACTGTATTGAATCTTTTAAACAGAAAATTCTCTCAGAATAATAAAACCATTTTCCTTCAAGCAGAGTTTCTCTACGGACAACATGGGTAAATAAATATGCATCTTTTTGAAAGAGCACTGAACATCAATTTTTACAGTATGTTTTAGTGTTCTCTCCACTGTACTGCAAACAACTACACTGAATAGATGGATACAAGGCATTTCTCATAAAACAGCTTCCCTGTATCCATCAAAGGTAAATTAAGACTAATGGGCAGTTTTGTAATAGTTCTCACAACAGCTCAGACATATAATAACTTTGTTAACTCAGAGAAAGGGTCATTGGGTTGTGAATGACATCCTGAAAGGTAAATCCTGATTAACTGAAACAGTGTAGTTAAGAATCAAGAAGTGTTCTTCTCTGGGATGCAAAACAAATTATTTAAATTTTATAGTACTCTTATAAAATGGGTAGCAGACATTCTTATTTTGTTTGGTCTATTTTTAATGTGATGTCTCCACAGCAGGATCTATGAGACCAGGCCCAGTCTGATCAGATCACAGCTTCAGTCTTTCGATTCTACAATAATTATCAATGAACATTATTTTTTAGGTATTTATGATAGCATGGTCTTCTGGACTGGTGCTGTTAGTAATAACGTTGAAATTAAGAGCAATACATTTCAGTAGGGTTGCTGTTAGGAGTCAGTACGAAGAGCTTCACAGCAGCCATGTGAAGACAGGAAATCCCACTGGAAATCCCACTGGAAATCCCACTGGAAATCCCAGCCAGAGAAACAGCATGTGGATCATTCATTGCACAACCACTGTTCGAGACAAAAACAATAAACTAAAAACCATTTACTTACCAGTGAAGGACGTGAATAAAATTAGATTTCCATTGAGAAACAAATTAGCACGTTACGTTATTTTCATGCATCAAAAAAATGGATGACTGTAAAAATCTTTGTTTACATACTGCAATCTGTTTACCTGATATTTACAGATAAACAAAATAGACACAGATCCGGAATATATCAATGCAAATCCTATGTTTGTCTTCATCTATTGAACATTATTTTTTGTGAATTTGTTGATAACCTATTATTTCAATAACGAAAAACAAGTAAAAACTTCCCCCAAATAAGCAAATTCCTTTCCTACTTACTATGCAAATAGGAGCAAGCTGTATTTTCCATTTCTAATTAAACCTCTACCTACTCCTCAATCAGGTAAATTGCTAATAGCTTCTTGCTATGTTATTTTTGGGACTATTTTGAGCAGAACTATTCTGGATGCTATAATTAAGACTTCTAAAATTAATATTTAAATTTTATAAATGCTGGACTACGACATCCTGAGAAATAATAAATACAAGTCTGATTGCAGAGCTGAAGTGAGCTGTTATGTGCATTTGACTTTCTTTAATCCTGCAGTCTGCAGGATCCTTGTTCACTTGAATGCTATTAAGTTCTGAATCTGATTACATGGGTTGGTTTGTGACTCAGACAGCCAACCCTTCAGGCACCTAAAAATAATGTTCTGTTTCTTTTGTTAAAGGAAGAAATACGCCTGTACCACTTCAACCAACCTGAGCTAGACCTGAGAGTGAAAGCCTGGCCTGGTCCCACCAATTCAAAACTCTCACATCAAAACCAAAGTACTGCTTTTTCAGTGCTGAAGAGAGGGAACAGAAAATTTGTGATCTCACCAGCTGAACATTCAGCTGAGATGGATGTCAGTATCTTGTCAAGTCTGTCTGCAGCTGCGGTCTTCAGGTCTGAGACTCTCCAGGCTTTGATACCAGCAGGGAATTTGAAGTAGGGAATGCAAGAAATGAGTAAAGTAATTGATCAAAAATAGCAAATGAATCTATCACAGGTTATTATCAGCAGTGAGGTTACAGCTGGGAATGGGGGAGAGAGAATTCAGTGTGCATATGTAACCCAGAATGACAAGATTCCTAGAAAAACAAGGAGAAATACAAATTACTTTAGGGAATTATGAGAGAATGCAGTTCAAGATAGAGAGGAGGTGTCCATTACCTTTCATGCCAATGCTTAAAGATCTTCAAGAAAAGACTGGACTTCTTCAGATGTTTTAAAGGAGTGATGTTGTAATATTTTTTTAAATTCTTTTTTCCCTCCTTGGAAACTATGTTCTGAATCAGAGTTTTGATTCCTGTGTATTCACCCAAACATTAAGAGCAGGTCAGTATAAAGAATGGTAGAAAAGTCAGACAGAGGAAATAAAAAATTCTGCAATGGTGTGAAAATTAAAAATGAACCACTTTAAGAGTATGGTTTTCAAAATTAAGTGTCTACCCTCATCCCTATAATGTGAAACAACCTAACAACCATTTATCAGTAAAAAGGTGGTTAAGACTCAGTGGAGAAAGGCTGCTTCTCCTGCAGTTACTGAGTTAATAGAAGGCTTGAATTGCCACTCAGAGGCTTCTCTCTATTGATTTATACAGGAACCTAGGACAACTACATTGCTAATTAGGATCTTCAATTAAGTACTCAAAATTTGGTGAGATCAGTGCCAACTAAAGCAATTACTATCACCTTTTTTGTACAAATAGAATGCTATATCATGTCTGGAAGATTCACCACTGAAGGTACAGATCTTGAACTGAGAACAAGTGGGGTTTACCACTTTCTGTTGTCCTCATTTAAGGAACTCTTGGAGAACTAAAATGGTATTTGCAATATTATTTTATTCCCCTTTTATTCCAATGAAGCATTTCCCCCCTCATTCCGTGTCTTCAGTTGCTGCTGCAGAAAATCATGGTGATAGAGAGTGCAACAAGACAGGCTCACCCCTCAATACCAAAATCAATATAACCAGGCAAGGACATTTGCAAATAGTCCCCAATGCATCTGCTCGTGTCCTGCCCTGTCCTTCAGTAAGGAACTGTATTCTCCTTCTGTATGAAAGCTCTTCTTTTGTTCTATTATTTAAATTGCTTATTAGGAATTTTAAAATAGCTTTCCTAGAAGATGGGCATAGAAAATGATGAGTCATTAGGTTCCCTACCATATATTTGTAAAATTTCACATATCTTAATTTCATTTCTCTTGATTGTCCTTTTCATTTCCTATGCTTATATTCAAAAGTCAATAATATAGCATTATACTAGCTATTAGCTTACCTGTTGCTACAATCATTGCATGGCAATTCCATACACAACTGATTAGGCATCAAACACCAATCTGAACTGTAGCTCATCGATTTTCTAGAGAACATTTCAAAAGAAAACAGAGAATTCAGCCAACTCTTCCTTTATGTGATTTAACTTGTCAATGAGAGAGGAGGTTATGATATTTTCACCTTAATTATCCTAATTTTAAAATTCCTCTTTCAAATAAGAACAGTATTGCAGAATAGATTTCACAGTTTTAATTATTCCAAAATCATGCACTGCTTACCATAATTAACAACTGCGTGTAATTATGGGTGCACAGGGGTTTCTCTGCTTAATGCAAAGTGCCCTGTTGAAAGTCAAGGTATCTTAGTGGGGAAAGGACATAAAATGTCACAAGATACGCTGAACAGAAAGCTTTGCTCTTCTGATAGAGAGTAACATAATTTTAAAATTAAAGTTTAATTTCTTTTAACGTTAAAAAGAAAAAGACAACCTATTTTAGAAACCATAAAGAAACATATAAAGATTTACAGTGTATTTTCTAGAAGTGTAAGCAGGATTATTTTAATGACAGTCTACCTTAAACAGTCTTGTATTGCTGGAGAAAATAAAACTGTGGTCTATGTGTGTGGTGAGGTGATACTAGTAACCACATTCTGTTATTTTCAGAATCAGAAATTAGAAGCACCCATAATATTTACATCTAGTAAATAGGCATCTAATGAATTAATGACGTTTTCAAACTGAGAAAGAGGAGATTATTCTGAAAGTGATCAGCCACCTTTTTTTTCACTTCCCAAACAGGATATCTTTTTTGCTCTAAATATAATAATGCTGGCATTTAGAATAGTCGATGAGTTTGAAGCACTTTCTTCAAATAAAATCTGAAAATCAGTCACCTAACACTCAGTTTTCCTCTGAATTAGGAAACAATTGTTTTCAAATATATGAATTATTTGTGAATGGAGTTATATCTGATCTTGACACCTTCATGTTTTTAGTGTTCATCTGCCTATGTAGATTCATCTTTCCTAGTACGTGAAAGTGCATTCGTATACAAATCTGTTCATCTTTCTTCCTAAAATAATAACTATGCAACAACAGTATATTTAAAAATGTCTTTTCCTACAGATTTTTTTTCAATTGACTGCTTGAAGACTGTGGGCTGGTGTGTGTGCACACTCGTGTATGTTAACATGCATGTGCCTCGTGTGCAGACATATTTCTAACTCTCGTGTTGAGGTTGAGATTTCCTCTTTCAGCTTTTGTTCAATAAAGAGAAACAAGGTCTTTTACAGCCAGGAATCAATGGCCATTTGGAACCATTCCATTTGTACTTTTTCCTCTTGATAAGTGTGAATAACAACACTCCCAGTGAATGAAATTTTGATTGTATTAAGTAGAGCTGACAAAAGTCCATTAGAAAAAATGCACTTTACTATGTTTTCCTATAATGTTACTTCTTAATAGAAAAAATACCGTATTTCTTTTTTCAATTGACGGACAGAAGCTGAAATTTATCTCAAATGTCTCTGTACTTGTTAAAAAAGTATTTCATTATAAAGATGCTGCTGCCATCTATTGGGTGACACTACTCTACAAAAGAATTATGTCTTTTCTGGATTCAGAAATACAAGGACAAATAAATTGTGAGAGTCACCCTTTTTCCTGTGGAGTTTTATTAGCAACTAGGTTATAGAAACCTGTATTTGGTTTGTAACACAGGTCTTATGTGAAGAGCTTGGTCTTGTCTTTGTCACCATTGCCAAATTTCAAGAAGAGAGACAATTTGGAGTAGCAGTGAACTTAATTTTAATGATGTGGCACTGGACCAATGGAAAAATTAAAAAATCAGCAACAAACCCACCATTTAATACTCCCTCACATCTCAGAAAGATCTTATACAGATGTTTTCATGCACGGTGTCACTAGTGGAACTGCATCACTTGCTGTGTTTGAATAAAAGACCTCATTTCCATGTAACCGGCAATCTTTTGCAATACAAAGGGATTTCTGTGATATACAGAGACTTCACAGTTGTTTTTTTTTTTTAAGCAACTTAGTGAGGCTTCAAAAAAATATTTTGCCACTCTAATATTGATTTTATTTTCCTATAAAATTTTAATTGAATTTCTGAATCCTTTCGCAACATCCCTGCATCTGTATCGTTGGCACATGAAATGTGCATTTTTATGAAGAATACAGGCATCAGAAGGATAAATACTAAACCCACGTATCTGAGCTTTGAAAGCTGTAGTTCAGTCCATAGTGGGACCCCATGGAGGTAAGCACATATGATAAAATAAATGAAGAAAGAGGGTGAAGTGCTCCGCTGTGCTCTGTCAGTTCTGGCAGAACAGAGCCCTTAGAAGCATTGTCCTGCTACAGAAAACAGACAGACAAATAATATTGACAACAGAAAACAATGGCAAAAGGATGAACAAAACTCCTTCTCTGATTTTATCTATTGCCATGTCTTCCTGACGCTGACTAATTGTGTCTTCCTTCTCTCAGCTTTCAGGAGAACAAGATGGCATTTTACCTTTTGTGGCCCGGAAGAAAATTAGCTGACTGCAGACAGTATCACACATATTGTTGATGCCTTCACCACCAATAACCAGGTTGACTTTCCATTGATAAAATGGACTGGTAAAAGGCCAGCAGCCAAAAAACAGCTGGAAGAAAATTCCCCTCTACTTTTAAACAGAGTATATGTGACCCAGAATTCTGAAGCAACAGCAGACTGGAACCTCTCAATGCCAACTGTACCAGCACTGCTGAATTGCACTTTGCAACCTCTTTGATTTTTTTATTACTGAGGTTAAACCCAGATAAGTTTAGCTAACTGTGTGCTGAGGTCGAGAAAAGCCATCACAGACAGTACAAAATTCTTTTCTGCCATGCTTGGAAAAGAACCATTTCTTCAGGCTAGTGATCTCCTAGGGAAGTATAAATGCCTCCCATTACCATTAAGAGCACAGAAAGGACAGCTATTAAATATTAGACTAGAACTCAGGAGATCTTGCATCTAATTATACTTCTGCTAAAGCATTTCTACATGACCTTGGGCCAGACACACAAAATCTATCTATGCTTCAGGCTACCACTGGTAAATGGAGATAATGATATATTTGCCCCTTACAGCAGTGTTCTGAGGTTAAACTCGGGTTACTGTAATATTAACATTTGTTTTTCAGTATTGAAATGATAAAAGCACTTAAAGGTTTATTGGAGTAAGATTAGAGAGGAGTCTGACTTTCTTTTTTGCGTGCTTACCTTTCCACTAACACATAATTTAAAGAAAAAAAAAAAGGTTGTTCTTTTGGAAACAGTCTCTGTCAGGCAGCAGCAGGAAGATTTGTGTGTGGATGAGCATCTGTAGACAAAGAATGTGCAGTAGAAGGGGAAGAAAGCTCCACTCCTGTTCTGTGGAAGATTGTAGAGCCTAGCAATACAAGGGCTGATAATGAGAGCTCACTGTATTTTAATAACCAGACTTTCTCCAGTAAAGAAGGGGAAATGTCTGCAGATGGCAACAGTGTGAAATTACAACATCTGCCAGCTCCAGTTGCAAAGGGGATATGGAAAAGTGGTACCAGCATAAAATCAAAATCATGTTGTGGCTTTGGTTTTTTTTTTTTCAGGTGGACAGAAAGTGAATTTGCAGAAAATGCAATTTAGATTTGCTTTAATACTAATTCATAGCAGCAGTAAAATTTGAGTTATACTGTACTATGGTTTCAATATTTCTACTGCCCCAGACAACCGATCTTTTTATTCAAGTAGGGAAATATTTTCCATAAGGAGTCTTATTCTTTCTGCAGTATCTATAACTTACTAATACTTTGCTGTTCCCTGGAGGGTCATTAACCAAGATCTTATTTTAAGAAGCTCTTGGTCTTTGGGTTTACAGAATCTTCCTTTCTCTGTCCTAACCCTAACTTGGTAATCTACTTTAAATATGTAAAGTAAATATGCCATAAAGATATGTTAGAAAGAAAGGAAGAGCCAGCATTTTATTTTCTCCAGTCTGGCTTTCTATCTAAACCAATGCCAGATATATTTCTCTAGCAGCAATAAAATCTGTAAAGAAGAGGTCAAACATCTTCTTCCCTTTAAAAAGGGCTGCAAAAGCAAGGAATGCTGTATGCTGAGGTTGCCTTTTAGCTGCTCTAAAATATGCTACTGGCAACCTAATATCTAAAAAAGCAAATTCTAGCCTTAAAACTGCTATTTTGAGTGGTTTGTTTAGTGCTGTAGAGGCTATATAGACACAGGGTTGAAGACAAGGTTGCAGGTACCTGCTCAATCTCATTTCTGCCCCAGTTAAATCTGGGTATGGGTAACAAGTGATTATGAAACACCTTTTGTTCTTAGTTTCCTGGACTGGAATCGTGGTTTTATTTGTCTTGGAATGTGTCCATTAATTTAACACATTCAATTAAAATTGCTGTAAATGAAAACAATTCCTTACCTGTTAAACTGGCATCTCAGTACCATTCACACCAGGAACTGAATGACAACTTGTCTGTAATGAAAAACAGTTCTTCTTCCATCTCTGACCTGAATGGAGCACATGAAGACACAACACAGGAGTGTGATGAGCTAGAGAAATATGGTATTGGGATAGTATATTTGGCCTAGTTATCAAGAAAGGGAAAGAATTAACTTCTGGTTAGATAGCAATAATGAAAAATATGTGTCTGTGTGTGTAAAATGCCTTCTCTCTGTTGTGTAGTTATTCTTTGGTTCAGGGAATTAATTTAAGTCACACTTCTCCTCTAGTAGCTACTTCAAATGCCTCCTTTTACGTTACTCTGCTCCACGGGTTTGAAGTCTGTTTTTCTAGAGTTCTGAAGGCCAATAGCTAGAACTAAGTCAAAATCACTTGTACCCTGAATACTTGAAAGTCAAAATACTGACTTTGCTAAAGCAGTGTGTGCCAAGCTTGGTAGGCAGCTGTTTAGATCTAACATCAGCCACTTCCCCTCTTGGGGAAGCAGAGAACTTCTCATGAAAAGAGAATAAAAAGAGAGAAGACAGAAAAAGCCTTATGTACAGTAATTTATTGTCTGACTGCTTGGACAAGTAACACGGAGGCAATATAGAGCCAACATTATTTGGCTTTTTCATGGATCACATGGCGAAGGGCAGCATTTATAATTGGGAATTCTGTATGTGGTCAGCAGATGGACTACGATCAGATGCAGAAGGAGGCTGCCCATATTGCATTTTGTACTCAAACAAAATGCAGTCTCTGTCTCCAACAGAAAAAAGTGTCCTTCCTAACTGTCCAGAAAACCAGATGTAGTTGAAAGCTCATTAGCAGGACATGGCATGCGTAAAAATTCAGGTCCTGTGTGTCTTAGGTCAGATATTTAAAATTATTGGAAACATCATAGTTTCATCCTCAACCACTTGGAGCCTCTTTTAAGAAAAGGAATAGCAACATAACAGTGGATAAAAAGAATTGTGCATGTATAATAATGGAACTCATCACTGACTATCTCCCTCATTTAGGATGATGAACCTCAAACATCCTGTGATCTTTATCCTATGTGATGTACTAAACAACGTTACAAATTTGTGGAAAAAAATTACAAATATCCAAAGTAATTAAAGAGCATACCACACAGCTTTGACACTGGGAACAGTGCAGCTGGAGATCAGCCTTAATTCTTCAATAATTCTGAGAAGAGAGAGAAGTGTTTTAATAATTCACATCCACATAGATGCACTCATGACATTTTTTTTACCTCATATTCTAAGTGTATTCCTCTCTGTTTTACCTCATTTCTTCTCTCTTTCTTGCCTGTATTTTCCAGGCTTCTCCTTTTTATTTCCAGGCTTTCCAACTTTTAAGTCTCAGTAATCTGTACTGAACACAAATAAAACAAGAGTTTAATAACTTCTAAAATAAACAACAGTGACCTTCCTCCCCCTGTTCCCTTTCCCCAGGAAAACAGAGATTGAGAGAGTTCATCTAATGATACTGACTCTTTATCTACTTTTTATTTCAGCCTGTAAAGTAGTACTATGGATGGAAGGAGATAACTTAAATGACAGAGAGTTCCTGGTATAGAGGGTTTTTTCTTCCTTTTGTAGCAATCCCTCAGAGAAACAATAAGTGAAGCAAAGAGACAGATATTCTGCTGTATTAAGTCTCTAAAATGCAACCAAAAAATTTACTTGTACAGTTATGTAGTGCAGCCTCCTCGAAAAAAGCAGAAACAAGAGGCAGATTCTAGTTTACAATGTCACTCAAAATATAAATTATTTTGTGACTTTTATGTTTCCTGGGTTTTCTCAAATGTGTGTGACTCCCAATTTCATTTTAGATGTGCCCTGGGTTTCTCACCTTTCTCCTTTTCCCTCCCTTGACAAGCACTAATTATTTGTATGCCACACATTCCTGAAGGGCACGCACTTTTTCACAGAGAAACAGAGACAAATATTTAAAGCTGGGGCGAAAATAGGAAAACATTTATTCACCTCCAAAGTCAATGCTTTTCAGGGAAGAGTTAGTAGTGCAATCATGTCTATAATAAGCAGAGATCATGGCAAAAGGGAGCAGAGGACAGCAAGCAGCTTCTAACATCCCCAACTCCATTGAGCAGCTGTTTTGGACAGCCATTAGAACAATTTCATATTCCTGTAGGTGCCAAATGCTACCTAATAAACATAAATAAAGGAGAAGTTTAGCTATAAACTTCGGAAGATTTTCAGTTATATTTTCTGTCAGCTCAGTCTGATGTCACTCCAGAAAATTCTCTAATTCCACTGCACAGTGTAGACAGCTCCGTAATTTAAGCTGTAGTTATCCTGTACAGAACCAGCTTGAGACGACAGAATTAACTAAATCAAGAATCAAACCATGAGAAAGATAAAATAATGTTAGAATAATATTCTTGAAGTATATATAATATAATTGAAATTATTTCTTCAATTACAGATAGAATGAAAAGTTATTTTTCCTGTGTGGTGTTGGCACCCAAGACATTGGTTTAACAACAAAGAAGGGAAATGGTAAATTGTGACTGGATTGCAAGAAAACCAAAACTTGTTTTATATTTGAGTCCCTGTGAGTTAGTGAATTTAAGCAAAAGCTTTGCATCAATCAGGCCAAATCCTGAAGGACTCATAATATCTGGGAAGTGCAGATGATCTCCTGCTCCCAATTTGGTGGCTGTCTCCCCTCCTTTGGGTCCAGGTGTCTCTAATTCCAGGTGAGGCATCTCAGGCAGCACTGAAATTCCCTATAGCTGATTCAAAAGCCACCTTTGCGGAATGAGCTAGAATAATAGCAAATTATTTTCTATTTATCTTACGTCTGTGTTCTGTCAATTTTTCTCAACAGCAGCTCTCTATAACAATCCTGTATGGCCTACAATAAATAAAGCTGTAGACAGCAATGTGACTTTAAGGATCTATAGATTTGCAGACTGTTTGAAGCACAGCAACAGCTCCTTATGTTCACTACAATAACATTCAATTAGCTCTAATAAGTGTAAGTTTTAATGTTTAACCCAATGCCTCTCTAAGGATACGCTTGCAAGGAGGTGTAGCTATTAGCTGGTAAAATATAACACCATCTGATTAGGACAAATTATTTTCAAAACATAACTGTCATAAAGAGCTAGAATGAAAGATAAATTGACAGAACAACTGCTGCTAAATTCTATTTTCAGCATTGTAAATGGGATAATATACCATAATTTATTTTAATGAGTAACAATTAAGAAACGGTTTCTCAAGTTGCATGTAATTTCTTTCAGTTATTAGTTATTAGTTGTTCATGCATAAATGTGTTTTAATACTGGCTTATCTGAGCTCTAGTAGGTGATTAAAACCTTTCAATATATCAAACTTTTTTTTGCTTTTAGAGTTGTACATCCCAGAGACAATTCTAGCACAAGGCATTTATAAGAAAGAGATCAGTAAAACTTAGACAAATATTCCTTAAATATTAAAAAAACTATGTAAAGCAATATGCAAAAGATGTCAGAGAAAATCCTGATATGCTTGAGTTTTGTTTTATCTAATTACAGGTACAGTTTAATGGCCTCTGTCTTAATGAAATATTTAAGTTAACCTGGCTGTAGAGTGACTTATTATACTACATATTCTTTCACTTTACTAGGATAAAGAAATATTATCGTGGGAGGCTATGCTAACAAGCCTAGACATTGCTTGTGTCGTTAAAGAACAAGTTCACATCTCAGAGGAGTGTAAAGACCCAGAGAAGCTGGCACCTCTTTAACTGAGAAGGCATTCTGCTTATCTCACGGAGAGCAGCCTATTTTGTGCTGGGAAGACAAATTTAGAGCAGCCTCTCTGCTATCAGTCACTCTCACACAACACAACATTCCTTGTGCTTGCTCCTACCCGAGCTGAGGGTAAGAACAATTCTCTTCAGAAGGCAAACACCAACCTGACCCAACGCCGTGCATTGTAACCCCATCACTGTGAATCCCATGGGAATCAATGCCTGTTCTTACAGACTCATCCATGGAAATATTCTTAACCAGGATATAACAAATTATCTCAGTAGAGAGAATTTCCCTTTTCTAAACTAACAGTATTCTGTCAGGTTGTATTTAAGTTCTTTAGGCCTCTATGCATCCAGAAACCTAAAAATAATGAACAAACCTTTGAAGATTGTTTCCATAATTGAACTGCAGGTCATTAAAGTTAGATTAAATTACTTCAATAAATGTGGATATTTCTAACCACTGTGCATATATTGCTTTTGCTTTATTTTAAAACATATTTCTTATTCCAGTTACATTTAGCCATCTCAAAAAACATCTCACTGCAATTAGTAATTTTCTACTGCAACAGCCTTTCAGGCCAGTAAGTAATGCACTGTGATTTACGAACCACTCTTAATTACAAACAGTGTTTGTGGCAGTTGGATAATAAATAAATGTCAATTTCAGTGTCCCAAAGACCCAAATTTCAGTAGAAACAAACTGTTCTTGTCTGAGCTCTACAGAGTGGCTTGGTACTTGGGTAATTTTCAACTATTAGAAGAATTGAAGAAAAAATAATAAGCTATTTTATAACTAAATAAATTAAGTTTTTTCTGGGAAAGACTGCTGTGATCAGCACGAGGGTTTCCTGTGTGCCATTTCTCAGGATGTCAGGGATGGGTTTTTGTGAGGATTCTTTGCTTGTTTTTCCTTTGCAATGAAGCAAAGCCTATTTTGTGGAGATACAAGGTTGACTAAATCCTACTTAAGGCAGCAGCACAGAGTACATGAGCAAAGCAACAGAAGGAGTATTACAGTCTGCATAACAAATTTATTGAAGCCCTTATTTTCCTGTACATTTAAAATCTTTTCTTTTCCTGCTGAAGATTATATTCATCCTGAAACATTACCCTTCAAGTGTTAAAATGACAAGTGCTGATGAAGGTAAAGCTGATCAGCTGCAAGACTCCCACTGCTGAACATTATAAAGTTTCTGTTGTTCAAACAGCTCAGTTAATTATCCAAATGTGAAGGATATCAGAAGGGGACCTGCTGAGCTTTACAGCTGACTTCCAGGGAATTATCCATAATAGAGCCGTTATAAGAAAATTGTGACAGACACAACGTGCAGGGACCTCTGCTTACCTCCCTTGAGGATTTGTGCAGGACCTTACAATCAAACAGAGTTAGGACTTTCCTCAGAATCAAAGAGAAGCTACACTTTGCAAGGGAAAAGCAGTCCAATCAACTTCATGGTGTTTTATCACATAAACCCAGAGAGGATTCTAGACTCATGCATATTAATTGCCTGCCGCAAAAAAAATGACTGGCATTCCTCTGGTGCCAGGGACTACTTACTCAAATTTAGGTTCTCAAAATTATTATCATGCTTTGTCCACAGTTAAAAATGCAGTCCTTGCTGCCTCTGTGTGAGGTTTTAGAGAAGCCATGATGTCCCTTTACAGCAAGCACTCATAATGGGTCTCTATATGACTACAATTTTGGCTTTTTAAGCAGTTACAGTCAACATTTCATGAACCTGGGCAAAATAATTCAGGTTGAGGAAGCCTCAGTGACTACTAAAGAGTGCAAAAGAATGAGCAGCACTGAGGTGAATTGGGTAAAACATGGAATCTGTTCAAGTCAGCTGCTAGAAAATCCAGAACTAGAATAAATCTGCACTGCCCTGGCTACTGATACTGCAGCAGCTAAAGCTCTGTGACATCTTTATTTCATGATCACAGTCACTTGGGCTAAACAAAAAGGTATCAAACTCTTTTTTACCCTCCCAGAAACCATAATTTGTGCACAGTCCACAGTGCTGCACTAGCACAATGCTACTTAGTAGTTGTTCTCTACTATTTCCAGTAATCACTCTCCAGTACAACTGCAAAGAATTTAATTCACCTGTGCCCTGGCCAGGAAAATTTATGAACTTGTGTTCAAGGTATGAAGGAGAAAACTGAAGGCACTCAGGAAGGTTTTACTGATTAATTAGTATTTGAAAATGAACTGAACTAGTTTATCCAAAGTAAATAATTAATTTTCTGTGACAAACAGTGGGAAACACTAGTACTATCATATTTTACACCAAAGTTCACCATTAAAATTATAGAAGCCTTTTAAAGAGGCTTATCACCACTGCATCTAGGCACTAGCAATTCATCATTTCTACACATTCCTTATTTTTAATCTCTCTTTTAAATACTACTTAACTAACATACCTTCTAAGCAGGTGCACCTAACAGCTTCTACGAAATAATGTACAGCAGAATGAGCAATTTTGGGTCTGATACTATCAGTGAAAATTATGCCCTGCCATAATTACCATAAATTCATAAATAAGATGGTATAATAATGGAATAGCAATGGAAACCACATTTCCATAATTAAGATAATCCATATTCTGTAGAACCACAGGTTAATTTGCAAAATTAATTTAATCTGATAAATGATTATAAAATTGTCATGATACTAACCAAAGCCAAAATCAGTGACATGTTTCTCTGATATAACCATCCAATTTATTATTTTTCTTCTTTCTTCCTCTCTGTCCAGACATTTTTGCAGGCTTAGAGACTGACAACTATATAAATTTTTTTTCTGCCAAAGACTTCAGCAGTAGGATTGGAAAAAACCCATCATTTTCTTGGCCACAGAGCTAATGTGGCTATGCTACCTCCAGCACAGCTGCTTTCAGCACATCATCTTGGTGTCCTTGTGAGCCCTGACCAGCATCAGTCCAAGGGTCAATGGCCCAAGAACTGATCAAAGCCCTGTGAAAATCTTATGCCAAATCTAAGAGTTTAGTTTTACAGCTTTATGTCCATGTAGTTCCACTTCTGCTGGCAAAACGTGAATGCCTGGTATGACCACGTTCCCCACCAAAAGAGAGTGACCTCTATCCCACCACCAGAAACAAAACATCTCGGAATTAAGTCAAACGTGAACAGCAGTGGTTAAATGCATCAGAATTTTGTAGTACGTAGCTAGAGAGAGTATTAAAGTTCCCTAAAAACATTATATAGCCACATATTTATCTATTTTTGAACTTAATTTAGTAAAATAGTAAAACATTGGTATGGTAGTGATACATCGAAGCATGTAAGTTTGAGTTTTACTCAATTCTTCTTTCTCTGAGACAGTTTACCACTCAAGAAATGCAAGATGCTTTTCAGATTTCATGCTACAAGCTCCAGAAGAAGATTTTAAGAGTATTGTTCACTAGCCATGATGACTAAAACGTTCTGTTATTAGGAATATCTCAGCTATTTTGATAGCATCTCATTGTAATTTATGTCTCTTTAACCACTAGTTTACCTTAAGGAAATATGATTAGCTGTTTCTTCCCCGAGCCCTGTACCTGAACTGCTCCTCCTATTATTTAGAATTGCCTGGTCAAACTTGTGTCAAGTAAGTTGCAAAAGCAAACATCTTGAGATATGTGTACATTAATGTCCTGCCAAGCTTTGACCATGAAGCTGATGTAATTTGCAATGTGAAACTCCTCAGCTGCCACTGTAGGCTGAGAGGCCAAAGTTCCAGGCAGCAATTCTGAAACGAAAAAAAGGACTTACAGCATCTTTTTTTGTCTACAAAAGAAACAATTGCACTCTACTGTTACTGGGAAACTGTCTAGCTAAATAAAGCTTAAATTTGTCTTAAATGCAAAGAATGTGCTTTAAATATTGGAATATAAAGTCACAGATGAAACCTCTGCATTCCATGTTCTCTCCAGATCAATGTCTTGGCAGGCCATTAGATTTAGAGGATTAATTGATTCTTCCATTCAATACTTGTGTCAAAACCACGAGCCAAAATACACCCCAGTCAACTCCTCCTATAAAGAAGGAGAATGTGTGTGTATGGACATTAGGACAATTGATTTTACTGAAATGTTATGTATTGTTTCCTAAATATAAGCCATTAACAGAAAAAATACATGTTGTATGAGATACTCATATTACTCTAAAATTTATTTTCACTTCAAACATTTTGCAAAAAGCAAAAAGCTGCTTCCATAGAATTTAGTGAATTTTTGGAAATGAATCCTTGGTATTTCTAATCAATAGCCCAGCGATACAAACACATTCACTCAGAACAAGAGGCCCTCAGTGTTAATTTCCTTCATCCCTATTGAAATAGAGCAAAATTTTCCAATGGTCCATGAAAGTGCTTTAACCACTGAGGTACTGGTTGCACACAGATCAGTTCACTGGGAAGTATTGTCTTAAAAGGTGGAACACAGGATTTCTCTGCATAGTAAAACTGCTTTGGAGTTCTGAGAGAAAAAAGAAAATTTTGACTCCGCTACCTGCAGTCTGACAGATTGCACATTCCTAAGCCATAGTTCTAAGACCAGTGAAGACCAAAAAAATCACAGCAGATACTGCTTTTAATCTAGACAAGCCCTGACAAACATCAGCCTTCTCTGTCCTATGAAATCATGATACAATTTTATTTTAAGATAAAAATATCTTTAAATTGATATTTGACTTCCATATGACTTCCATATGACTTCCATATGGCTTCCATATGCACACCCTACTATTTACTTACTCAACCTGTTGATTTTATGTAACTTGACATGAGTGCAGTGTTGTTTCTGTGAGGATAAATTTAATCCTATTCTAACAGGAACATCTGCAAAGTCATTAACATTTTCATTGAATGTACCTTTTTTTCTCCTGTTTTTCTAGAAGGATCATTCTTTATTGTAATCTCTCTCCTTCACACTGAAATGTCTCATTTAAAGAATCAGTGTAAGTAAACAGTGTCTTCTGAAGCAAAAGACAAGTCTTTCATGAGAAATAATTGTTTTGGCTGGTATATTTCCTGAGAGACTACAAAAATTATTTCCAAACTACACCATCCAGGAGAATAAAAATCCAGCCATTTCTCATTAAACAAGGTCTCTTGAGGGCCAGCTCCCAGGGCTGCTTCTGTGCTATCTAGATACTTTTTCACACTAAATTCCCAAACCCCAAATTGATTTTAATCAACTTTTTTTTTCCAACTCATTCCACATGCACTCACTCTCTATTTTTATTTATTTATATTTTAAAGTCCAGTGATTTTGAGATATTGTCTTTCACATTTATAACCTCAAGGGCATTTGAAGTTCTGATGACATTGAGGCCACTAGACTCTAGATGACTCTCAACTTTTATCTTATTTATCATGCTTGTCTTGTTTCCCAACAATACGAGGAGCAAGAACAAAATAGCCTGTGCTTTTACTGAGTAGCCTGCAAAATGTATCAGAGAGGAGTCCTGTCCTCCAGTAAGAGGCACCCCTTATCAAGTCCATAATTTCCAGCCCAGTCAATATTAACTGATTGAATTTCCAGTGATTAATGATCTATCCTTTTTATAGGCTTTCCTTATCTTTCTTTTATTTTTAAATCTTGCCTGGGAGGTCTATACCAATTTTCAGTGATTTTTAGGTTTTAATTTGCCTATCTTTCTTCTTCATCTAAACTGTCCCTACTCAGGTGTTCAAACTATGTATGCCATTTATTTCTTTTGTCAAGAAAGCAACTTCGTCCATACTGCCATGTGTCCTTCTGTCCTGCTGTGTCTATGTTACTATGTTACCATACATGTTTATAGAGGCATTTTGACTTTTATTCTTGGGACATATTTACAAAATGGGTATTAAGAAAAAGATATATTTGCATGCCTAATTAAAGTCCTGCTTACTGATCTGTTTTTATAAGAAAGCTGGCAGCTCTGCCTGCATGGCTTAAAAAGTAGTCTGAAAATACACACAGTCCTGAAGAAATGAGGTATTTCAATGAGTGTGGCTTTGCTGGATAGTGTCAGTCAAATACAGACGTTGCTATTCAACAAAAGCTGCAGATATTCACCTCAGATGAAGAATTTGATCCTAAATTGCATAATTTTAGGCAGTCATAGCTGAAAATTGTCATTTCAACAAATCTGTGCTAAAGTATCCATGTGTGCTTGCTGGGATTAAGATTGCTTATGAATCACCTGTAAAGTTGTGTTTATAATTGTTACAGAACATTGCAGACTCTTTCTACGAGACAGCAGTGCTATTTATTGAGCCAAACACCTATGCAAATAGAGAAGTAGCTATTGCAGCCAAGAATGATCACACTGTAATCAGAGACAGACTAAGCTGGAAAGCTCTGACCCCTCTGTGTGTTTGCACTATTTGGTGCTAACTCTACTCCAATGGCATGAAGCAAGATTAGGTCAAAGATAAAGATTTCTCACTATCAAAACTCCATTTCGTTCAGAAGCTCAAAAAATAATGAAAAACAGGAATCAAGTCAGTGCTGCTGTACATGCAGCAAGCAGCCCAGGGCAGTCAGCACTGCTCAGCGCTGTAACTTCTGCTTGGGTGCAGCATCTGGGCTGCCCTCCGTGATTTAACTTGTACAGCTCAAGCAGAGCAGAAACCTGCATTTCTGAGACTACAGCCTCGCCCCTTACAGAATTCTTTTGAATGTCATGAAAAGGTTAAGGGTTACTTACCTAAAGCACTTACATAGCCCAGCACAAGGATACCTTGATTTGTTTAGTGGAAAGCTTTGATACTTTTTACATCCATCACCTTGGAAACGAAATGAGAATATGTAGTTGTTCTATGTACAACGTGAGGAGTGGTGGCTTTACAGCCTTGGCAGCTGATGTGCTGTTCATAGCCACTGACATGTACAGTTCAGAAGGGAAAGGTTGGAGCTTTCTGTTACTGTCCTGCCAAGACGCCTCAGTCCTGATTGGGAAAGAAATTTCAGGAAAGGACACACACTTCCCAGCCACCTCTCCACAATTTCTTCCTAAACAGTTTTATCTGTCATTCTTCTTCTTGTAGTTTTTGTGACTTAAGGAGAAGACTCCTAGTCCATACTTATTGAAGTGGCTGAGACACGAGTTTGAGAGTTTCAGTATAAAGACTTTCTCTCTTTTTTTTTTTTTAAATATATTTTCTATATACTAAATGAACCAAAAGATATCTTCTGATGCTGGATAATTACAATGTCATTCATGGTCCTACCTTTACCATGTAATATGATGCTAACGGAGAAAAACACCTGCTAATTTTGCACATAATCAAATTATATTATAGTCAAACTGACAACAAAAATTTAAGAAATACTTAGCTTATACTCAGGCCTCAAAGTTGACACTTACTTTCTTTTTAAGTAATTACTTTAATTGGAGATAATATTCAAAGGGAAGATGTTTTCAGTGTTTGCTACTTTATATGCTGTGCAATAGACAGTGGAGAGATAAACACATCCATGGAGATAGGGAAGGAGTCATCTCAATGATTTTTTTTGTGCTGTGTGGTTATTCTTGATAAATCTCTTGGGATGCCTCACCTTAGAGCTCTTACTGGAGGTTTGTCACTTCCTTCTGCTGATGTAGTGAGGCACACAAAGCACAGACACGTTCCTCCTTTGCCAGCCATGGATACATTTTAAATTTCAATTAATTTTGATTGCTATATAAAAATTTAACTCTGACTTGACCTCTAGGAGCAATTGCAAAAGAGTATAGAATAATAATCATGATCCCCTTGAGCATAAACACAGACTTACTTGGGCACATGTACTCACTCCACTGCAGAACACTTGTTGCCAGGTTGGATTATTTTTACTGATACATATGTGAGGCTGGTTTAGTAACAGGAGAGGTTCTAATAATCCAGCTTGTCTACAGTAAAACAACAACAAAAAAAGTGAAATAGACTACATATAGGCCAAAAAATTTGAGTGACTTGAAAATGTATTCAGTTCCTTTAGCACGACAAAAATCTGTCATATGTGAGAAATGACTCTCAGATATTAACCGTGTAAGTACTCACTGAAGTACCCAGATCAATAGACCCTTTTTCCAATGTTCAGCTGTGGTTTTTTGCCCTTAAACCCATCAGAAAAATAAAATTAATGCAAAACTACTTGTTACTAAATGGGTTATATTTGCAGACATCAATCCATGCAGTTCCGGAGGCCTGGCAACAAGTTAATGAGGTTTGAGTATTCAGTAACTGAGATAAAACTGACCCAGAGAAACAACAGAGCTGTCATGCTGTCATTTCTATCTGGCAGCATAATGAAACCTACAACAGAGGGCAGTTAGGAATAAATGCACAATAATAATCTGGTTGGAAATAACACTCTAACAATCATTTTTCTTATTTAGGGATAACCCTTCTTAACTCAGTAAATTGTTTATGTATTTATCTATTAGAAAGATATGCAGAAAAGGCAGTAAACTCATGGAAAAATGTGTACTTATTTAGCAATTTTTTTTTTTCGCACGGCATGGGCAGCATTTAATTTTAAAGACCATTCTCCAGGAGAATAATTAAATCCTCGTAACTCAAGTATTACTACAAAAATACCTCTCACAGGATTGAGCAGCATTTAAATATATAGTGTTTGAATTCTGATGTTAGTGTTCCCAGTGGGAAGATGACAAAAACTAAAAGCGTATTATCACTGAATATTAAATATACTGTTTGGATATACTCAGGTCACACAAAAAGTATGAATGTTCACTATAAATACCTCAGTCCGAAATTAATTTCTCCTCCATAATCTGAGCCAAGGGGAAGAAATGAACCTAAATTTCTCCTCTCCCCAAAATGAAAATTTGCCTCTATTTCCTCAGGTGTGCTCAGCACTCAGTGGAACTTCCAGTGGGTCCCCAGGCTTCAGCTCCTCTTTATGCTCTAGGGTTTCTGATGCACCCAAAACCTGGACTGACAGATACATCTGGAACAAAGGGAAGCAGATGGAAGCTGTTACAGCATTAATCTAAAAGTTTCTTGCTGTAAACAGATATTAGTGATTGCAGTTGCTCACAGCAGACTGTATCTCACATCCCTGCTGTCCCCTCCACCGTGCCCTACCCTGGGTCACAAATGCACTCATAGAGAGAACTTTGCATGAACTACTCAGATTGCAATTCTGTCAGATGCCAAAAATAAAAATAACTACAGTATGGAGCCTAGGACATTTGCCTGGTAGGTGGAAGGTGATGAGTAAAAGCTCCTGAATGGAGAACTCAAAAGAGAATACCCTAACCTATGGGATGTTGAGGGAAATGTGGAAAAATTATCCTTTTCATTCTCTGGCAGTTTTTTAAATGTACTGTTTCATTTCTCTGGCTTTTATTGCCAGAGAAATGTTATCATTGAAACACTTCTGTGTTTCAGACATGCTGTTTCAACACTACATTCTCATTTCAGCACTTCTGAAAGGGCATTTTTGAGGAACAAGTGCTGTAAAAGGAAAGTATAGCTCACCTCTGAGTGATCTGATTGCCTTGTATCTTTCCATTGTCTGGTCAGAACCTAAAATGAATTTCCAAAGTTATAGTTTGGTGTACATTACAAAAAGTTAGAAAGTGTGTTACTTCCAGTTATTAAAATATAAGTGAAACTGAAAAAATATCCTGAAATTTTGTGGAAAAGGCCTCCTCTTAAGATTAATAGAATCAACCAAGCAAACCCACTGAACTCTTTTCCAACTTGAAAAGTGTTTACATAATAAGACAGCAGAAAACCAGTATGTGTTCCCTTTTCTGTCTGTCTTCTAAGCCTATAGTTTATCAATTGTTTGTCAATTGGAAATTTAAATTACAGCTTATTGAAGCTATCTCTACACTATAAATGTTTAGAAATACAAGGAACTCCTTAACTCCAGGCCAGAACATGTGAGTTATGCTCCTATGTAAATGTGAGGAACACAAGAATTTTCATTTTCTTTTCCTTGTTATTGCCACTTCTTTCTCATTTTCGATCTGTGATCATTTTCCTTTGTCATCTATTAACTTAAATTTTTTCAAGTTTTCTTCCATTTTTTTCTATGCTATATTTTGTGTTAAATTCTTCCTTTAGATAAAATCAGAATTAAGTTTTATCTCAAGCTCAGGAAATCATAAATTTTCATGTCTGGAACTAGACAATACAAACCTGTGCAATACAAACTTCTCATAAATATGACACATCTAAGAAAATAGAAAATGTTCCAGCATGTATTTATTTTTTTCTTTCTCTTGAACAATATTAGTAACCCAACATGAAAAATTGTGCAATTTAAGATTTCCACAGCAGCAGATGATACAAATTCAGGGAAGAATACAGATACTTTAAAGTCTATAACTATTTCCTCCTTATTGACCCAACTATGTTAAGTGTCACTTACCACTTACCACTTCAGGTGGCATCAAGGAAAGAGTTAAAAAAATTGAGGAACTGGTCTTCTGCTATAATATTAACACAAAAAGGAGGATTAATTTTCCTTTAAAGGCCTTTTACCCTGTTTTGACAAAATCATTCTTGGAACAGTATTGTCAATTCTATTTTAAAAATATCTTACTGCTGGAAAGGTAAAAGGAAAAAAAGTAATTGCATTGACCTGAGAGCTGGAAATTTGCATGAGTTATGAATGACAGCCTGAGAAATCCCAATCAATAAAAAAAGGGAACTTTAAAGATCATTTAATTGAAGTAGAGTAAGTGGAAACTTAAATAATGCCGACGGAAAAGTTACCGTTTTCAGCTCACTACACATGATAAGACTTTGAGAGTCATAAGTACCTAATACCATCTCAGGAATTTAGTAGTGGGTAAAGATTAAAGCTTACTGTCTCCACAGGGTGCTGAGCTCTTGATTCATGTTTTTTATAACATCAAGTCTGGATTATTGTAATACCCTGTTTGTACGCCTCTTTGATACAGTGGCTTGTCGTTCACAAGCTTCAACATGCACAGCTTATATCAACTCAGATCCTCAGTGGAACTGAACTGTATCAACATCCTACCAGACTTGATTGCCTTTTTGTCAGATTTAAAATGATTTTTAAAATGTGCATGTTACCCACTTTTTTTCACCTTTTTTTTTTTTTTTTTTTTCAGACCAACCTAATGATTTTTCATTTTCTCCGCTTGCTGCATATTGTGGTGACAACTCTACTATTGTCTACAGACTCTGAGGGCAGATGTGCCCTCAACATAATAGGAAACACGTGAGAGAAAGAGCTCAGGTTAGGATAGATATTAAAAACCCTACAGAACAGATTTCTTAATGCAGGGTTTTTTTTCCCGTTTCAGCATGTATCTGGCTGTGGAGAAGCAAAACTGAAAACTTGAGAAGCACAAGATAATTCAGTCTTTTTGAAATATACTTTTCACATTTGAAAAGTGCCATTGGAGATCAGGAGATAATATTTCATTAATCTATACAAATTAGCTATTCCAGTTATATATTCTAATGAATCAAGGCAATAATACAAATGATTTCTAAGTCATGGAAATGGGAAGAGGTAGTAAATGATTGGAGAAAAACAGTTCCAGCTGATAATAGTGATAGCTCAAAGATGAAAGAAGAGGGTGTCATGAATGGTGCACCACCACAGAGGGTAATCTTTTAAATTGTCATTCACTGTATCTATTTGCGTAAAGAGATATTTAAAGTAGAAAAAATAATAATCAAATATTTAGGCTTAATTTCAAGATAATTCAGCACTCCAAAGACAATGGTAAATTTCATTGCAGTCTTCCAGTTAAGTGAATAAAGTTTACTTGAATACTCAGGGAGTACCAATTCAAAACATACTGCAACTCCAGCTCTGAAAAGAAATGCGCATAGCAGAAATGTGTATTTAAAAACTGCGTTAAATATAAATGAAAATTTTATTATTTAAACAATTAATTACAGTATTCCAGTGGATTGAAAGATTTAAAAATCGAACCCTAGGACACTACTGTGTTAGGGATCTTATTTCCCTTCTAGGTGGGTGAGATAAATGTGTAGGTAAGTAAGAGAAACTGCTGTCCCACAGAATGCAATGTCAAATATCTGTAAGCATCTGAAGGTCTGCTGGATCTGCCTGCACTGAACTGGAAAAGCCTCTTAGTTACAATGATAAGAACAGTAGAACAAAGCATCATTTTGCTCTGAAAAGGACAGTAGAACAGAACAACACTTCCTTGCAGAGGTAGATAAAGGATGCACCTTCGGCAAACTGAAGTGATACAAAAGGTACAAAAGGCAAGCGGGATGCCAGCTCAGCCCTTCTAGTCTGACAAAGCAGAAGTCATGCAAAAAGTGATACTGAGCTTACCTAAAAGCAGGGGTTCGAGGAACAGTCACCTGAAAAGGACGCTGGACAGACAAACACCCTTCCCTTAAGAGCAATGAGATTTCCATTAAAAAATAAAGGCATAAACTAGGGATTACACAGAATCACTTAGGATTTTTTTGTGTTTCACATAACAGGACTTCTTAAAGAGGAAAAAAAAAGGAGTGAAGGCATCAAGAACCCTCCTTGCCTGCCTTCTGTTTTTGATTCACTTTAAGAAAACTGGAGGGTTGGTACTGAAAATCCCAATTAAAGGAAGGAATTTCCAGGAAGCATTCTATAAAATGCCCGAACCCCAGGGAGTGGCAGATAGGTCCCTGTCCTCACAATTCCCTACAGGCTGGCTACGCTGTTTTTCAGCTGTTTTTCTGTCTTGTGTGGTTTCATCAGACACTCATCTTCCTCACAGAGCACAAGGAGGTGACAGTACAGAGCCTGCTTACACAACAAAAGCCCAAACAAGGGAGATGACTCTTTTGTTCTTAAGATCCTTTGGGGTTCGTGGTGTTCAGTGTCCATTCAGTATTACTCCACGCCACTGAGTTCAGGATTTACTTTTGACAGGAAGATCATTTGCTAATCTCTGACTTTTAAGCCAGTACTCTGTTTTTTGTATCATTTCAGTTGCCAGTGCTCTAAACAATGCAAATATTAGCATGAACTGATATAGTACATAAAAGCCAGGAAGACAAAGATTCTTCAGACTTCTGGTAATATTTTTGCACTTCTGAGGGGGTATGGAGTATTAAGAGAGAAGCTAACTCTGTCATTCACAAACCATTATTTACTCAGCCAGCAAACCCAGAGAGGTGAACATCTAAGTTATTGGACAGACATGATGCCAGCTAGATCTTTATAGTAGATATTCAAGCATATTTTCTTACAGAATATCTTATTTCCTTTCTTTGAATAGTCACTCTTTAGCAGTTGTGTTCAGCCTGAGAGCCTGGAAATACACAGACACTTTATCATAAACAAAACCCCCCTGGGTTAGGCAACACCACCATATCCCTCTTAAAATCTCTATGTTCATGGAATTGAGCTCCTTAATTGTCCTCTTTTACACTCCAATGATAATTTCTGTTTGCTTGCAAAATGTAGAGATTTGTCCACAATTTTTTTTTTACTTTTGCAGAACTCAGATTAATTTTTTCCTCCCTAATTCAAAAAGAACAGAAGCAGATGGAGTCCAAGGTAATTTTCCCTCTGGGAATGTCAGATATGTAAAACTGGATCACTTGTATTTAATCCTGTAATCAATGAAATGCTCCCAGACAGAGAATGTCTTCCTGGCATTTTTTAAAACTTGAATGTCATGATGAAAAACAGAGAATGCAAAGACTGTAATAAAATTACAGAGAGCAGTGAAACTGATTAACATCAGTCATAATAATACTAAGAAAATGAGGGAAAAATTTGTATTTACGTACATGGGTTAAAAAAAAAATCATTAAGACTATTTACTGAAATTACAATATTCAACAAAGTTACCAGCCACTTATAATAAAGATAAATCAGACAATAAGTTACATGTCTTTAAAGTGAGTAGAGTCTTACTCTCATTCAGAACTTCTCTTAGACACTATCACTGTTCACTGAGGTCAGGCTTAGCAAGCAAGCAGAGTTTTGTGATAAGGTAGTAAACATTTTGATGCTAAAGAATAAATTTTTTAAAGTTTAGTCTTATTTTAATTTTGAAATTAATTATGTTTAAAATTTTATTTTAATTTAGAGAACATTCTGATAGAGAGCTTTGGTTTAGTTTAGTATTCACTTTATAGAAAACCCAAATATTTTTGCTTTAACAGAAAATTACTATTTACAGAGAAAAAACTCAAACTGTGATGCATTAAGGACATTTTTTCTCTTGCAAAAATCACACCTGAAGCATACCATCAAAATTATGTGATATTGATGCTACTCAAGGAACAGATAACAAAACACCCTAATGTCAAAAGTAATTTCATTTTTCCACCAAGAAGAATGAGGCCATCTCTAAACATATTAAAATATTATTCACTTTGACAATAAAACTAGTTCTGAGACATGAACTATTGCTATATTAGAGAAGGGAAGCAATCAGTATTTTTCATCTTCTAAGAATCTCTATAATACAAAAAATCCATCATTGTCTAATGGAATCATTAAGTACCTGGAAGGCAAATGTCTTTTCTTATTTCCAGTGTGAAATCTAGTTTGAAACAAGCACTTACAGTTAACTCACTTCCCTAACATCCAGAAAAGTTTGACCAGTTATGAATGAATATTATCTATATCTTTATTTGAAATTACATAAATTTTTCATTACTATTCCATGGTCCATTGTTGTACTATTAAAGAATCCTAAAGGGATGTATATGTGGGGCTGCACTAATAGGCAACAGTGCTAGAGATGACAATATTTCCGAAGACTTTAACCTAAAGCACTTAGTTTTTCAAAGTTGTTAACTGTTACTACTCACTCGAAGTAGTATTTTAATCTACTAATCTATTAAATTTATTACAGTGTGTTACACTAATGGCAACATTTGTGTTATATATATTAGCTGCATTCTAGAGAGACATTTTTAAATGTGCTTAATGTCAGTTTTTAAATCAAGCAATATGGCTGTTAAGAGTACAATTTCATGCATTTCATTATGAAAAGCTTATTTTAACTGCGTGGTAATCATAACTTGTGGATTTAATGAAACGCATGCTAAAAAAAGAGAAATGCACGAGAATGCTGAGTAAACCTTTAAAATTAATTTCATTTGTACAAATCATGAGTTTGAGTATTTCAGTTGGGACAGGCCAACCACTTAGATGATGTATAAATTGCTGCTGCTCTGTATCAGCTCTAGTAGTTCAGGAGCCATCACAGAGTCCATTCCAGTTCCATGTTTCATGTAGTGTGCCTAATCCCTCTAAACTCATGAATCAAGAAGCTGCATCATTGTGATGGAATTTCTCTTTGCTTGAGAAAGAGAATTGCCCCTGATGCAGGGACAGTTACTTATTTTTTAATTACTTAAGGGTCAGTCAGCACAGCCATTCCATATTGTTTACTTCCTTCTGCCTTCTACCTTTGGCTCACCCATCTTTTCCTTCCTAAAGCCCACTGTGCTGCATCACACTCCCAGTGGAGTCGAGCTGCTGAAGGAACCAGCAAGCCTCCAGGAGCATTTTGTATTTATAACACTGCTTTCACATGGAGCAAAATGCAAAACTAAAGCCCTTAGTCCTCCCCCACTGCAGCTCTCTCAGACGTGCATAGGATGGGGTAAAGTACTATCCTAATTTAACCTACAGGAATTGTTACCATCTAAGTCTACTGCCATTTTTGCTACCAATATTAATTACTAAAGCCAGTGTGACTATCTGAATCATAATTGTAGGCATGTGATTAACAAGGTTTAGAGTATGAAACACATTGGTATGAGTTGACAGCTGGCAGTACTGTGATGGTGAAGATGTAACACAGAAACCATAGCACACGTACATCTTCAGATTAGTCCACCAGAGAGAGATCTCTGAGTTCAAGGTCTCTTAATTGTATATTTTATCTTCATGGCAACTTCCCATCACCATTACTAAAGCAGCCAATTCATTGCCATTAGAAATCTATTTCATAACTCTTAAACAGCTCTCTGAACATCACCAGTGCCTTTTACTCATACTGTCAAATCACCATCTTGAAACAGCTTACTTTTGCTGCCAACCCAAGCTGGTTTTGAAAGGACATAAATAGACGTGTGCTTCAACATCCTGCTGAAAGCCACTGAGCTATCTAGACAGTTTTCCTTTAGTTAGACTTTTAAAGGCTCTGTAATACCATTATATTTTAAAACTTAGATTTAAATAAACCATTTTTATGATGTATCGAACCGTAGCTTCCTGTAATTTTAAATTGCTATGTTCTTTGTTTGATGCCTATCTTTTTGTAAATGTGCTCTGGTTAGTGGGACTTTACAAAATGCAAAATTAATCCTCAGTTTTCTTATTTAAGACCAGTAGCTAATGTCCCTTTTCTGTGTGAAAATACAAATATGAAAGCAAAACATTTAGACCAAACTCTTAGTTTCTATGGTAATATCATGAAGCATGGTATCAGATGTTATTTTAAAGCATTCTTCCATTTCCAATTGAAATGGTTAGTACAAAGTATTTTCCAGTAGATTTAGTCAATAGCAGATCAATGTCTCTGTTCCTCTCCTGCCAGGCATACTACAGGCAAGGAGAAGTCATAGTGCTTAACAGTATTGCTATGGGAGACTGGATTAAAATAATCAATATGACTTTTAGTACGTTTTTCATTTTAAAGAAAACTGTAAAATTCCAGTTCTTGAATTGCCTCCTGCTGTTAAGTGTATTGGATTACAATGTAATTATTATTTCCCATAGCAACTAATTGTAGTAACATAGCGATTACTACACTAAATCAGATGTGTGGTTCATCTTGTCTGGCAATGTTTTACAGACTGCCTGATCACATATGACCTACCAAAATGCGTAAGAAAACTCATATATCAGTAGAAAGAGGCTGGTTAGAGAGTCTCTAACTTTCATGCTGCATGGTGCCATGTGAAAGTGAAAAGGCTGTGTATGATTACCATGCCAGAACTATGCTGGGTGACCTGCCATGAGGCTGTCAGGGTACAGTAACTCCTAGTTATAGTTATAGACTTCAGAGATTTCAATTCCCAGATGGAATCTAGTGTTTCAATCACATGAATTCTTCTGGAACTGTAACTTAAACAGCAGATATTGCAGTGAAGGTCTTCCTTACTGGCAAAATAAATTTAGTTTCCATGAAGCATTATACCTCACATCTCAGGACAGGCTCAGATAGTCCTTGGCCTCTCAAATTCATCAAGTTGTTGTTATATTTGTGTGTATCACAACAAATGTGGCACTGCAGTTTTGCAGCAATTTTCTTCAATGGAATGCATTGGCCACAGTCCCAAGTATGTTAAATTAGCATACTTTTCACCCTGGAAAAACCCACCTGGTGTGTATTTCCTAAGGCAGGATCTATTCCTTCTGATCTTACCACTGTCTACAAAGCCAGTACATTATAGTTGGATGGTGAGGGTATTGCCTAATCCTGCATTATCCAACTTCAGTGACAGCACTGCTGCTCTATTCAGTGTCTAAGTGGCTGTCTGCTGTTAACTCTTTCAAACCCTCCCATTTATGAGGGCAAACACGCATCCATCCTCACTGCTAAAAATGTAGAATATATTCAATTGCATACACAGATAGAAATATACTAAGAAAGCAGCAAGAAGTGGAACTTAAAATAATGCATCATCATGTAGTATCACCTTGATTACCAAGTGCTCATTATATATTAACATTTTAATTACTAAGTACAAAAGCAAATTTTTCAAAGCAGTTTTCATGAGTCCAGAGAATGACTAGAAAACTTGATGTTCAGAAATCTGGAACAAATTATTCTTGTCAAAACAAGACAATAAAAAATAAAACTTCTCAAATCAGGTCATTTTTTCAACATTCTGTTGTGCATGGCTGTTCTTATATTACCAATCCATTACCTTCTCTTCTAAATTCTGAATTTGAGGTGCTACTAAAGGTCTCTCTTAGAAGGAGCTTGAGTACAAAGCTTACTGAACAAGAAGCAAGCTCATTCAGTTCCATGTCCTCCTGCTTTCTGCATATGCCTCTAAATTTTAAATTTTTTCTTAAGTCTTTGGTGATTTGGGGATATCTAAATTTGAATTTCAAAAAGCTGCCATAGTTTTAAAGAACTTTGCATATAACTGGGCATTTTTCCAGAGAAAGAAAACAGTCAAGGGTGATTCACTAGAATTAATTGTGTCAGGGGCCAAACACCATAAAATTACAATCAAACTGCTTCTGCCAAGGAAAAAAAAAAAAAAAAAAACAAAAGAGGAAAGAATGAAACATGCTTATCTTGGCATTTCTGATACACTTCACATTACAAAGAAATGTAGTTGATCTAAATACATATAAGCATATAGGTATTTATTTACACACAATATTAGAAGCTGGATAGAGACTCACTCTTGTGAGCTGGGAGATCAATGTCCTTACTTTGAGTGAGGCTGGAAAAGGCCAGTGTTTCACTCTGAGTGAGCACATGCCCCTGAACCACATGATGAGAAATAGCAGCACCTCTGTCTCAAGACCCCCTTTGGCTAGCCCAAGATTTCCAAATTTTCACTGTATAGCCAAAAATGGCAGCAATAGAAATGTAGTCATCTTTTCAGCTTTCCTAAACCTTTTTTTCCTTCTCCTTACTTCCTAGAGAGAAATTACAAAATCTATTTTGCATCCATGTTCAGCCTTTGCAAGGTAAATTTGGAGCTTCTGTCATGTTTGAAAGGCAGGAAAAAATTATTTAAAAATCCTACATGTGATCCATGAGTAAGGTTGGTTATATCTATTAGACAAAATGGTAGGGTGTCTCCTGTTTTCAAGTTATTCTTCTGTTATTGATGTTGTCTAAAAATAATGTCCCTGGTTTCAGAGACTGGCCCTGTAACTTTTATTCATATGAAGCTTGACTGTACCGAGGACTCCAGGCTTCAAAAAAATTACATGCTTAATTTTCACCATTCAGCTAGCATTCATGCAATCACAGAATATCCTGAGTGGGAAGGAGCCCACAGGGATCATCAAAGTCCAATCCCTGACCCGGCACAGGACAGCCTCAAGAACCACACTATGTGCCTGAGAGTGTTGTCCAAATGCTTCTTTAACTCTGGCAGGTAAGAACAAGTGATTCAAATTATACTACTGACAAATACACGTTTGTGTGCTCTCTGATCTCAGGCCAAAGAAGATCCAGCAACTTTCAGAGATAAAAATACCCCAAGTATTCTCATGGAATTAAAGCAATTGAATTGAATAACTCTTGCTGGATGAGATCTTTAATTTGCAAAACAACCCAGTGCAATTGCTTTCAGTCAAGTATGGGATTCACCAGTAATTAGTCTTGATAGACTTACAGAAATCCAATTAAGGAAAATAAAATTTTAAACAAAAGAGATATCCAGGTGAAGTTTGACAGCATTTCAGACTGTGAACTTGTCAGGTGAAGGGACCAACATTTCAAAATTATGAGACAACCTGTTATTTTCTGTAAGAATATTTGCAATGCTCTGCTGATCCGTGTTAGTATCTTACGATGTCCTTAAAAAAAACTGGAGTCAGCTGTTCATCATAGCTTTGTTACCTATCTAATCCTTCTAGGTTTCTTAGTAAAGGAAGTGATTTGCAAGTTTTCTCTGAAACTTAAGGGATGAAACTTGCCAATGTTTAAATATCTGTTGCTTTACTTGTGAAGGAGATTGCCACAGGGAAAGACAGTCTGCAAAAAAAGGCAAAGCATTAAAGTGTTTCATTGTACATAATTTTTTTCTTAGTCTCCTATTTGCATTTTCTAAATTGTTTCTGTTTCATTTGTAAGATCTGGGGGAGTCCTGTCAGCTGCTGGCTCTGTCAATAGACTATCACAGACTTTAGCAATTCAGTATAGCAAGTTTTATTTTCTCATTCCCTTCAGAAAAATTACTATACACACATTCACTAACATAGTTCTTTCTTTTATTGAAAGCTGACATTCTACTCAAACCACTACACTGCATAGAAGGAGATATAATCCTCCATTCTAAGAGCCCTGATTTTTTTTTTTCCATTTATATATATATATGTCTACACATAGTTGGAACTAAGAATACAAAGGTAGCTTTACTTAACTATTTGGTGTATATTATGACTGGAGGCATTATGGAAGAGAAAGACATCAGGCTAAGATGAAAATGAGAACATTCTTTTACAGAGATTTTGAGAACCTGACTGGAAAAAAATTCAATTTGTGTACCTGATGTATAGTTAGCTCCTGGTTTTTTTCCATAAACATAGCTGTAAAATTTGAACAAAGGAGGTTGGTCTCTCTTTTTCTAGAATGTACCACAAAAGCAAGTTATATATTTTTTAGGAGATATATCCTATATTACATTGAGCAGGATGCTACTTAGTACTGTTATATAATAAATAGAACTTCAGAAATCACACTGGCTTAAGTGACAGTTCAAATAAAAAAGAATAGATTAGCTCTTCTCCCAGGATGCGACCATGTGCTACTTTTAATGGGCCTCACAAATACGGAAGATCAGCTCTCGTGAGGAAAAGTTGAAGCATTCCACCAGCCAAGCAATTTAAATTCTAACCATTTACCAGAAGACATAAAGGTCAGATATGTACCAGTATCTCTAGACACACAGATACGTTATCTCCGTCTCTGAAGGAAAAAAATTATTAAAGGGAGATGGTACATGAGACTCAGAAATTAGATGCAGGCGCTTCTGCTAGAAACAGCATCAGGTGAAATCTCACCCATGGGATGAAAAATCTTCCCAAACTCAAGTTCTAAAAGATTCTGTGGATTAAAGGAGAATACTCAACCTCAGTCCCAAAGTATAACTATTCTTATTGAGGATTTTTTTATTCTTACATACTGACTGTGTGAACTGTTAATCTCACATGAATATTTTGAGATAACACAACAAATGGAAATATGAGTAATAGCAAGTCAATAGTTGGGGAGTAAAGATGTTGAAAATTCATCAGAAAGAGTGACTGGTTGTGGATGCTTGGATAATTGGGATTCCAGTGTTTTTCCTTTAAAAAAATCCACAATGCTATCTTACTTTGAATAATGAAAACCAGATGAAAGCTACAAAGTTAATTTGTTTTATTTTAGCCTCCCTCCAAAGCTTTGTTTCCCCAATCTGTTCAGTTCACACTATTGGTTAGAGCTGATCTCCCTCATAAATGAACCTATTTGGAGATATAACTCTATTTATAAATAGAAAACAAATCAAGCAGGCAGACAGAGCAGTGTCTCTGTGAATGCTGAGCTGAGACAAAGCTTTTTTTTTACCTAGGAAAGAGAAAATAACTCTTATAAATTCTTTGATAAAATGTCTAGAGCTCAAAATGCAATTGCTAAATTAGGGGGTGTGTGGCCACTAACCCTGACGTAGATTTAGCTTGGCAATGACTGGGAAATCAGCAGGGTCAGAGCAATAAGTGGGGAGAATGATGTAGCACATAAAATGCTATGTTGAACAGCAAAAGCATTTCCATGAACAAAATAAAAATCAGGGTTCTGTTTCTCATTCAGATCCTGCTAGATTCAACCTATGTAGATTAAAGATAAGAGCTGCACTCTCAGTCCCATGAGAGATTCTTTTAGCCCCAAATTACTCCCAATCAATGTAAAATTAGTAAAAAGATGGAAAGATGGTTAGGGTATTTTTTCCTTTATTCTTCTCTTTTAGTTCTCTTTTTACATAAGTTTAGCAGCAATTGATTCATTGCCCAGTTAAGTCAACTCTAGGTACATCAGAATCTCTTCATGAATATTCACAGAGCTTAATAGAAAAGCTGTCAAAAAATCAGATTTGAATGAAAAACTAGGACATCTGTCACACAGACAGGTAACCCTGAAAAAGTGTTTTGTTGGAAGAAACTAAAAGAGAAAATTAACTGAGAAAAGGAAACATGCCTGTATTTTTACTCTACTTAGCAGGGAATTTGAGCCAAAAAATCTCTCAAAAATGATATATATTGTTGTATTTTCCAATGTCAATACTGTCATCCTTACAGCAAAAAATCCATGTATGCTGCTTACCAGGGAAAGGAAGTATTCCTTGCAAAATATGCTGGGCTTTCAAACTGTTTTAGAAAGTGTAAAGCATGTTTAACAAATTTTAGTAAGAATTCTTACCTGTTTGCATCAAGTCTTGCTGTTGACAATTCTTCTATATAAAAAGGCCATGAGAGAGGCTTTTCAGAGAACTAGGGCAGGCTGCAGAGTGTGCTGCTCTCCTGAGTCCATGGTAGAACTCCATACAGAGCTCCTACTGCAAACTGTACTCACTCAAAAGACTCAGACACCACTTTTTTCTTTCATTTCCACTCCTTTGCCATGCAGTAGCGCTTTGAAATTAAGAGAAAAATTAGTCTTTTCAGAAACAGACATAAATATATCTTCTCCTACGCCCATGCACAAATAAATCTGCTCCTACGCCCATGCAAACCTATCCACACCCAAGCACTGAAGAGGCCAGTGGGATGTCCATGCCTTGCACATGCTTTGCAAGACTTTGTAGAATTTTACAGATTATTGCACACGTGCCCAGCAGGGCACTACAGGATTTCTCCTGAATTGCAAATTCTATGCCAGGACCTTAAATCACCATTTTGCTTGGCTCTGAGTTGCTCAGTTCCCTTCTTCTCACTGCACAGCTGGGTGTGAGCATGCTTTGTAAGGACATGCACATTCCGTAAGCCATGTGAGAAAGCTGGGGTTGAACAGCCTACTCCAGTTTGGGGTTTGCTCAAGTTGAGAACACCTGTGGGTGTACAGGACCTATGGCATATCTAAGTAATTTATGGGATTTCAAAATTCATTAAGATCTTTCAGAACTAGAGAAACTATGCTAACTTTCAAAGAGCCAGGCTTTTAAGAATTTGATCATACTTTGCACAGAAAATACTTTGTACTTTTAAATGCTTACTTTCCATTTAACATTTATTAAAAAGAAAACAAAAGTTCAAAGAAGATATTTGAGTGTTTCCTTCACGATCTTTATTAGTACATATCTTCCTTGCACCTATCATGTCTGGGTCCTACCCAGTGGAGCTTATAACTTGTTTGATCTGTAACTATTTGGTTTTGTTCCCCCTGGACCAAATCCCTCTGGACATATCTGACCTTAAAAGAATTGCTATTGACTCAGACATCATTAATTCAGCTGTCAACTTCAACAGTAGTTTGACTGAAGTTAAAGTTAAATCATTCTTTACCTAATCTAGTTTGCTGGAATCCACTCAGTCTAACTGAGGTATCCACTTAACAAAAGACCTTCCACTAAGGTTTTCTTAATACAGAAAGAATACATCAAACACATTAAAATCCTTTTGCGTTATAATACAAATATATGCCTATGGTTTAGAAACACTAAGACCTTTCTTTTTCATACTTGGCTTCATTGTGAATGCTCAATACAATCAGATTTGACATTTTCAAGTAGGTATTTCTCAGTTATTTAATGGTAAAACTCTTAAGAGAATGTATATAAGATACAGTCTGCCATGTTCACAGAAATCACACAAATCTGCTTCAACTCTTCATAAAGAGACACTGGGAGTAATTTGCTAGGGAATCAAGGATATTTCCCTCTCCTCTTGTTTTAGAACTAGCTAGTATAAAGTAAATCACTAAGTCATGCTGCACTGTAGTATTTAAAGTAGGTTGAATTTGAAACTCTCCCAATTCAGCTTGAATACGTACAGTGATATACTAAAAAAACAAAAGTGTGCTGAAAGGCTCATTTACAAATTCTGTAAAGGGTATGGAAACGAGTGGGACTTCTATTCTGCCTGCAAGATATCCTCATTATGCTTGAGATATTCTGTACAGATTTACACAGCAGACAACCACCAGGTGCTACATAATGGTCCCATCCAAACAAGAGCCTGAGCAATAACATCTCTCCTGCCAGTCGTATTCAGTATCTGTGTCACCCATTTTTGAATAGCATGGACAATTGCAAAACTTTTCCAATTAAATCCTCCATGGTAAACATTTTTTAAAATATATTTTAGAATTATTTTTATTACTGTTTCAGTTAGGCAGCAAACAGCTATTATATCACAGAACTCATTAATCAGCATATATTTAAAATTTTTCTGACCTCAATGCCATGCTTCTAAAACAAAGATTATAGTTCATACTTATAGTCCTATTCTAGCAGTGATTCTGGGAAAAAAAAAAAAAAGAAAAGTCTTTCTAAATATCCATTTCTGATTGACTTCTTAGAAGGGTGTCCAGCTGAAAAAGTTACTGTCTTTAGCAGTGTTTAACAGGTGGATATCTGGACAAAAATACAGTGAAGGTATTATTTAAGATGTTTACTGATATAATATATCCAAGTCTATTCTCCACGTGATTAAAACCATGCTGTAAAATTTGAGAAAGTCGCAAACCACAAGGATGATTTAGAGACTGGAAAATCTGCCTTAGAGAAGGAGACTTAATAGGTTCAATCTATTTAGCTCATCAAAGTCAAGCTTCAGGGATCTATAAGAACAGACAGAAGGAGACTGTATCTTTTACCAGAGGGCTTTTCCACACAGCACACTAAGATACAACTATATTCCTTGACTCAGAGTTAAAGCTCATGAAATGGAAATTAGAAATAAGGTCTGTTTTAAACAGTAGGAATTATTAACCAGTGAGGAAACTTAACTAGGACTGTTCTGGATTCTCTCATATTTGGAATGTTTAAAACAAACCTGGATATTCCCTTTTATTTCTTAAAAGTCATGATGTGCAGGCTTGATGTTGAGCTAAAAGGTTTTAAGCCAATCCCTGTAGACTCTTGCATACCAAGTTCCAAGTTTGTGTTGTTCCCTTTTGTAACAAAACCTGTGTATAGATTGTTCTGCACAGGCAGAGAAAGCTCCAGACCATCTGCAAAATCCCACTATGGTCTTGTCCATTAAATGCCCTCGTGGTGTCATCCAAGGGCTTGACTCATTTTCTGGTCAATAATAACAATTAAAAAGGAACTTTCATGGTGATATTATCTGATCTACTCGATGAAATGAATCTCCAGAATACTCCCCTTTTTTGGTGTTGATTATTGGTACATTTTATTGCTACACATGTAACCTTGTTTAGAAAATAGGAAAACAGCATGCATGAAGAATTTATTATTTGCCCATCTAATATTTTAACCGTCTATAATTACAAATTATGTAACTCAGCTTCTGAAGAGTTGCGCATCTTTGGGTGCTTTTAGGACTCATACCATTAGATCTAGTTCTGAATTAATTAATAAAAACAAGAAAGTTGCCAGTTTTCCTTGTGTAACTTTCTTAGAGGCCCTGTTTGTTTAGTTTAATACACAATACCTTTTCTCTGTATTTTTAAGGCAAACATACCATCTAAGTGAGCAATCACATAACATTCCACGTAATCTCCACTAGTGGAAATTATTACAAACCAACTACTGTTGGTTCCTAGAGTAAAAGGCACAAAACTCTTACCCAGAAAGCTGCTCACTTCTCAGTGCTACAGCTTTTGACAAAACTTATTCTGATCCCAATTAGTACTCACTATGTGTCGTGAAGCCCAAGGATTCATTAACCTCATAATTTTCATCACAGTTGTTATAACTGAAAATGCTATTATTCATATGGAAAACCCAGCCTTTAGGGTGCCATGGCTGTACTACTACCTTTTGAAGCTTAATCAGCACCTCACTGCAAAGCTGGTGTCATCACTCTGAATGACAGGGAACTTCCTATCTGAGTGAGGAATCTGAATGGATTGTAGCTGCGTGGGACTTCTACCAAAAGAAAATGTTAATTGACATTTATGTTCAAATATGGATTACTTTAAACATTTCCCGGAGTATAATCTACATATGAATCAAGGGTCTAAAAATGTTCTCTTAAACTTTTGGTTATTTCTCAATTTTTCTCTCTGCGAAAGTAACTACCACGATCCTTCAGGAGTTGTTTCCAGAGCCCACCTTCCTGTTCAAATGAAGCAACTTCAATCTCTCTGATCAGCTGCTTCTTATTTACTGTATTTACTCAAACATTTAATCTTATGCTTCTTTAGAGTACATTTATCAAAACAGTGAAGTGTAGGAAGTGGTTTTCTTGGAAACTCTATATTTTGATGTTATATCGAAAGAAATTGTGGACAATTTTCAAGTGCACATTATAACCTTTACACTGTTCAGGTAGTATTTTTGATACCTTATTAGGCCTCTTGGCAAATGAAGAACTTCAAAATTCTGAATTTTATCCTGTAAAAGACAAAAAAAAAAAGAATCTTTGTGAAATATTAAAACGAGTACAACAAACACTGAATTTTTTTCTAATGCTTCATCAAAGGCTTATGTAGCTGTAAGGCCACCTGACACAACAGTTGCAGTTCACATCAGTGAATAAAATGAACAGGAGAAGAAATGAACATAGGCACAAAATCAAGAGCACAGGGGGTAGGTAACCTCAGAAGTAAATCTTTCACCTGCACAGTGTGGGGGAAAAAACTGTGGGGAAAGAAGAGGTGGAGAGTCTGAGGAAAGCAGTGACAAAAGCAGTATTTTCTGTGTTCTAGCTCCTCTGCTACTAATCACATTTTTTGTTTGTACCCAAACCCCCATCGTTCACCAATTTCTCAAAGTTGAATTCTCCTGCTATTTCATTGGACACTTTACAAGTAAGAAGCAGCTTTAAGTTTGTACCTTCAGATAGGACATATGAGCAGCACATTTCAGACCCCTCGGTTGTCATCCCACTTGCATTTACAAAACAGGGTTTAGAAGCTGGTATCCTCTGAGGGTAGATTTTTCTCTCAAGCAAGTAAAGAAAATTTATGCACAGCTTCTGTTAAAAGCAGGGATTAGGGTTGCCAGCTGCTATGAACAGGCATAGTGTAGAGCATTCTAACACCTGGATAAAAACACTGTGGTAGTGGACTGGATGTGGAGAAACACAAAAAAATATTTCACAGCACTGACTGCTGCCAGCCAGCAGAAAGCTGCAGCTCACCAGAACATATCTCTATATGTAAAATTACTTTCAACCCATTTATACTATTAATGAAGCAAAAGTTGGACACATATACACACACATACAGACAGTAAGTCAGGTTCTGCTTTTTCTCTTTTGAATTGTTTTCTAGTATCAGATATCAGTCCTGAATCTGCAGAGCCTGGCAGTTTAATTTTTTTAAGTGTTTCTTATTTAATCCTGATATCACTGTTTTTGTGCAATATCTAGACTGCTCCTCAGAAAAAGTCAGTAGTCAGGCTTTTTTATGAATACCATTGTTCAAAGACTGAAAGAGATAGATGTGTGCAGACCATTTGGCATTTCTTTATTTCTTTATATCAAACATTGATTTTTTCCTGCAGAGGTGGTGTGAGAGACTGAAATTTTATGGTTAATGGATTAAACATTGTTATGAAGGACTTTTGCTCATTATGATCAATTTTGTTCTTATTAGGTCTTTTAAATCTGAAAGTAAAATGCTGAGAAATCACATATTTAAAATTTCTGCTAAGAACAGTAGACTTCTTCAGTTTTTCTGAGATTAATTTCCATCTGAATCAGGAGAGACATCATTTTATTTTGGGACCAGCCACAGAGACCACAGTTAATAACTGGTGAGTGTAGGACTGAAGTGACTTGGTTCTTACAAGTGGTTCTTGGTAAATGCCCTGCAAGGACCATGTGCCTGCAGAGAAACCACAGAAGCACCTTAAAGCACCAGGGCTGTTCTGGGCCACTAAAACTGCACAGAGGAGCAATGATGCATATAAGAATCTAGGAAAAGACCTTAAATATAACCCTGGAACCCAGCATCCTAAACTCGTTGGTTCTTTTTTGAAGACAATGGAATGGGAGGCACCTCGCACAAGGTCAGGCACTGGGCAGCTTTCCACACCCCCATGTGAAACACTTAATGACAAACCATTCCACTCCATATCATGCACGCACAAACCACACCATAAGAAATGAGCTTTCCAAAATTATAACTGGGCAAGATTAGTTTTTCTCAACGGTTTTCACTCCAAGTTTTTTCTTCTGTCTTCTATCCAGTGCCAGAACTGTTACTTAAGAATTGTTACACTGAAAATTAAAATCATAATTAAAACCTCTATTATGCACCAGGAATGGTTTGTGCTTTACTTCCAAGTTATAGGATTATTGCATTTTTTCTCATAATTAAGCATTATATGTTAATTCTGCTTTCTTCCTTAGAGTCATTAGCATATAAATACAGACACTGACTCAATCTGCAATTCTCTGTGAAAGATTAAGTTTTTAAATTTCAATGGTCAAACCATTTATTAAAAAATAAATATGCTTCATGAAATTACTGTTGATTTAACATTTCCATAAATAAATGCACATCTGAAATAGAAGCAATTTTAATACTAAATTTGACAAGATGGAAAAATGAAATTTTGGATTATTAAATGTATATTTACTATTATAAATGTCATATTTTATTTAAAATATATGCCTTCGGTTTAGAGGTTATTTTCTTTTCCATTTTGAATCTTAAGAAAAAATATAGTTAAGCATTTCCTAGTTGACATTTCTTATCTTTTGCAGCAATTCAAAAGATCGGGTGACAGAGTCTAAATACTGTTTACTGAAGACTGTGGAAATATTCCAAAGANACATTCTAACCAGTGATGTAGATAACACAACATCACTGGTGGGATGAGATGTGAGAGATGGCATGTTTGTTTTCGCTTTTATACAATATTTCTCTTGGAGGGGTGACAAAGAATGCCCTGGCAGGAGGGAGATGTCATCCCCACCTTCTGAGTTCTCACCCAGCTTTTAGGATGTGGCAGAAGCTGTGACAGCCACACCAAAGAGCAGCATTCACCTCTCAGGCAGGGAGCCTACAAAAAGATCAAGGTGCACAGAGTTATGGGGTGCATGACTTGGACGTTTTTTGTTTCAGTCTACATTTCAGAACAACAGGATTGAATTGAAAGAGAATTCAGAATTAAGTAGCATAATCTTTCTCCTACAGCCTGCCAAATGTCAGAGCCTCTTCTGTCTTGTGCTGACTGCCTTTGTAAATTGTCCTGGGTGATATTTGCTAATCCATAGGGAATTTTCACACCTTCCTTTCCTTGTAAATCAGACAGTGAGCTCTTGGCAGCTGACCAGAAAGATAGTGCCTTTTCCCTGCTGCATAATGAATCAAGAAAGTTTCTTACAGTTCTGTTCCTCTGTGCTGCAGACACACTTTCACACACTAAATTATCTCCGATGGACCAATTGAAGTGAGGTTAGCACACTAAAGCCATTTGACTGGAGTGCATAAAACTCTTTATTGCTACACAGACACAGCTGCACCAGCAATTCATATCTCTGAGCAGCCCAAAGGAGTTTTCCACACGGCCTTTTCAGCAGTTCATATATGTTCTGTAACAGCTTCTCTGGCAAGTTTCTTCCAGCAGTGCCCTATAGGTTATACAGACCACTAAACTCACTAAATATCCCAATGACATAGAAAGATGTCACACATAGGAAACAATGAGCAATTCAGTGCTCCACATAGCCTCAGTTCTGCTCTGAAAACTCTCCATCCAACTCAGTTCAGAAAATATTGGCAAATCCCAATGAAATATCATAGCAGAGCAAGAGAACACTCATTCCCTTTCTACCTCAGGCAAGACACACATTGAAAACACCTGCCTTGTCTGGTTTATTCTCAGTGGTAGCAGTTATCAGTGATGCCTCAGCTCTCCATATAGCCTTCTCTAGCCCCCTCTTCTTTCTACAGCACTTTATTTTTGTTGTCTTCGTTGCTTTTTTTCCCCTAATAACATTGCTTTAAACTGTATACCTGGTACTTTGAAGATACTCAACTTATCTCCCACACCACCGTGATTTGTAAAACAAAGATGTTTGTGTTGGCCAAGCAGGCTTATAGTGGAAAGTGAGCTGGCTGGACAGCTGGAGAAATGACCCAGCACACGATGGCCGCTGCTGATAAGCCAGTGCTTGAATATGGGATCTGCATTTGCCAACATTTTCATCACCAACCTGTCTGATGACACAGACTGGATTCTCAGGGACTTTGAAGATGACAATACACTGGAGAACAGTCTGACATGACAAAGGGCAGAGTCCTGAGAGAGAGAGAGTGAAAAAACTGAGAGCTGGGCCAACAAAAATTTCATGAGGTTCAGTGAGCAGACGCATAAGTTTTGCTGTGGGACAGAGGCACACAACACACTGGTACGGGCTGTGGAAATGAATGCTGCCCTTTCTGAAAAGGACCTGGCAGGACAGTGAGCATGGGTGTACTGGGTTGTTGTGGCCAGGTTTATTTTGGGGAGGCCACAGGGGTGGCTTCTGGGAGAAGCTGCCAGAAGCCTCCTCAATGTCCAGCAAAGACAATCCCTGGCAGAGCAGAAAATAGTACCAGGGAGAGGTACTGTGTACTACTGTACAGGATGAGACAAGTACAGACATTTTGCAGGTCACAGCTCTGTGTCTAACCCTTGTGCCAGGCAATATCTACCATTTAATAACAGTGGTCTGGAATGAAAAACGTCTGGCTGTAGCTAACAAGTTGTTTTGTAGCCTTCTTCAGCATTGGCAGCACCGAGCAAAGGTGGGGATGGCTTTATCTCTTTCAGGGAGCTCTCTGTTCTGGTGCAATGTCACTGATGTTCCAGTCTGCAGTGTATTTAATCATATTCTCTTGTACTGTTCTCCCGTGCATTATTATTTGTTTATTATTACTTTTAGTTATTATTTTTGAATGCACCACTCTTTTCCCAAACTTCATGTGCCCCAGAAAGCACAACAGAAATGAACCAATATAAAGATCGAGGAAATTCTCAGTGATCAATAGATCCAAAGGGCACATTAATATGATAATTTATGTCATGACTTCTGTCTACTACACATGTTCTATGGCTGCTAGCAGTGATGAGGCTGCTGGTAAAACAACAAGGAAAATGCCTTTTTTTTGCCCACCCATTTAGAATAATATTTACAAAACACATAAAATCATGTAGCAATTTCTTTTTAACCAATGCACCCACTAAACCCTCAAGAAGGACCATAGAATCTAACCAAATAATAAGGCAATGAATCATGTGGGATTAAACTGCAAGATATTTTGCTACAAGTGCCAAATCAGAATAAATTTCAGTTGGGGAATACCAGGAATACCACCATCCTACTGTCTTTTCCATTAAAAAATTGAATTTTTTTTTCATGATTTCCTTTAATTCAATAAAAACATGAATGGTGGACCCGACGGGATCTGACACATTTATGATAACTTATATAAATTGTTGTTGACAAAGACTTTACTGACCAAAGATCCTGTAAAGCCTGTTGCGATATATTTTTTTCATTGAAAAGAAAAAGAAAGCCACTGTATGAGAAAGAAAGTCTTTGAATGTTCCTTTAAAAGTTGAGACATTTCCTGTTCATGGAAGGTGTAGTATTTAATAAAGAACAAAAATATTTCTGCCCACAAAAGATAACTGATTTTGATGAAACCAAAACTTCTCACTCTACAAGTGGAAGATGCCCATTTCAGGGCAAATAACTGAATCTCTGAATAAAGGACAGTTTTCAAAGACAACAACTGAAGGTAATAAGTGAACATCGTTCACTGCCTGGCAGAGGTAGATGGACACAGGGGCCTATTCTTAGAAGACAATGTTTCACTTGGGTTTTTTCCCCTCCCGTTCAACTGAATCAGTCCCCTCGACTGAAATGCAGCTTCTCAAATGAGAAAACAGCTTAAAATAACTTCTGTCAACCTCAGCTGACCCTAAAAATTGATCTTTGTGTTCAGGTGGATACCGAAGCATCTAACTGCTACTTCCAAGGAGCAATAACAGAAATATATTTTTCTTCTCATTTCGCTGGCTGTCAAGCAGAAAGTTTCATATGTGGTATAATTTTATTTAAATGTCTAATGAGTTTAATGTTTAAAAGCATTTGTGGGAAGTCTTGGGCTCAAAGATGGATCTTGCATTTTCTTACAAAATAAAAAGCAAAAGTCATTTCTTATTGACTTGTCTTGGTGAAAATACTATGGACACAATTGTTTCCAGCAACTGGCCCCTAATTCAATTCACAGTAGTCAATATCCATTGTGGATGTTTTAGAGATCCTTTTGAGGGTCACTGTGTGATAGATTCTGCCAAATAGATCATCAAGAGGAGAAAAGACCCATGTGACCTCCACTGCATATACTGCCTGTCCCCTCTTCACAGCCCAGAGCTCCAATTTGGCATGAAAATCAGCCTGATATTTTCTGTGGGGGTAAAAAAAGAGAAAAACCAGAACAAGATAAATGATCCCACCCAAATCCCTCCTCCCCAGCTGTTAACTGTAGCTTGCCAGCAAACCATTTTTTGAAAGACTCTCAGGCTTTTCAGGCAGATTCAGAGAAAAGTTATAAATCATTGCCCTTGATAGCTGGGTGTCCATCCCTCTCCACTCTGGGGTCACTTAAAAAGGGTTACTTGGCTTAAAATGTTCAGAAGCAAAAAATAACCTAGCCTTGTTCAAGTTCCCACTTACGGGTAGGACCCAATGATACACTTACAGGTAACACTGTGATTCTGCACAGACAGTTTTAAATGAATACATGAACTGAAAAGGTAATTAATTTATTACAAAGGGCTATTTTAGTAGGTTATAGTAATGGCTGAAAGCTTAAAGATTTTTCTGCTTCAAATAATTGTATTAATATTTCTTTTGGAAGATCAAAAGGAGGTTGAAAAAATTATTTCTTTAAGAAGCAGTAGTCTTCTGAAGCAATGCCATTTACTTTCAGCCGTGATGTGATTTCCTTTGGATATAAATGTGCTGAACCTCAATCAGGATGCGGAGCAGACAGTTAAAGGAGAACTTCAAAAAGACCTGAAAAAGGGAAACCTGCATAAAAGTTCACAGTAATTTCTGCATACAGTTCTGAAAATGAAAGGGCTTTGTAATGTGAGTTCTCAGTTTGCAATTTAAGGTGCCCTGCTCATCTAAGATGCTTTTCTTAAGACTGCTTTTTGCTTTAAGATTCAGACAGACAAAAATTAGCCTTTAGATGTTTTCTCTTTTTAAAATTCTGTTTCTTCTTACATTTCAGAAGCCCTAAAGTCTTTAAAATGGGGCTTTCTTTATGTAGCTTTTTTGGACAAAAAGAATAGCATCTAACTATATAATTTTCCACACTTTTAATATGAAGTGTTAGAAAAGTAACTCACCTCAGTGGGTAGAAATGACTAATCCCTCAAAAATACGGATAAAGAAAATTGAGAATAGCTAGAATGAGGCTGTGAGATAAAGCATATCCTATCCTAACACATTTTTAATATTTTAATACATTTCAAATATCTTCCTAATTATGAAAAATTAAGGCATATGATTTTAATAAAGTAATGGGAAACCCTCCAGGAGACATAGGAAGCTTAATGCAAGCCATATGCAAATCCAGTCCTGTGATTTTGTTATAAGTATATGGCATATGTAAAAACATAAAAATATACCGGGTTTAAAATTCTGGTTTGAAAACAGCAATTTTCATCTCAGCTATGTTTTGATACAAATATAACAACTTGCCCCACACAATAAAATGTAAATAGGCAGTTCCCCAGCAACGACAGAGAGGGAAAAACAGAAACGAAAAAATTGTGTAGGAAGAAGAAGTATCTAAAAGCAAGTGCCTCCAGCAAAATATTGACAGATGTAATGAAGAAACACCAGTAGAGAATGTTAACAGTGTATCTCATACTCTTGCTGAACACAGAAGTAGTGAGCTTTATAGCATGAATTAATACAAGACAAGACAGTCATGGGCTCCAGGAATGGCAAGTTGTCAGAGCAGGATTCCATGCTTTTAAAAGCCTTAACTCAATTCAGACAAACCACAGAGAATCAAAAATGCAATTTATATGCCAGCAGCAAAGATGACACCACATCAGATAAGACTGATATAGAGATGATGAGCAAGACAAGGTTGATAGGAGAAGCAGCCCTGCACAGCTATAACATGGAAAACCAAACTGGCTTTGCAACAGAGGAAAACAGACTGTGGGAAATGTAGCAAAGCATCAGGCCAAAAGAGGAATTAAATTTCCAACAGGAGACAGGGATGTAGCAGGTGTTACAAAAATAATATTTTCCGAAAGCACTCAGGCCACTCAGAGCAACCCACGATGGGATGCAATCAGCAGATAATGGTCTCCTGGGAGATAATGTCATTAGTACAGACCACAGGGATGACTCTAAATAGGCAAAATATTGCACATCGGGCTGCCTCAGTGCAGAGGGAGTCTCCCTCTTTGTCATTCACTTTCTGTTCCATTTCCCATTGCTATAACCAGGATTATGATCCTGCTGTGTGCTGCACATGAGGAAACAACTGCGAGCAGAATTGCAGTCCCTTGCTGGGAAACCATGGAGGTTTTAGCAGCAGCGACTGTGAAAATCTGTTTCACCATTACTATCCTAAGCCCTACTCGTATAATTTCCTGCTATACCGACCCCAGCACACAGAGCATACATAATAAAAAAATCGGTGTAATACATACATAAACAATCTGATAAGGACTTGAGGAACCATTTAGAAGTTGACTTGGTATAAAGCAGGACTGCCAGGATTCTGCTGTGAGGTAGATACTCCACAATTGTTTAAGCGTGGGATTATTTTTTTTAAGTTTCTCCTCTTTTGGTGTTTTCTCTAAGATTTTGTTCCTCAAACACTTTAAGGAATGAGAGTGCTTCACAGTGCTGTAAAGGGACTGGCTAGTATTTATGCAAGACATAGTGTCAGAGCTCTAAATGTAGTATGGAAAATTGCTCTTTTATAACCATCTAAAATGCGTTTGCAAGCTTTTCTACTCTTCCCAGAACAATGGGCCTAAATTCCAAAGAGCTCATTCTGAAACAAGCCCAGCTCCTCCTTGATGCTCTCTGCATTCCAGCCAGAATTTTCTTCTCCATGTTTATAGTGCTTCATACTGAAAAACCACCTATGACAGTAAATGAGCATATCACACACAAACCCTTAGCTGGTTAAATATGTAACTTTGAGCTTTGATAAACTGCTTCTGGTTTCGAGTAAAGAGGATGGACCAAAGACAATTATGCAATTACATTATACCCCTCATCAAAGTACACAGTGTTGTTCTAGTTAGTTGGTTAGTGAAATTCCTTGTCCATGCCTAAAAAGGTCAGAAATTTTGATTGTGGCTTTCTCCTGTTCCATTGTAGTATTTGACACTCTATTTTGACATTTTGTTCAACACAGAAAAGTTATTTTCACAAATGCAGAGAGAAGCATGCATTACGCCTTTGGTAATTTTTCTTGGCTGCTGAGCAACTCTTTTAAATGCAATTTTATTGAGCAATATGTAGATGACTATCTGAGATGAATCCCTCAAAAAATAAATGTGTTCATTCCACTAAAATGATAACTACTCTTATTAAGAAGAAAAGAAAACATGAACATAACCAAGGTTGACATTGTGTTGTATTTCTTCTTGAGGGCTAAGCAGCACATGAGAAAGGAACAATTTCTAATTTTCTAAGTCTACATTCTTCACATCTGAAGCAACTAAAAATTAAACCAGTCCATTACAGAGCAGGACTAAAATTTTCCTGTTTCCACTTCCAACAATAACATTAAATGTATTAATGATATTTTAATAATTAATTTGCTCTACACTTTGGTGTCAGGAAGAGAGAAGGCTGAATAGCCCTACTGCATAATGTGCACAAGTTCATTGACGTCAGCCTTGGAAGGAGACTATGAAGTTTAATGGGTTTGGTTNTTAAATGTATTAATGATATTTTAATAATTAATTTGCTCTACATTTTGGCATCAGGAAGAAGGCTGAATAGCTCTACTGCATAATATGCACAAGTTCGTCGAGGTCAGCCTTGGAAGGAGACTATGAAGTTTAATGGGTTTGGTTTGCATTTTAGGAAGCACATTTATCGTAATGGATTGACTAAGATTTTTTTGTGTTGTCCTGTTTTCATGGGTTTGGAAAAGAAACGTAGCACCATGATGCAGAAGATGTATATTACTACTGGATTCCTAATAGATGGCTTGTATTACATATTAAAAAAATATAGTAACATGTATCAAGGTCTACACTGGTACAAAACGTAAGGCCATGTAAAATTGATAAGTGATTTTCACAAGTTTTCATAAATTTTGGAAAAGTTTGGTTAGCTGAGCCTGATTATAAATGTGAAATTAGAAACACTAGGAATAAAGATCGGTGATCTAAATGCTCAAGAAATAAAACCAGAGACATCAGTTTGAACAAGAAACTGAATACAGAATAAAGGAATAAACAGAGGACTATCCAGAAAATATGCTCAAAACAAAACAACAACAAAAAAAGGGGAGGGGGCGTGTAAAAAAGAAGAGAAATATTATTAAGGATTAATTACGTGCATCCATACGTCCATTTCACAAGAATCAACTCCAGCCTAAACACATTGCTCCTGACATTTGATTTGATGGTGACAGTCGTAGACAAATTATTATCTGGCCATTTAACAAACTGAGGTACAATCAAACCAAAATTTAAAGTTTGAGTTCTAAATGCTACCTGATTTTATGCCACTGTTGTTAATACTTAAGAATCAATACTGAACCCCATCAGAACTACATATCTTAAGTCACTGAATTTATTTCCTGCTCTAAAGAGGATAAGTTTCAGGGAGTAGAATTTATATTAAATCAGGTTAATGATTACACAAATCACAATTCTGCTACTGTCTCACCAAAATGTAAATGAAAATCACACCCTTAAAAATCCTATTTTTTCCTCTGTTTTCTCTTTCCCTTCTATAGCAAGGGGTACTAAGACCTATCATTCATTTATCTTTGATCTTTATTTTCCTGGTCTTGTAGTTTTCACAGTGCTTTCCCACATAGTTCAGACACGCCACCACTGGGGAAAAGAAAAGGAAAAATGGATGAAAAAAATTTAAAGCAAAATGAAATCTTTCTAAAAAACTTTTGAATTATGGTACTGTGAAAAAAAAGCATATTCCTAAGTTTCAATTCTGTGACTGCCACCTGTGACTGCTGGTAGGAAATAGAATATTAATTTTAGTCTTAAATATGAAGATTAAATCGGATTGTCTCAGACAGCTAACATGCAAACCTCGCTAAATCTCAGTAACTGAGTTGTCTATGCTCACACATTATAAGCCAATGTTTCTATGTATTTTCCTTAACTTGAGCTCTTGTTAATAACCATTTTATTTTAGATAGCAAATATCAAAGCATACTAATGTAATGATCTCTAAAAATACAGTAATTACTCTAGTGACATCCAACAGAACTCAATCTCAGTCTTATACCAAACAAAACTAAAGCAGGTAGTTAGACTGTGAGTTATTGTTATTTCCATGTGTCTGAAATACAGCTTTTCAGAATGAAAATTAGTATCTTTCCGATTTCACTTAGGAACCTTTGAGAGGAAAGGTGAAAATGTCCCAGATTTTGCCAAAGTTCTCAGCTTAGTTTTTCAAACCCAGAGGTTTTAAACACAGCAAGTTTTTAAACACAGAGGTAAGCCTCAGAACATCTGGGTGCCCATTGACACAGGCAAACCTAAATCTCATGGGCAGCAAAGAACTTCTGTTAAAGATCATTGCTTTGAAAAGAAAACTGAAACCAAGAAACTATTTAAATGCGTATTTCAATGTGTCTGCACTCTGAAATTGAAAAAAATCCTATAGCTATATTCACATTTATAACACCTTTTTGTGTATCAACCAAAATCTGTAATGATTGCAGTCCTACTGACAACAATTGCACTGACATGTGAATAGCTTAATAAGAAAAAGCAGTTTTATACTGCCAGAGTACACAGGTTTCCTTTCCTTTTGTAAGATGAATTATAAATTGGAATTACTGTAATTTTTTGAAAAGGTAAATATTTGACAGAAATGCTAATAACGAGTGTAATGTTGAGGTATACAGGTGTACAAAAGAGAAGTGAAAATAGAGCACAAAATGGGAGTGGGATACATTCTGTCAGAAAATAGAGAAGCAGCTGCAACAAATCAGAACTATGTTACACTATCATCTATATACAGCTTTCTGGGACACCAAGGCAGAGAAAGAGAAGTGTTAGTTTATTACTTTACTTTATGTTCAATGTATTCATTGCCATTTGTCAGTGTATAGCCTGCATTTCCTTCTTTTTTTTTTTTTTTTTTAAATTTTTTTTTTTTTTTTGTTGGGGGATACAGTANTTTTATTTTGTTGGTGGATACAGTATTGACTCAGGGCTACAGTCTACAGCTATTTAGCTTACTTTGCTATTGGATGAAAAATACTTTGGTGTAAACAACATTAAGATAACACTATGCATTACTGTAATAATTACTCTGGTGTTTGCTAAGACAGCAGGAAGTATTCAACCATTTTTGCATTGATGTAAAGTCATACAAAGCACTGGAGATATCATTGTAGTTTGGCACACGCTAAATTACCTCAAACTTTGGTTTTAACATGCTTCTGCTTGCATTGAAAATAAACAAATCAGAAACAGGCAGAGAAGGAATATGCACTTGCCTTGCTAAAGGGTCTAAGTAAATAACTCTGCATAAAAAAACTAGTGAGGCTAAAGCAAAGGACAGAAGCTGTTCCAGTTAATTGATGCATTCTTTCCTATTAGAGCAAAAGCACAGCTGTTGAAAGGAGTAACTGAAAGCAAAAATAAATTTGCATTGGACTGTTCTGCTGCCGTGGAATATGCAGAAAGCTAACAGCCTGGAATAGTGATCCAAGGTAAAGTCATGTTCCATTATTTGGAGGTCAAGGAATAGTGAACCTATACCTGTCCATTAGCTTCTCCCATTACTCAAGTTTTTTTCAAGATTTATAGACCCTTATATTTTGCCACAAATGTACAAATGCAGCTCCCACCCAAAACATATTGATTTGAAAGAAAGTTGATCCAATAACAATATGGAATGCTGTCCTGCCTTCTTCATGCAAAGAAGGACTCCACATTCACAAGACAGTTCAGACACACATTCCATGACTAGTTCAGAAGTGTTAGGGCCTCATGACCCTTAAATTTGCTGCTGTATCTTCAAGTGTGGCCTTATCTTTGTGGTCTAAAGCTGCCAGGGCAGGCTTGGTGAAGGATAATCTATATTAGAAGCAATCAAAAAGAAAAAAAAAAAATCATCTTTCTACTCTGGCCTTCATCAATCATTCATAACCACTGTAGCCTCTTCCAGCTTTCTACTTTATAGCAGCACACCCCAGAAAGGCATGTCCTGTGTCTTGATATAACAGAAGATCCTACAGACAAAATCAAAAAACAGGGGGACCAAAAGTGCTTACTGATGTGCAATCTTCCAGCTCAGAAAAAATATTTCTTTCTTTCATGACAATTGCTTTCACTCACAATACAAAGGATTATAGCTCTTTCTGAACACCAATTTCTGCTAAATAATGTTCCTTCATCTTTTAAGCTTCGGACCCTTTGCTGCCTCAGGCAAACAAGGAAATGAGACTTCTTCTTTCTCTTTTACTAATTTGTTCCTGGTTAACATTTTAAAACAGAGAAACATATTTGCCTCAAGCTTTCATTAAGTAAACATTTTTTTCAACTCTTAGGTCTCCTCGAATGTGTCGGGGTTTTTTTAACTTTTTCTTGATTCTTTGCTTTGTTTCATTTTCCTTAGCTGTATTTGTTTCCTCTTTAAATTTATATGACTTGGATTTATCTTGGCATATTTTCCCATCTAATTAATTTCCCTCTTTCCCTGTACAACTTGCTTTCAGTCTCCTCTCTGCTCTGGTTAGCCTTCCACATCAATCACCTTTTCCCTTCTTTGTTTTTGTCAATTCCTGTCAGGAGCCTGTAGACAAACCCCAACACATCCCCACACCTACCGATAACCTCTCAAGATCATGTCTGCTCCCCACATCCACACACACATACATGGATTCTTTGGAAGCAGTCACTGTTCATTTCTACAGAACAATTTATCTTCCCCACACAAGCTCTCCATCACGTGTCTCTTTCCCCCTCAAAAGTACAAAAATTGGCACATAGAGAGGAAAATCAAATGTTTCATGCTTTTTCTGGAAAGGCAAAATCATTAACTCTGTTTTTCAGCTTCATTTGCTGGTCAGTGTTGGACCAAGGGCACACATGCTAGTTACAACTGGATAATTAGGGAAAAGAAGCATATTGTCAGAGCATGTACAATAGCCTGCTTATTGGGAGTGAGTAAAGTGGAGACATTTGAGAGAACTGTAGGCTATCAGGAAGGAAACAGGGGCAAGCTACTACTTCAGGAAAAGATTTCCTACCTTATTTCCTGAGTTAGTGCGTGTTTGCACTCCGTTATCCTACCACCACACACCCTGTATGCCATTAAGTTCAGCACTTCTATCTCCAGCACAGACAGATGGCAATCCAGTCATTTGAGACTGCTGCCTAGAAAACTAGCAGCAGCAGCACTGCAGGTGTCTGCCTGGTTTTGTTCTGCAACTCCCAGGACCACCACCAATTTCAAAAGACTTCCATGGACAGGCAACTTTAATTTGCCAACAGAAGTGTCCTCTCTTTTGTTTAAATGATTAATTTGAGGTAAATAAGCTACTTGGGTATCTCTCTACATTTCATTTTCAAGGCTCACAATAAACTGAGATACTTTCCTCCAATCACCTTAGCAGTGTCATTTATTTTGACAAAGTGTAATAGAAGTTATTTTGATGAAAGAGAGTGAACCATATTAAAACTGGACAATCTGGTCTTAGCTATGACAGGTTTCAGCATGTCGTGCAGAATAAAAATAATTGGAAGTAGAAACAGATCTATTTCTCCCTTCCAAAGTTTGGAGATGTCCAAACTGATGATCTTCTAGTTTAAAATATATAGAAGAAAAGTAAACTCTCAATTATAGTGTCATCTGTCTCTGTCAACTCTAAACACGCCATGCAATGCTACAAAGATAATTCCTTCATCCAAGACTCCCAGGCCAATTAAGGAATACTGTGGATGGATAAAGGGGTTTTCATTTTTTTCACAGTAGAATATTGTGTAATTATACCAGGCGTTCAAAAACTCTATGTGTATGTTTTAGGAGACCAAAGAGAAATGATCTATGGCACTACTGTAACTCAAAATACTTGTTTCTCTGTGTTTCTTTAGCTGTAATTTAATCTGTTCTTGAGGATATATTTTCAGTGATATTTCCTTAACAGCAAGTCACCTACACTACAGAAAAAAATTTACAGAATTTTAAAAAAAAAGGTTTCTGGTTTCATGAGAGTATAAAACATGGCAATTTCTATTCTAATTAAGAGCATGTGTCTCCTGCCCCTGAGGTACAAACTTTTAGTCAGTCTGTTTCCTAACACACATTTTAAAAGGCGACTTGGGAATTCAGATGCCTTAATTTTAGATCTTTGACCTGAAAGGGTCTGATTGTCAGAAACAGCTCTGAATCTTTTCACTGAAAAGCAGTCTTCTAGCAAAAGAAACAAAGAAAATTCCAAGGTTTGTGTAGATCAACAGTTTGACAGAATTTCGTTTGACAGAAACTGTTGGTGGAATTTCGATAAGAAGAGTGTGTTGAGCAGATACATTTGTTCTACAGCTGGAATAGAAAAAGAGCAAATATCTTTGATGATGATGCTGGGGAGCAGGAAAGGAAGACCTACTTGTTGCTAAAAGAAAGTATTTTCAAACCAGCAGCTTGAAAATCTTTAGCCAAGAGCCTTAAACAAAGTAGCTTTGGAGATTGATGAACCACTAATGATACTTTTTAACAAATCTTGCAAAATTAAAAACCTCCTGAAGACAGTCTTGTCCTGCCAACACCATCCTAATATATTCAATTTACAAAACCATGGGGAATTATAGGCAGATCAGCCTGACAATTATCCTCTATAAATTAGTGGAACTTCTAGTATATAATGAAATTCTTGAAGATAAAGTAATTTTGAGTTAATTATCCAGATGACTGGAAGGAATGTAGCTGAGGTGTATAAAACAGAGAGGAAAAGAGAATATGAAGAGAGATCAACTACTGACTCTGTCTTTCAGGTTAAGGCCTAGATACATCAAATGAAACTAGCAAGAAAAGCCACCTAAAAAATGAAGTGGTTCTTAACAACTCTCTAGTTAAGTGAGATAACTTCTTAACATAAAGAATTTTGTGGGTGAGATCTTTGCATAGGTCCAAAAAAAGCACTAGGCAAGTTCAGGGAGAAAAATAAGACAGGAAAATCAGATATAAAAATGGTACCTTTAGCTCTCTAAAAATGTGCAGAGTATTCCAGAAAAATAAAAATTGCAGTTTGTCTTAAGCACAAGATATTTGATTTTGCCCCAGTCACACATTAATGAGCTAGAGGCATCTTTTCTATGGTCTTTTTCATCACTCTCTAACAATCACCCTGTGAAATTCTTGTAATCTAAGAAAATTACAGACAACACCTAATAGTTCAAAAATTACAGATTGAACAGAAGGCAAAATATTCAGAAGTCTTCATAAATGAATGTTTAGCATGGGTGAAAAAGAGAAAATGCCTCTGTTCACGTATATATATATATTTAAACTGAAAAGTTAGGTTCTCACAACCAACATGGCAAGGACCTTTACAGAGCTGGCTAGCATTTCGAGGTGAATTAAAAATCCAGCTTTATACCTCCTCCAAAATGGGGGCTGCCTCTGGCCTTCGAATTTGTGGATTGATGAGTCTTACTGTTCATCCTTTCCAGTCTAGGGCTTTAACAAGATGAAGGTTGACAGACTACCTCATATGCCTATGACACTTCATATAAAAGACAAGAATTACTGTCAGCTCTCTGCATCGCAGTTTAACACTGTCATCTTCTTGGGTAAATCTTTTCCATATGGATGCTGAAGTTTACCTGGGTGGAATGGAGGATTTGTTCTGGCTGAAGAACGATGAATTGGCCAAAAGTAGAAGTAGTTTATTGAAAGGGATGAACTACTGCAGTTAAGTATTTTAAAATTATTGTATCTGATCTGGGCTTTTCACATGTTACCAGTCTCTTTGGCTGTACTTCACTGCACAAATAGGAGTCCCATTCTCCTAAGATGAAGGAATAATTCTTGTCCATATGCCAAACACATGGAAGGTAGAGATCCAGGAACCCTGACTCTGAGCTCCACAAAAGAGAAAACATGGACAAGTAAACCTGCCATGTGAGACTGACACACTTTGCCAAGAGCAACTTTGGCGTCAGAAAGAAATTTCTCAGGAGAGTGTGGTCAATGTAGAACACGACTTGGAGGTTCAGCACCTCCTGTGCAGGCTCTACTTACCTACTGAAATCATCTGCTTAGATATGACCTGAGCAACCTCCTGCCAAGACAGATGCCTTGATGACACCGAAATCTCTGTGGCTTCTGCTGTCTCAGTGCTCTAAGGAGCAAAATGCTTCAGTTCTAATTAAGACCTCCTGAAACTGGTAACATGAACCACAGAGGCCTGTGATATAAAAGAGACCAAATCAGGCGAAATAATGCCTTCTGATCTGAGACCCTATGAAAATATGAAAACTTTACAAACTCCAGTTAACAATGGTGTGTATCAATAGGCTGTGTTCTGAGACATGGTTCCCTGATTTCATTTTAGCTCTGCAGTGTCAGCTTTACTGAGTTTGATCTGTGGCAGCTTGCCTTTGATACTCTGGCCTTGTTTTAAACAGCGTCAGAGAAAAATTTGTGAAAGACTCGAGATGGACTGACAGTGAAACAACTGGTTTTTTTTCAACGAAATAATAATAATTAAAAATTACCAAATTTTTTTATTCTTAGAGGATTGATATTAGCACAGTGTTTAGATTGGGAATCTTTATATAATAGCTTCAGGCCATGTGGGTAGCTGGGAATCTTTTTCCTTTTTTTAGCTTTTCTTACAGCTCCTACTATGACAAATGAGAAAGCTGGAAGTAGGTGCTATCTGCTTAACTCAGAAACATTCACAGAAATGCAAAGTATTAGGTAGCCTTTACAGAGACATTCAGTGAAGTCTTTGCAGCTGAATGCCTTTTAAATAGATGTCACATGAATATTCAGTCAGATATGGAAATTCAGGGTATCTGTTACTTTAGTAGATTGATTTGTTATTTGACATCAAGGCATAGATCACACAGAAAGCATATCAAAATATCAGACCTTTTACAATATTCTTGTACAGAATATACTGCTGGTAGTCTTGTTTGTTTTCTATTCCTCTTGGCAGTTTGCTTTCTTTCTATAGGAAAATAAAACCTAAATTCCTCTTAGCTTTGTCACTCCATATGCTTTGATAAAGTGTTTCATCACTGAGGCTTTACAAATAACCTGAAAAGGAGGTTTTGCTAATGTAACACCAAATCTGCGCACTATCCAGCATCTCAGAATTAGTTACATATTGCAGATAAATCCAGTTAAAAGATTTGGAAAGCCAAACAGGTTCAAGATAACTCTGTGTTTCACAAGTACCTAACTGGCTCTGTAATATATTCAGGCCAGTGAGAGATTGGGAAGGATTGCTACCCTACTTCAGGTACTATTTCAAAGCAGGTTATTCACCAATTTCTTTAGGTGTATCTTAAGAACAAATTTTTGAATGTTATTCCTGAAACTCTTTCGGAGAAAAAAATTAAATTTACTGTGGGGAGGGCTTTAAACAAAGATTAAAAGAAAGTAATTACTGACCACTGAAAGAACTCTTGGTTGGCTGAGAGGAGACTTCAAACCTCCTGCTATACATTACAGGATATTAACAAGTCAGACAAGTAAATCAAATTGTCAGGCGTCCCGAATTTCAGCTAAAATTTCTCTGCTTCTAAGAAGACCTAGGACTCTTTACCTTCCCTTTGTCCCTCTTACTGTCTTCTTGTGTCCCTCTCTCCAAAAGGATGCACAAAACAGTCTTATGCACTTGGGAGTTTCACCTGCCCAGGTGAGGGTATAGTCTTCTCCAGATATTCTACAGAGTACTTGTTTTCAGGAGGATTTTCTGGGAATGGCTGTTAGACCTGTTGCTTCCATTTGAAATTATGAGTGGGCAGGACACCCAACTGTTTAGCCTCTGTATAATCCCATCACACAATGGAGGATAAAAGCCCTTTTTATATATTTCTCCCGCCCTCCCTCCCAGAAGAAGAAAATCTCAGCTCAATTTTGTCATTCTTTAGTATTCTCTGTTCTGCTGTTACTGTAAGGGATTAAAAATCCCTCTGTAGCACTCCTCTTTTTCTCAGCTATACCACTTGGCACAACAAAAGATGTCAGTTCTCCCTACAAACTCTACCTTATCTGTGCTTAAACCACTACATCTACAATACCACTGTTAAAAGTTTAAAATGCAATATAGGCCAGCCAGGTTTATCCAGAGCAGGGTTTGGATGTTGACAACAGCGCAGAGAATAGGATTGCAATGACCCAAGTTTCCCAAGTTTAAGGGAAGGGTACCTCTCTCACTGATATCTGGCTTGGCTGAAGAATTTATTTTTAGGTTCTAGTCGTAGTGATAAAGGTAATCTACTTTGTCACAAATCAGCCAAGGCTCTAAAGAAGCTCAACACCAGGCCACACAATCCAAGAAAACCTTAGTTTTAGACGTATAAGTTCCCAAAACTCTGCTGTGACTAAGATGACTATTATATACCTGCCCTTTTCCTTTGAAATCTGTGGTGCTTTCTCTGCAGGATCTTGTGCAAACGACTGGCATTGCTGGAACAATTTGTTTCAATTAGGAAACTCTCTTTAATTTCCTTCCATGTTAAGAGGCTGGCATTCCAAAAGAACAAACTGCAGAAGAGATGTGATTTGCAGCCACAGCTACCTGTTAGTCAGCCAACAAGCTCATCAATGATAATAAGCAAACAGGAACTAAAGATCAGAAAAAAACCCATGAGAAGTGAGAAGAGTGACTTCTTGAAGAGTGATAAAAGAACTGCAGGGAAGCTTTTAATTAGCAGCAGAAAAAAAGGAGGAAAGTTGGAGTATTTTGTTATCACAACTTTTTACAATTACATATTTTTCATAATAAAAATGTGACATATAGTTATATCAATATAATTTACATTTGATATTAAGTATATGTATACATATTTATTATTTCACTAATAGAAAAGATATTAAGCATTTGTTTTATAACCCATAAAGGAAAACAGCAAAATGATTCTCAGAAATTCAAGATTTTAAAAATTTTACTAGCTGAGCAGCTCAGTGGCTGCTTAGATTTTATTTCAGTGATATGAGACATGGAGAATGATACAAAATGTGTCAGACAGACACAGTCTCTCTCCAGAAATAAGAAACTTTACAGAGCCTGCCATGTGTGACCATGACATTGATTCCTTGCCAATGAACCCAGGATACAGCATTGGAATCGTTTGATGGCCATTTTACCTTATGCAGCTATCAAACGTTTTACATGTAATTTTTATTATGACCAATAAAATCTATTCCCAGTCCATTGCAGATGGACTCTAATTAATGGTCAGTTTCCTAATGTCATCATCTCTGCTGCTACCGTGTAAAACGTAATGATAATTCCATTGCAGAGCACAGCACTGCTGCACACAGATCAGATTATCTGGGTCAATGTAATTGTTATTACTGTGTCAATGATATTGGTGTGTGGCACCACTGATTTAAAATAAATCTCCATATTGTTTAATCATACAGTAAATAATGAGATTGGCTCAGTTGGTCAGAGCATGATGCTAATGAATGCCAAGGTTGCAGATTCGATCCCTGTGCAGGCCATTCACTTAGGAGTTGGATCTGGTGGTCCTTGTGGTCCCCTTCCAACTCAGAACATTCTGTGGTTCTGTGAAAACATGAACAGCTTTATGTACAGATTTTTTTCTTCATATCTAAACTGATTCACAGCATGGTTTCTAATTCTGTGAGATAACTTTAACAAAGACTCAAACAAAAACTCTGTGTAAACCATATGTAGACAATTAATCAGAGGTTCATGGAGTCATCCTAGACTGCAGTATGGGAAAACAGAAGAGAGCATTACAAATATGAGCTCTAAAAGGATTACATGTTGTATTACATTCAGTCAATGATTAATATACATTTTAGTTGGAGCATATATAATACAGAAAGAGCAGTAAGGTACTTCCTATTTAATTGAAAGAGATTAGTGCAAAATTTTAGGTCAGAATATAATTTTTACACCATTTTTGCAGGGTTTTTTTCCTTCTCTTTCTTTCTTAGTCTGTCCATGTACCAGAGGAAGTCACTTTTCAATTACACATGAGGCCAAGGGTTAAAAATTAACAAAACCAGAACACAGAGTATTTTTATGGAGGTAAATTCAGGCAGACACTATTTTTTTTCTAAAAACTATAAATTTCACATTAAATTGGATATCCAATATAATGTGTTACTGTTTGTTAAGTCAATGAAGAGATCCCTCTGATGTAAATTTATCATACCTAGACTGGCAGAATTCTATCTGTAGTCTATAAAGCATACAGACATTTCTCAAGATATCACATACAACTACAAAAATTGATCTGTGAAGTAAATAATTTGCAGATAAAAGCTATGTTTAAAGTCTTCATTAATGGTGCAAAGTCTACCTGTTGGCATTTAAGGAAGTACTGAATCAGATTTTAATACACAACTGCTTAACTGAAGATCAAATTTTCCATAAACCCAAATTAGACCTTTCTGAAACATATATCTGGAAATATACTCTGATGATATACTGGTAATATTTACTGGTTACACAGCAAATATTAAAGATTAATTACTTTCCCTGTGTCTTTTGACATCTTCATTGTTTCTAATAGTATCCATTTTGTTTGTTTTATGGTACACCAAAGTAATTTTTAGTTGGTACTTCCTGTCTCATGAGCCTTGTATTTACACGCCATCCCTCTTTGAATTTTGGTAATGTCAAGTCATGGTAATAGAACCGTCTGTTCTGAGGTCTAAAATTTGGATTGGTTTGTTTCTTTTCATTTTAAATATGGCTAAAGTTATTAAATAGTTATGGGTTTCATTTTTGCATTCATTCTTCCCCTTTCATAACCATCTTGCACTCATATCTAAGAGTCATTAAATATCAACACTTAATAGAACACTCTAAACTCCTCAGTGGAAGGTGTATGTAATCAAACACCTGCCAGTGACAGAGGTAAGCACACATTTGTTGTGCTATCTGGATTATTAGATTTAGTAATTTTTAAACACCTAGTTTCACATCGAAGTGAAATATCCCAATGCATCAATACTAATTTTGGTATTAATTTTCAATATTTTTTATAAATCTTACCAGTCTCAGGGAGGGGTTTTCTTATATGCTCCCTTATCTGCACTCCTATTCTGGTCCTTCTGTGGTCCTTCTGACATTGATTAAAGTCCTCAGAACCACATAATTATGTCATTGTAAATTAAATTCTTCATCTTCTTTAACATCTTGAAAATTCTCCCAGCTGATAAGAAACAAAATAACTCACCTAGAAAAGGCAGCTTAACAAAACTGAATCACTCCATTATTACAGGTACCTTCATCTTCTGGCTCGACATCTGCTCTGTCTCAACATTTGTTTATAAACTCACTGGAGTGGAAACTAAAATTTACTATAACTATGTAGCATAGAGTCTTGATTAGCTTAAAGATCTCTGAGTGTCTCACCAGTGTAACCACTAAAATGGAAGAAATGAGACCTACCTTGGGAGCACAATGACGGGTCATGTAGCAACTTCACAACTGGTGTCAGAGTAGTTCATGACCCCTTTAAGACAGACATCTGAAATATGAAGATTTAGGGTGAAATTCTTACAGAACATCTGTGCATAAGATTAACTTTAGAAAATGGTGTATAATTTTCTTTTCCTCTGTTCTGCAATGGCCTTATTATTGTATTTACAAGTAGTATGACAGAACATTTTTGTTTTCATCCTTGGTTTCGTAAAAGAGCTATTTCTTTTTCCTTTCAAGCTTACGAATCTGATAGCCGTGTGTCAGTTTTGTAAACTTGACAGATGTGTTCTGTTAAGGGAGGAGATCAAAGGGAAAGCTAGTGGGCCTGAAAGTTTTGGCTGTGACAGCAGGAACTTATCACAGAGGACTCTGGTGACAAGTGCTGCTGCCAGGGCACAGCCAGAGCTAGCTGCTTGCTTGGGGAGCCAGGAGCTGAGGGGGACCCCAGTGCTGGCTGTGCTCCCACAGACAGGACATCATCCCCGGGGTCCAAACGTGGCAGGCAGAACACAGTGCTGGGAAGAGAGCCCATCACCAGCCCAAGATACAGCAGTGGACCAAGCCCAGATATATTCCTGTCGGGAGCAGCTGGTGATGGGACTGGAGACAGGGCTGGAGGGAGGTCTGCAACCCAGGCAAGGACTGTGTTGGGCTTGAGAGTTCCCAGGTGAGGCTGGTCACAGAACCCATTAGGGCTCACCAGGGAAATCAGGCCCCACAAAGAGCTGTTTGCTTGTAAGTCTTTTTTCCAGCTCCTTTTTCCCTTCCTTTTTTTACCAAGTGTGAACCCAACAAGGTGAACACAGGTTGCCTCATTTCTCTTGCGAATGGCATCCTGTGCACATATCTGTGAATAACACTTAAGAGGGTAAAATGCTGAAAGTCTTCTTCATACTTAAGGGAAAAACAATCAAATGCTCTATTGGATATGCTGAGTTCTCAGGTGGCCCTCCAAACAATGTTTTCTTCAACAGAGCTCCATCCATCTGAATCTACAAATCAGCACATAAGAGACCCTTTTTGCATTCATGTCTTTGGACTTCTACATACACAGTTCTGAAAACAAAATGCTAATTTACTTGCACAGCCACACGCCACAGAGGAAAATTCTGGATAGCACTGAAAACAGAGGAAGTTTTGTTCAATGGAGATGGGATTTCATACTTACTTTTTCACTGTTCTAACAGGTTTATCCGTGAATGTCACAGATGTGTTTGGAAAGACTGATTAACACCTCCCTTGGGAGCTGAAATAAATTCAGAACAGTAACAGAAACTTTTGCATTTCAAAGGAGGTTCTTGAGACCAAGCTGGTTGCAGAGAAATATAACAGGGATTCTTTCCTTATTCTTTTATCTAGGTTAATAAAATGCTTTTGAGATTAATTTCTCTCTTATTTATGCTCCATGTATTTGTCAGGCAAATTTGCTCAGTTATTAACCATTCATTTGCTATCCTGTAACTTATTGTGTTAATTCATTTTACAAGACAGAATGCAGGGACTCTTCCTTCTCTGTTTAAATAAGGTATAAAGCTTTTCACTAACCTTCACAAGTCATGCTGAACTTGTCACAAATATTTATCACCTGAGTTGAAGAGGTATCTACACAATCTCCAAGTTAGCAATATTGTTCATTAGCTTACTTCTCTTTTTATTTTTACTGATTTTTCAGCCTGTACTGATATGGAATTTGCGATCCATGCAGTTTACATTGCAGACTTAATTATGTCAAAATAAGATTAGTATAAGTTGTTCAGTTATTTTCGTTGATTTATGAGTTCTAATGACATCACACTGAGTGAAAAGTTTTCAAGAATGCCACATAATCATAATAAAACAATCTTGCCTCAACACGTGATAGTCCATTGTATTGAAAAGTGGTACAGAAAATCCATTTAATGTTATCATCATGTTATTAGAAACATCTTGAAAAGTAGATACTTTGTTATTGAATTTATCAGTCGGAAAAATATAAATGAATATAATGTTCTTAGCCTTAGAATGTGAAAACAAAATATTGGTTTTGTCTCACTAAAACCAATATATACTGCTGAAGTTGGACTAAAACCAAAATGTGACAGAGTGCTTTTCAGTGACATTTAAGAGCTTATTGGCTAAAAGAAAGCTTCTTCTAAAAGAAACTGGGTACTTTGCCACACATATCTCATTAACTTTCAATGGGCTTTTTGGAAAATTAGGTCACTAAGTTACCATTATAAGCAGTATTAATGTAATACTTTCCAACACTTTCATATATCTTAACCCCAGTACTTGAATGCCTAAAGGTACATTCACAAATCATCAATTTCTAGGTTGATTTTCCATTCTGTAATTTAATGGAAGCTCAGATTGACGCCAGCACTTCTAAAAATGCAGCCTATGCTTACTTATAACTCTGTATCTCAAAAGAAAGTCTAAAACAGGCATCTCAAATAGACAACACTGGTTCATTTACCTCATTTAATAGTTTGCTATCACCAAATATTTCAATAATTTTTCTTTGATTTTGCCAACATACCAACTGTTGAACAAAATACTGGGAAGCAGAATATGCACATTAATATTTTGGATCCAAGTAGATTTTAGGCCAAAGGAGGACACAAATATAATTGAAATCAAAATTTTTAATTTCTTTCCCCTCATTTAGGACTCTTCGTTTTCCTACTCAGGTAAGTCAGTGCTACCAGTAAGAATATTTCTGGCATACAGAAATCTCAGAAATGTATGTGGAAAACTACTTACTGAAACTATTCTATGGAATAGTTCTATGGAAACTAATAGAAAAGTCCAAAACATCATTATCCAAACAACAGGGTCAAATAATTAAAAATACTCACAAATGCAAATAAAATTATTGTAAAAAAGAAAAGTTCTGTTTATACAGAAAAAATCTGAGCAACTTGGGATCGGGGAGAAAAGATCGAAGATCCTTGTGAGGCTCCACTTTTAGCAAAGGAGTCATTCATCCCAAGAAAATTTTGAATGCATTAGATTGCTATGGTTGAAATGGTATTTATACCTCTTCTCTTCAATTCGTTTAAAATACAGTTTAGCTAATTACACTTTTGCCTGCTGGAGAAGTCATCTATGGATGTTTCTAAAATCATTTATGGATACTGGCTCCCACAAATATGGATATTAACTAAAATATCTTAATTTATGACATTTGCTGATCTGGCTATTATAACTCCATAGCCCAGGTTTGTCCCCTTCTGGCTTGTTTGTTTAGCTTTTTCCAATTTATCAGACAGTCTGAGAGGCATGTGTTGCAACAAACCCCCTTCAAATGGAAACAGAACTCTGCTCCAGCCACTGCAGCAGTTCAACCTCATTATTTTAATCACTGTGCAGCATTTACAGTTGGAAAGGAAAAGGGCTGCTTCCATTGGCTCCATCTGGCAAGATGTCTGTCATCTTAATGGATGTGAATTCGAAGTCTTCTTACACCCATGGCCATGTTTGAATTCTTCCCCCTCAGCACAGTACTTAACAAGAGCACTTTGTAAAAAACCATAGTTGAATGAACATAGTTAAGCCTGGTCTTCAGAGTTAAGATTTACCTTATTAAAATGCTTAGAATTTTTTTTTTTCAGGCTTTCTATGGCTATTAGCTTCTTGTTTTGTTTTGGGGATCTTTTCCCCTTTTATTTTGCCTTCCATTAGTTATCAGTTTCCATCGTCAAGAGAGATTCTTGTTTTAAAGTAGTAACAGAAGTAAAGTACGGTATGGATCTAATTATTATCCCCTCAAAATTTACAAAAGGATCTAGCCATAGAAAGGGGATCTCTCATGTAGAGTTGCAGAAGAGGTGAGACTCAGTGGAGCTCAGTGGCACTGCCCTCCCTTTTGGGAAACTGCACCATCCCCCAGAACTTGGGTTCTCAGAACAGAGTACAAGACATAATCACCTGGCTTTATGTTCTTCTAGATTTAGAAAACTGAAGGGAGAGGAATTTGTGATTAAGATATTTTTGGCACCCCAAACCGGAAGTTTGGCACTTGTTGAAATAAAATTGTGTTGTTTGTGTAAAGTCTCGTAATTAATGCATGCTTCATACATGTCCATGCTTAATAATTTGGAGAGGGTCATACATTGAGAGAACACAGAAAAATATGGCCTAAATAAATATTGATTTGGAAGACAGAAATCAGTGTTTTAAAAGGAAGAGGAAAGGGGAAAAAAAAAAAAAAGAGAAGACATGACTGTAATGACCTATTTTCATAAAGCACACCCTTTGCAAGTGAAGTGATAACTGAACAATAATTGGTTTTGTAGTATCTACACCTCAGCTGTAGGTAGCTGAACCATGCTGTGGATGAGACTGCACTTGTAAATCAGGTTCCAATTTCTAGCTGGATAAATCAGATAATTTACAAACAATAAAGCCTCTAGTTTTTGTTTTACACACGTACATGTCCACATTCCATTTTTAGCTTCAGTAGATCATTTGCAAATGAATTTTAGGCTGATAATGAAGCTTCATAAAACAAACATTTGCAATAATTTAAATTACATTAAAGTATTTTTATTCATCCCACTTGCCATCACTTTTGTTTTACAAATTTTCTCTGTGAATTCACATTCCTAAGATTAATAAAATTAATATTTTTTGGAAATTGCAGTGCCCCTGTAATTACCTTGGATACAAATTGCACACATTTCATTGCCTTCATTAAGCCTGTAGTCATATGTGGCTCAGAAGATTAGTAATTAAGTGGTTAATGGACAGTTTACTCTACTTTTCCAGTCTACCTTTGAATTTTTTTTACCAACCCCTCATAGCTTCTTGAAGCAGTTGTAGCCTTTGTATACTGATATATCCCTTTTTCCCTGGTTGAAGGAATCACCTACATGGAGTTTCAGAAAACACATAGTCTTATAAATCAGCACCAAATTGCACAGAAATTAGTTTATTTCATTGAAAAGCTTTCTTTCTAATTAAATGTTGCTTCCTATAGTAAGGAAAAGTGTGAATCTGTAAATCACAATACGGCTATTAATTAATGAAGTAGAAGAACAGTTTTATTCCCTAGAGTATTAACGTAAAAGGGTATGTAGATTAAGTAAAGATTCAGTCTAGATTCCTAGCAGGTAGCCCACAAGTTCTTAAGTTTACCAGTAGTTTTGAGAAAGGGATATGGGAAGAAATAAACAGGTAAAAGAGCAAATCGCAAATTTTACTTGTGCTCCTCCCTCAAACCATGGATCCAAAAAAATTGCATATTACTTCAGTAGGTCATATGACATAACAAGGTTCAAAGGCACAGCAGGTTTCTGCTTCACACTCTGATCACCAAATCCAGATTTTTCCTGCTCAGTTCAAAGATTATTTTGAAGACAACTAAATAAAAACCTCTCTAAAGCATAGAAAGACATAAGAGAAAGACAGGTTTACTTACGGGAAACTTACCCATACATTAAGAGCCTTCACTTTGCTTTCTGACCCAACGAATGAACAGAAAAAAGCATGTCAGGATGAAATATACAAAATTAACAAAATAACACATCAGAACAGAGTAAAAACAGTTTGTGTATATAATCCAGAAAGGAAAGCAAAACTTGGAGTTTTTAAAGTCCCTGGTTAAATTTAAATATCTTATACGCAAGTCTCTAAAAATCCGTGTGAAGTAGTCATTGTATGTGGCCATAAGATCTCCACCAGATACATCAGATTAATTGTTTGCAGGTGTGGATTATCTGGTGTATAGGCAATATGGAAATAATTTTTACTGGATGACCTCTTAAGATGCTGAAACGTTTGCTCTTCTCAGTGTGACCTTCAGTTTGCTGCTTTTTCAGCCATTCTGAAGGTCTGCTCCTTCAACACCTTGAGGATGCACTCTTGGACCAAGGATCTAATGCCAAAATGAATAACGATGGAGTTAGAGGCTTTTACTCCTTAAAAGCATTAGGCTTTCCAGCACTGAGCTGAGCCCAGGCTAGAGCTGGACCAACCAAGAGCTACCAGAACACGACAACAGTTCCAGTGTGGTCTTGGTCCTTAAAACACATCCTGCCCAGCCATCAGAACAAAGATACAGGACAGACTCAGAACCAACAGAAAAGACATCTTTTTGTCTTCATCTATATCTTCAGCAAATCAGTTTCACGCCAACTTATCTTGTCAGTGCTAGGCTTTATCCTCCTAGCCTCAAACCAAAGGACATGGCACAATGAGAGAAGAGTGACCTCATTTCCTGTGTGTTGGGTTTGTACAACCAAGAGGAGTAGGGGTCAGAGAGACCTCCAGCCTCTGCTTTAGTGTGTGTATGCCAGAGATGGGGAGAAGAATGGGGCAGGACATTCTGCTCACAAGTGATTATTGGATATCCCACTAGACATCAGATATTTTCTCTCTGCTCCTTTTCTGACAATGATTAGATGCATAAAACATTCTAAGTCATTGCCAATATCCTGAAAAATTATATTCTTTTGATCTCTGGTTAGCTATCAGTTACGTATGCCCTGCCTACATCACTGACAGATCAATAAAGGATGCAAAGAGCCAAGCTTTTTCAATGGTGTAAGGTTTTACTTTTGTTTTGGAAGTCAGGATCCAAAAGAGCTAAAGCTACTGAAGCTTAAGAATTTAATCAGATGCAAATTGTCAGCTTTGGTACACAGAAGGTTAACACTGTACTCCTTAGCCGTGGAGTGATATATGAAAATATACAGTCAGTGACTTCAGGAAACCCATCTAAGCCCTGCATGTATATTTTTCACTTCACCAACTACTCTGGTGGTAGCCAGTAGATCTAATTTCATCAAGCTTGTGCTCCTGACAGCAGTCACATCAAATTAAAGAATCTTCCAGACTTAGCTGGCACCTTCATCTAAGCCTTTATATCAAATAATATGCCTGTTGCCTTCATCATCCAATCCTTAATTATGTGAAAATCAGCAGATTGCTTCTTGTGCCAGCAAAGAAAATGAGGAAAGAATAGTGCTCTTTCCAATGCACATGGCTGGACACCCTTCAGAGTCATCTGATTTGATTAGCAGTAACAATATTCCATTGATGTTCTTTTTTTATATCTATAACTTAAGGCCCTTTTCCCTAAGAATTAGCTTATGCATGCACATATTAAAACCTGCATTTATTTTTTTTCTTGGTGACAGAGATGCTGCAAATCTTAGTTCTGGTTTTTAAACAGATGCTACTTGGTGAATAAGTATGATGTGCCCCTAGGCTGACTATGCTTTGCTGAAAAAAGAAAGATTAGGAGGACGGGTGAAGATTGTTTACTACAGAAGCATGCCATGCGTAAATCTCATGGGAGACTCATGAAATATCTCATCCTAGTCCCAAACAGAGATGTCCTAATTCCTTGGAATCAAGCACAAACCCCAAAGGGGATCAAGGTCAACACAACAAACTAGGTGATCCATCAACAACTTGATCACATTCCATTGACCAAAAAGGAATTCTAGGAGCAACACAGATACCTCTGGATGCAGGAACAGTATCTGTCAATGGCTGGCCTCTGGGTCTTGTCATTACCTGACATCTCCAATGCTAAAACCATCCCTAGGAATCTTCTCATTTCTATAACCTGATTATTTAGACTGGATGCTAGTATCTAACAAACTCTTCCATGATAAATTCCAGCAGAATGCATCATAAAAGGGATTTTGTTTCCGGCAAAATCCTGCCTCTCATTACTAATGCAAAATATTTTAAATAGTAAGCTTCTTTGGAAATCACATTCTGATACTTGCCATGCTTTTCATAAAACCTGGCCAGAGGGAATGTCTGAGGATTCTTGTGTGCCTTAGTTATAAAAGAACAAAACCTCGGTAACTTCACCAATAAGAAAGGATAATAATTAAATATTTTTTAAAAATGGAAAAAAAAGAAAAGTATGCATAGACCAATTGACTGGTCTATATCAGATATATTATAGATCCTCTTCTTTTGTTTACCTGATATCTCAGGGGGACAGGAATCTGTTCTATGTGTCCATAATATACTATCAATTACAAAATATTAGCTAAACACAACTTCTCTTTTCAATGATGTCCACTCATGCACTGAGGACAGCTGAAAAAGCAAAGAAAATTGCCCTGGAAAAATAAAAAAAACCACTACAAGGGTTATCTGTTTCTCACAGTCTGATGACTTTTCAGGAGGAGAGAAGCAGACAGTTATTGGCAAGAATTTAGTGTTAAAATATAAGGTAAAAGGTAGGTTAGGTCAAGTCCCAGGTCTGTGAAGCCCTGTGAGTGTGAACTGTAAAAAGCATTAAATTGTCACAACTGTATTGAACTGTACACTATGCATTTCTTTTTGTTTATTTGCCTCATGCCACAAATATTCCCTTAATCCAAATCTCAGCCACATGCAGGAAAATGTATTTGTGCTGCAATCTAAATGGACTAATAAAAAGCAGCATTCAACCGTTTGGAAATGAAATACTCATGAGATACACAGGGAACAGTGAAACTGAAGTGCTTCTGCTATCCTAAAGGAACAAGAGTTAACACACAGAAGTAACTAGAAAGTGTCCTATTGTGCCTTCAAACTTTGCTCTTTATTTTTCCTTCTACCTTTTACTACTCTTAATTCAAATCAAGCAGCTTCATTCCCATTTAGTAGACACCACTCCTGGCTACTGAGATGGCTCACATCCATTTATTTAAATTTTTACCTGTGTTAAATTAGTATGAAAGCAAAACAGGAGACTCCTCTGCCTACCTGAGCGAACACCCTTTGCCATGGTATAGTCATACAGCCAGATGATGTAATTATGTGAGTGTGTGCATCTTCACGTGGGCCCAAATAAATATTGAAATTGATATTAAAATTTCCTAAACTTGAATCCTCAGTCTCAGGGAAAATTACACATCCCTTGTTTGTTATAATTAATAACTTTGCTGAGATCTAGCTTCAGCTCAAGCTTCTTGAGACATTTGTATTAGCTGAACATTTCCTACTTCAGTGAAACATATGACCCAAATAAGAAAAACGGTTTCCTAATTAAAATTGCAAGCAGTAAAACTAAATTATCTTACATCATTATTTAGAAATCTGGGCCAGTGTTATTCTTCCCAGGAATTAAATGGGTCTAGAAATAATGTGCAATGGGGCCAGCTATTTTAAACCACTACTCTGTGCCTCGGATCCTTACGACTGACATCCATGGCTAAAGAGAATGTTATCTGTACCTCTCCAGTATCTGCTGGTCTGGGCAAGCAGAAAGTAATTTCACATATACATAATAATTTTTATAATAATAATAATATAATAATATTTATAATTCTTTATTCTTAGCATCTGCCTAGCTATCTGTAATGGCAAATATAACTGTCACCTTCCTCCTCTTTTTAATAGATGCCCTTTTTCAGAAGGGAAGATGGAGCGTTCCAGCAATAGCACAGAAAAGGTCTCTCTTTCTCCCATTTCTGTCTTCAGTCAACCCATACTTTTTTCTCTCAGCCATATTCACAGGAAGGCAACTAAAACCTAAATAAAAAATAAAGCAGGTAATCAGCCTGCAATGTTTGGCAATAAGAGATATTTTAGAGAATTTTCAAGGAGCCTTTGACCTATTCTGACCATTTCAGATGATGTTCAAACTGCCAGGATTACCTTTAATGTCTACATTACATCTTTGCCTTCCTTTTGGTGTAACAGCCAGCACTGCCTATCCACAGCTTTTCTTTACACATCCTGTAAGGGCAAAGGCTGTTCTCTCCAGCCTCCTCTCTTCCAGCTCTCCAAAGCTGTGTGTCAGCAGCGTTCCACACCCTCTGTGCATAAACATCTCTTCTGAAGTCCCAATCAGGGCTGCTGCATCAACACCTAAACAATGTTTAAAGTCAGAAAACATTAACATAATTCAAAACCACATCTCTAAACCCAAGATTTACTTCAAATTGTTGAAATTCTTGCTGACTAAAAGATTTTTCAGTAAGAAGACTAAAAATATTTGACAAGATTTATCCTCAATTCAACCATTCTTTTTCCGAGTACAAGAAAATAAATAGTCTTGAGGAGGGAGGGAACTGTCCAAGTTTTTCCTCTAGAAAACTAATTTTTCTGTTGACTTCTTAAATGAAAATTTTTGACATGATCTTTAATGCTGATGACCATTTTTTGACAGCATAAAATATCTCTTTCCAATTTCCTAGAGTTTTCAAACCTCAAGTAATCTCCACATAGTATGTACTGTTGAGAGAAGTTCCACGGATGCAGGATACAAATATCAATAGAGGATTCGGAAACTGAAGAACTAAACACTAGCTTCCCTAGATTTATGTGCAACTTACTTTTGTGTCAAGCTGTCATGTGCTTGCAGCAGTACAGTTGACATGGGATCTTAATGTTTTTGCACCAAAGGAGCTTCAGTAAATTCATTTGTTTGGTCCAACTCACCCCACAGCCCTGCATTTGCACAGCCTCAATCATGAGCTCTTAAACATCTTTAGGGGGCATCCAAATTTCCAGATTATAAGTTTTAAGATAGTTTTTGGCTGGTGCATTTTTTCACCCTGGTTCTTTTGCTAGATTTATCCTGTGTATTTTCTAAAATATTTAGGCATCCCTTCAGGATACCGAGTGTTTCAAAGACATGAGAATGTGCCATCCTCTCCACTGAATGTTGGCTTCAAAGTTAAGCCATGTGATAATTTCTGTTCCCACTTTCACAAACATTTGAGGAATAATACGAAAGAATCATCATCTGTTTACCTTGCAGTCATAAAGACCTGCATGTATGTTTAAAGTCTTCATTAACATAAGCACTAATAAGAGTTTGGTTTTGTTTTTTAGCAAAATATTTACTGGAAAATCATTTAAAAATGAAGAGGACTTCAAGTTATCATACAGAAAAAAACAAAGAGCAACCTAAACAAGTTTTTATTTCTGTTTTCTGCAGGCATTCTATGTAACAGAAAAGTAATATATGTTGTTTTGTCTTTGTAAATCAACCATTGGTTTTGCCTATTGAAATTATTAATCAGCAGTGCTGTTTGATTCCAAATGTAAAAAATAATTACTTTGTTTCCATGCCTATTAACAGAATTCTGAATCCAGCTCAGTTAAGTCTCCTCAACTTTGTGGTTACTATTAACAAATATAAGTATTTATATCAGAATTTTTATCTAAGGAATGGCATAATTGAAACAAGATATATAATTTAAATGTGAACTTTAAAAAATCTTAGAATTTATTTGAACTATGTAGAAATTGACAAAACAGTATTTATAAAAATAGTGTAAGAAGGTACAAATAAATGAGAGAAAATTAAAGCAACATATAGTACTGCACTTTCAACAACTTTGATGATAATGCTTATCATCCTCTAAAATATCAACCTCTAAATATCTGTTCCGCAATACCATTTTTTTAGTTCATTATTTTGTTTGAAGACCTGCTCAAAGCATTGGATTTCAATGCATAAATGTCTTGCTATGAAGAAATTAATGACAAATTATTTTCTTAATCTCCCCTTTCAAGAACTGCCAGCCAGCAGTAGTTATATTAAGCATTGATCTATGGAGTTATTGGAGCTTTAGATTTGAATCTGTACTATAGATGACACCTTTATCTTCTTAGGTATCTTTGTGCTATTTTCCTAAAGAGAAAGTCCATTCTTCACAGCACATGTGCAATAGCAAAACAGCTGTTCTGCACGAAAGAAGACCTAGTTTTTCTGCCTCATAATGGCAAATCAATTAAACCTTGATTAATGTTTGGCTCAGTGTCACATAAATTTGTCTAAGAGCTGATGGTACATAAGTTAAGATGTCTGGATGCCAAATCTCTTAAAAGACTGCTCTAAGTGCATCCCATGCACCCCTTTTGAAACATAGGTTTGCTTCCTCTCACTTCCAAAATTTGGTAACATGCAGAATGAAGACACAGATCATGTGTCTTTTGTTTGCTATCAAACATAGATAAAAATTCAACCAGAATTATGACCACAGTGCAAATTGCAAGTTTCAATAATATACTTTATTGTTCACACTCTATTTTCTACTCCTTTTATTTGTGTGATAACATAAAGAGCACTAAACGAACTGGAAGATTGAAAAAGCTGTCTCATTCTTTCAAAATAAGTATTCTTGATACATCTCAAATACTTTGATTAAAAATTCCATAAATTTGAGTCATTTAGATCGTCTGACTTAAGACATCTCTACAAGCAATCTGTCTTTATATTCAGGCAAAGAATGACTAGTGCTGCAGTGAGCTTCCTTTCAAGAAAGTAATAAAGTGACTTCTGATTATTTGGCAGTGCCAACCAGAAAGCATGTAATCTTACAAATATGTGGTTCTAAATAATTTGCACGAGTGCCAGACACACAGGGGGAGATGTGCTAGAAATGCAGAAAAAGAAAATAAATTACAGTACACTACAAATTACAGGTTAAGAATTCAATTGTCGTCTTGATAATACTGTGATAAGTAATCCTTCTTAACAAGGGCAAGGTATAAACAACATCTTTAAATGTACGCTTTCCATCTTCTGATCACAACAAGTGGGGAGTACCATCTCATATATTTAACTAACCATGGCTGCAGTAATATGTCCAAAAGTTCACTGATGTAGAAAAAGCATTTCTATGATCATGAAGTAATTAAAAAGCCACTAAAAATAGCAAGCAATAAATACACAGACAATTTGTGACGTTAAAAAAAACCCCAACCCAGTCTAATTTACAAGGAGTCATTAGTATCACTTTTGATGTATTTAATCAATATTGATGGTACGGTTTAATGATACTCATAGTGGCCAACAGCTCCACCCTGTGCTCTGCAGAAATATGAGGCTCAGTATCTGATGTAATATGTTTTATTCAGTATTTATGGCAAAGCCATCTGTGTCACCTCTGCCAGTCAGCACTGGGCAAGATCCAGTTACAGACAAACACAAACTGTAATTAGAATGGCAAGACAAGCCTACACCTGCACAATGGCAGGTATCTATAAAGTGACCAGAATTCTCAATTATTTCAGATTACTTTTCTCAAAATGTCTAAGAATTTTCAGCAGTGTCTGCATTTAGATTTTAATTAGATATGCAGCAGGCAATTAGACATTTATTTCAAATGCTGTTAGAATTGTTTGCTGGCTCTCTTCTCAAAAGGCCAAAACAGCTGACAATGGATAATGACTACATATTTCACGTGAAAAAGGATATGCAGACATAATTACTGCTGCAATCTCATCAGAGCAGCCAAGTCTAATTAAGTGTCAAACTAGAGTTACAGAAGGGTTATGAAACTTTCCCTCAAAAATGACGACTCAGCTGTGGTGACACATAGACAAAAAAACAATCTCAAGAGCAAGAGAAACATGACTTTTATGTAGGTTTGTGAGCAATGTTGTGGAAAAGACTCTCTTCTTTCACATTATTCATAACATACTATCGAAATTAAAACAAAATTGCAATATTCAACCTGTAGCCAGGAAAAAAAACTTACTGTAATATTCTCACTTTAATTAACAAGTCCTTAAAGCTGTTAATAACTTTTAAAATTGTTCTTCTCTCCAAATCAAACATAGGAGGCTCTCATGAGCCTTATCTCTCTTCCACTTGTAATTATTTACATTTTTAACTACTATATATCCTATTAATGAGTACATTAATTATTATTAAATTGATCCTTAAAATATGAATGTTCTGTATTCTGTTTATAGGCACAAACAAACCATATGAAAGACAGTAGTGTCTTAGATGTTCCAAATCAAAGATGGGAAGTAAATAATATTGTTGGCCCATCAAGGTGCTAGTTTTCAAACACCTTTCCTCATTCTACGTTGCTCTCAGACTGAGCTTTCAATTTCTCATAAAATCTTGACAGAGTAATAAGCCCAGTTTTTATCTAGCCTTAGTAAAGTCTGGTTCTTAAGAATAGAAGATGTAAAGACGACACATTTTATATTCTGTTTATCATCCTGCACATATACACAGATATTCTTCATAATTTCTTCTTTAAAGCAGTAATGACTTTTCCTCATTTGAGAAACATCCCCCAGAAATAAAAGGCAATCAGTGTGGCTTTATCACAACCCAGTATTTCTGGAAGTGGCTGGCCATCTTAAGTTAGAACAAGGATTCTTCTTTTACTTTTTCCACAGAGCTCTGTCATTTTCGTGATATTTGTGTTGAATAATACTGATCCTTTTTTAATTTAAAAATGTAATTGTGTTTCAAGTCAATTCCTGCTACACTACTTATCATGTAGAGCAACACAGCTATGCTAATGCTTGCTGTGGTAACAATGCAGAATTTGCTCAGATTTTACTATTAGGAGACACTAAACTCTTCATGTGTGGCATGCTAATCTTGTTCTAATTCCTCATCCATCTCTTTTGAACCTTCCTCCCTTCCTTACCCTAAATAAGCTGACAATCCCATGGCATTGAATATTATTACAGTCCCTAGAAATGTTCAGTATATATCTTATCTCGCTCAAGGAGTCTTCCTAATAATATGAATATGTACATGGAATATCTTAAACTGATTGGCAGCCAGTCACCTTTTCCTCAGTCAAGACAGCTATTTAGTATTTTAACATCTTCTATTAAAAATGCAAGAAAGAATGCAGGAGTTTAACACTGCCTCTAACCCAATCACAGCTCCAATTTTCCTTCCTATTCAAGCAGTGTCTACCAGCTATGTTCTAATCAAACACCACTCAGCCAAGGAGATTAAATACCAGGTTTACCTAAAGGAATTAGGGGTTTGTTTTGGTTTGTTTTTTTTTTATTTTGGGGCGGGGGGAAGTGAGGGGTTTTTTTTGTTTGGGGGTTTTGTGATCTTTTGCTTTGTCATGCCATCAGTTGGAATGGGAAGACAGGACAGAATCACTGGCATAACGCAGCCCACTCCTACTGGTGATTTGAATGCAGGTATTTGAGATTTGCACTTTTCACATAATAACTTTGCTGCCCTCTTAGAATATTCCTTGCCTGCAAAAGCAGATAGGCTTTTAAGCTATTTTACTTTTTTCCCTTTTAAAAAACCCATGAAAATCACTTCGGCTTTATAGTCAAAACACCTCATTCAAAGTACAGTCAGCGTTGAAAAGTATGCAGTATTGAAAACAATCCTTCACCACAGAGTCTGACTTGAAGAATCAATGTATGCATCCTACAACAGCCTGATTATCTGCTGAGATAAGGACATGCATCATCTCATCCTCCCCACTCTCACTGAAAAGGGCATCTGTGTGCTTGAGCTGAACAGCCAAGCAGAGCAGTCAGAGAGACGTGAGCCAGATGATGCTCCAAAATCTTGTATCAGCAAAGAGAGAGATTGAGTGAAGAACTTAAAAAGAGAAGAGTGCAAGGTGAGGTAATATGCCCTGTTTATGCACTTACATTGAATATATTTGCTTTCCTAAAACTTTTATTTTAAAAAGGGAGAGTGAGCAGATTTTGAGAAAACTCCAGGAAAGGATGTGCAATTCCTGAGCTGATGTGGGCTGTAAGATACACCAATTCACAGAAAAAGACAGTTTAGTTACCACTGAAATTAAACAATATTCAATAAAAGCCAAATAAAACTTTTCTCTAAGCATAAGTACTGTTTATATACTGCATTATGGCTTATTAAACAATATCCAATAAAAGCCAAAGAAAACTTTTCTTTAAGCATAAGTACTGTTTATATACTGCATTATGGCTTCTCTTTTCCTGTATGTAAGCTTTGTTTTACTATTCATCCCTTTCATTTAATTTTGGGATATCACTCACATGAGTAGACAAAATTCTAGGAGCTCTGGAGAATATGAGAGAATACTCATACTCACATATGAGAACAGAACTTGTCTGTAAAATTGCAAAACTGCAGCAAAGAATTTACTGTCTAAATGTTTTTTCAGGCCTTTGACTCACTGGACCTTTATCCACTCAAGTAAGAATAAAATGCTGGTCATAGTAATAGTGTGAAATAGCTCTGTGAAATAAAAATAAATTGGAAAGAAAAAAAGCTATTGAAGTGACACTCATATTTCAAAGGCATTGTCTTTGAGGATGAGAAATAAATTTTTAGAATTTTCCAGTCATTTTTAAAACTCCGGTGATCTCAAAAAAATTTAAATATTCCAAATAATTATACCTCTCAATTATCATAAAAATCAATCTCTTCATTTTCTATAATGTTCATCATAATATAATTTTCAGAACCACACAGGTAATGTATGAAATTCACTTGCAGAAGGGACTTTTAAAAGGACATAAAAAAACCAAACAACTAATGCTTCTTATTGTCTCTGTAAATGACAAATAGTCTGCTTAAATTATATTACAGTAAAACCCTTGCTAGAGTGAAATTTTAACACTTTCAAATCACTGCAATTGTTCCTTATATTTGGTGCAACGCTCAGCACCTTTGCTGTCACTGGCTGTTCCACAGATATTTAAGAGCAAAATCCAAAATCATGAAGACTATTTTTCCCATTTAAGAGGTTACTATTAAAAAAAAGTGAATCTCCAGTTTTAAATTCATATTTTAGGGATTTTAAGTAACAAAATACAAAACTCAGATATAACTGTGCTGTTGCAAAGACCAAAATTCATCTCTACACAAATGTTATTTTGAGCCATGCATATTGGAATTGAGTTAAATATTAACACACTACTGGTCTCCAAGAGCCAAAATTATTATCTGTAATACTTTGTAAGCAATGCAGGAAGGTTAAGCATAAGAATTAACTAAACTGCAGCCAGAAGATGGCCCTTTCAAATAATGTTAAAGAATGAAAGGCTACAACATAAAATAGAAAAGCTATAAAGAACACAAACATTTTGTACCATGTAGTCAGCAGGTGTTCGTTGCATCTGTAAAAAGTAATAATGTTTAAGATGCTATGAAAAGGAGACAGCCTTAAAGAGACTGTCTTCCTCTTCTATGCCACGCTGGTTTTCCATACACATTTTTTAACACCTAGGAACACACTTAGTTCAAAATTCCATTAAATCTTTTTTAGAATCAACATACTTTTTTTACAAATTTAAGTTCTTATTATGGCTGTCAAACACTGTCAGTCAAATTTAGCTCCAGAAGCATCCGACAGGTATGGGCTGTTGTTTATACAAATTTGAATCACAAATTTAAAACCTACCTTGTCCTTATTATCAATTTACAGCAGACAAATGTCTCAATACAAGAGAGATTAATAAATCTGGGGGCTAGTGAGGGGATCAAGTGTCACAGTATAAATAGAATATTTACTTTAGAAAATTGAACAACTATTCAGGGTCTCTGCAAAAGTATTAAAAGTTTTGATCCACTAAGATGATACGTTAAAAGATAAAGATTTCATATTTCTTCATATACAGTCTTACACCTGTAGAAAAACCTCTCCAAGTCCACAGCCAATAAACAAAAATTTACTGTAATAAACTTATTCTTAAGTGTTCTGTGATAGAATTCCATTTAGAGTGTCTCTCTCACAGAGAGGATTGCTTCATTTTTATCTTACCTAAATACAGGGAGAAAGGCAGTTATTCATGAAGGAAGGAATACCAGTGTCACTTGACTTTATTACAAAAAGAATTAAAAGAGATCAAAGCCTATGCTATCAATAAAAACCAGGTTTGCTAGACGTACCTCATAAAAATTTTTATTTTTTCAAAAAGATGGGAGTTTGCCAATTTTATGAAATTATGGCCAGATGCAAGAAAATATATAACTGCATCATACCTTGATTTAAAAAATAGAAAACATAAAAAAAAAGCTGAAGCCTCTGCTTGTCTGGTAGTGTCTGGTGACATACTAACTCAGTAAGGAATTTATACATCTGAGAGGTTTGGGATCAGAAGAATGAAGGGGGTTTAAAGGGAATTATTAAAATTTGTGACATTTATATTACTGTGAGGAAACTTAACTCAGCCTTTGAAAGCATTTCTGTATTTGGCAAAAACCAGGCCCTGAAATAGAGCAATACATTCTCTTCTGTCATTCAGTGCCTCTCCAATTACCAAGCTTCAATCCACTTCTCAGAGGAGTAAGAAACATGAAAGACAGCTTTGTGAATGACTGATTAACACGGAAAAGATCATTTCTCCAAGATTATATTGTATTCCTAACAAGACCAAAAGTGTGCACTAAATTATTATTATGATAATTAACTTTGGCAGACTTTGTCTTATTGTTAAAAAGCAGTAATAAAGTACCTTAAGAGGCAGAATAATTACACTTAACTGCTGTAATTAGTAAGTTAATTCTCAGGTAAAAATTATTCATAACATAGGAATTATGCAACTGCTGCCATTTATATTCTTACTGCAATACCTTCATATAATTTAAATCAAGCATTGTTAGCATTTCTGAACATTTCCTTCAATAAGGTAAGAGAAAAAAATCCATTCAGGAAGGAGAGCTTTTCATTTCTGTGTTAATGGACTGGAATGTCAGAAACTAAATATCTAAACATGCATATATAATCCAAATGAGGGAAAAGGAGGGAGAAGAGAACAAAGTTGATATTTGCACACACAACTTTTGTGATACCAATTTGTCCCTTTTCCAAAAAGATGGATGCCATTCCAAAATCTTTCTTCACTTTCATTAGTTTTTGTATTTCACTGCAGGATCAAAAAGAAACCACAAAACCAAAATTTCACAGAGAAATTTCATCTTCTGTTTTGTTCATAGAGAATTTGTGTCAAAATTAGTTTAGTTCAAAACCAAAAAATTCACATTGTTTAAAGTGAATTTTGTTAATTGATTTAAGATCTGTTTTCCTGATGACCTCCTCTGCTGTTTCTGGGTGAGCTTCAGAAACCAAAAAAATGAGTGATTTGAGTCATGTTTTCTAATAAACAGTTCATTACAGTAATATATACATTGTGTAAAACAACTCCTAGACTGCTTGCATTTTACTACCAATACTCCTAGATGACTCCTAAACGACAGCACTCAGATCTCATGTCTTTATTACACAGGAAGTCATATAGGTCATCATTTTTCCGAAGATGAACACACAGATCCCATAAAGGGGCAGAGAGAAAGAGAAAAGGCCTTGACACCATAGAAGCACTGCTCAACCAAGACATTGGTGTGTTGTCAGCACTGTTCTGGCCACAGATTCAACAGAGGAAAGTAGAGATGTGGGCAACATTCAGAAGGCATTTCAAAGAGTTGGATATTGTCTAGTAGCTGATTATACGATGGGACCTCCTCAGCGCATGTCACCTTTTCCTCCTCTTCCTCTAATCACAGTCCAATATTTTCACCTTCAAGCCAGTTCATGACGAATTCCAGGATTTGCTGGGCGATTGGGGTTTCCTGTCCAAGCTCGCTGTGGGATCAGCACAACTCGCTTATCCCATCGGCAGCATGACGTGTGGAAGGGACTTTCCCTTTGAACACCCAGCCCGGCACAGGCAGTCGGGGTGCCAGAAGCAGCTGTGCTTCAGCGCCAATCACTTCGGAGGCAGCTCAAACCCCGTCATAAGCTGCCAGGATCTCTTTTTCTGTTGGGGTGTAACAGCCCTCGGATCCTTTGTATCCCCAAATTCGGAATCTCAGGGATCCTCCTCAGTTTTCTCCTCAGGGTACTTTTTGCCAGAGGATCCAGGAAGGCCCATTCTCACCAGCTACAATACAGAGCGTATTTTTCACATCTTATCCTGACTTGACTGGCCTACTGGGGCTACCTGGAAGAACAATCTCCCATTTAATTTGTTCAAAAGCTTGTTGTTCAGGACCCCTCTTAAAATTGTTTTTCATCCAAGTCACTTGAGAGACAGGGCTTACAATATTGATGCCTTAAATGGCTACCTAGAAACAGAGACTAGACAGGAATAAAGGAATAAAGGAGGGATTTATCTGAANTGGAGAGGCTTTGTTATGTCTGTGTGAGCATGAGAGAACAGCACTTAACAAGTTACAGGGAACTGCAGAGTTACACTGGGCACTGCAGGATTTGAAAAATATAAAAGTTAAAACCTACAGCATCAATATGACTGTAGCCTGGCATCCCACTGTGCCTAGGAAAGCCTGTGTTTCCTTCTTGCTTTTTAATGGGGACATCAACGTATTTCAAGAGTTGTGGAGCCTCACCTGCTTCCAGTGCAGTCCAAACAAGGAGATTGTGTTTCCATATCCTTCCAGGTAAAAGCAAACTGCAGCCTGCACTCTGCTGCTAAAGGAATGGAGAAAAAAACATTAGCATTTGATGGTGGCACACTCTGTATAAACTTCTGCCACAGTACTTTTCTTTCACCTCTTTTATCACTTTATTGGGGCACTTTGGTTGTTCAGGGGTGAGCTTCCAAACCACTGGAGCAGAATAAGCCTTCAAAAACTGGCCCAATTTCTCCCACCTTCCATGCCACTCAAGGCTATCCACCCCCACGGTAGATCTCTGAATAACTTCCTGAGAAATCTCTGTTCTGACTCAAAACCTGGAAGACTTAGCAACAAGAACATGCTTTCCTTAACATCCAAAGGGAATTCAAAATTCTCAAAAGCTGTTGTAACAGGCCTGGAGGAGGAAAGGGGAATGAAAAGCTGGGGAAAATCATCCTCCCCTGTTTCCCTCACAGACTGGGTGCTGCTATTAATGGACTCCCAAAAGCAGTGCCTCAGCAAAGGGTAGGAAAGCAACACTGAATACATATCCCAAATGACCCTCATTGCCCTTGATGTTACCATGTCACAAGCTGATATCTCAGGGTACATCAACAAAGCAATCCTGGTCCTTTGTCCCTGCTCTGAAAAAGAGCACCATGATGGGCACACGGCACATATATGGAAACAGATACAGGTTTGGGTACCACAACCACCAGAACAGAGCAAGCAACATTGTGACCAGCACCTCTGGATGTAATACAACAGGTGCTTAGATCAAATTTGCTTCTGATGAGCATGGGGTTTCAAATGAAGGACTTCTGTCCATCATAAAGGAGTCCATATTCTGGGACCTAACACAGAATCATAGAAAGGTTCAGGTTGGAAAGAATCTTGAAGATTATCTAGTTCCAACATCCCCGCCACAGGCAGGGAAATTTTTATTAGACCATGTTCCTCAGACTCCCATCCAACATGGCCTTTAACATTTCCAGTGACTCTGATTTTGTTGTCAAGTCACTTCTACAACTGGACATAGGCAGTTTCCAGAAGAAATATAAAATTACCTCTGAGCCATAGGTACAGAATTTAATTCATGGAAAAAAACCCACTGCATTATTTTCCTGGAACACTTTCTGTGTGTGCAAACCATAACACAATATTCAGCTGTATTCACTCAGGTATTCTAAGCTTACTGTCCTCATTATAACATTAGCACTTAATTCTAAAAAGCCTCATCTCAGACTACACATGCAAAGGTGCGCTAAAAACTTGGATTACTGGGAATCAGCCATACAGAGAAGAAAAAGACAATATTGTGCAGATACATGACAGAAACCTGATTATCAAAGTAGGATTCAAGTTGTGTCTTCTGCTCTCTGCCTCAGCTGAAAGGCCAATTTTCTCAATGGCCTGACCCCTTTCTAATATTCATCGTCAGTGTGTGGTATTCTACAATCCATTAATGTTATTTTTATACCTGAATTCCCCAGTTAAGGCTCTAGCTCTTCAAGAACAAAATCTCAACATATACAGCAGGAAATGAGTACTTCATTCCGTTTCTACTCACAGGAGCAGACAAGAAGGTTCCAGGTCTCAGCACTCCTTTTGGCTTTAAAAGCAACAGTTAATTCTCAGTGTTCAACCCTAAAAAAATATAGCTTCCAGATCTTGTGATCCTACCTGAATCTATCACCAATAAGCAGTGTTACTGATATGATAATTCCTTTTATTTAAACATTTTTTTTACCTCATTAAACATCCTTAAGAATCAATAAATACTTTGAGAGAGAAAATAAACCAACTGTTACATGATAAATGAAGCAGGTTCTTATAAATATGATAAAAGTTTAAAAGCCATAAAGGGTTCTCTACAGGTGCTAATTTTGCTACTTGAATGAAATTAATAAGACTCTCCATAAAACAGCAGGAGATCTTTAGATTACATGAGTAATCAGCAAGAAAATTTATTGTGGATTCATGAAGCACTAAGTGTTTGTGTAATGTATGCAAAAGTGGTACTTTATTCTCTGCAGTGAACTATTCTGAGTCCTTATAATAGAAAAATATTTAATAGCTTGAAAACTCTTGAGGCATAGTTTTAAAAAGTTGTTCAACTGTGATTAATTCAACTCATGACAAACTAGTAATGAAAGGTCTGCCTTATTTTAATATTCAGTAGGAGCCATTATTAAAATAACTACTTAAGGCTGAACAATGGATATAGAGACAACTGAAAATTCAACCTGATGTGTAGGAATACAAGAGATAGGAGAGTGATATTCACAAATTGGGTAGTGCGTTAATCTGAAAAGCTAAAGCAACATTTCACCTTGGCTGCTGTATGGTTAATGTATTTATTTACATGACTACTTGTTCCTGCAAACTTCATGTTTCATGAACCATTTCAGATGAAGAAGTTCCAGAATTAGTCCCATAGAGGAAATTCTATCACATTTGTGCTATCAAATCCTCAGTAAATTATGCCCTCCCAGGAAGAATATAGCCAAGCTTTAATAACTTTTTCAAAAATCTTTTATTACAATTTACCATGGAATCATGAGTTTGTGTTCAATACTTTACATTTAATATTTATTGATTGCTGCAATTAATTGCTTTTGGTTTCTAGCTCGGGGCTTAATTAAGTGGACTAAAAGTGTCAATACACTGCAGCTGTTCAACTGACTGACAAAATGAAACTAAATAATTCTTTACCATGACTAGTTATTAATGTTCTGTCGATGAAACAAGCAAGGGGAATGAATGGGTCAGGGAAGTAGTAATAATAATAAAATACAGAGCTTTTAATGTTTAGATTAGCTGCTCAGCACAGATTAACAGTAGCTAAAATGACTGTAATCTAAGGACCCCCATTCATTCATGTTGTATTATGTATTCTAATGAGATTACTGATAACAGTAAAGTGCTTAGAGGCATCTCATGAGAGCAAACTCTGCCCAGCTTTGGAACTGATGGAAAGGGACATGGCTGTGTCAGTACAGTGCTAAAACAGAGTAAACACATTGGCAGACAAGGCCACAATAGTAGCTGGAGTGTGAGAATGTGTTCCCCACGGCTTTTGAACTGAATCTGTGTCGTATTCCACAGGCCTATAGTTTGGGCAAAGGCAACGTACAGTGTGGATACATCCACTAGCTGTTCAGGAAATGGTCTTTGCACCAACTAATTTGGGGACTGATCTACTTTGTGTCCTTTGTGACTGTTCACTTCTTTACATGACTCTAACCCAATAATCTAAATAGGCTCATTTCTGCACTTGTCAAGTAGAAAATATAAAAAATAGAAAAACGTATTTTTAGAGCTTTGGCACTTCTCAGGAATATTATGTTAAAGCTCATGCAAAGAAAGATGCTATGTTTGTTGAGGTCAACTGGTACATCTTCTTTGATAACAACATAGCTTTGGAGAAGTGAGAAAACCTGGTCTGGATCATGACTTAAAATCCAGTTTCCCTGCTTAAAATACAAGTTGAACTTTAACAGATGTTATCAATTCTAACTTAGTAACTTCTTGTATCTGTTATATGCAGATTCTTCTAGCCATCAGTTACAAGTCTCGACACATACAGTTTCTAAGATCTAATTGGTTACAGATGTTCGCAGATGCTCACAAATTGCGCATCACTAACTAAAAGGCCTAAAGTGAAACTTGCCACTATTGCAGGTTATCCATGGAGTTGCTGCCAATCAGTTTTGGGCATCGCTGTGCTACTAAACCAACTTTACCCAGGCTTTCAAGGTTTTCCCTTTCCTATGTGCAAGGCAATTTGCCATTTATCAACTTCCTTTCAATCTTCCATGCCTCTTCCCTTATCAAAAGACAGTATTCAGCCACAAATGTTCCTAAGACACTTAATTTTGAAAAAGCTGATGGACTTGGCTCTCAAAATATCACAATTTCAGAGAATCATAGAGTATGCTGAGGTGGAAGAGACTCACAGGGATCACCCTGGCCCTTCACAGGACCATCCCCAAGAGTCACACCCTGTGCCTCAGAGCTGTCCAAACACTTCTTGAACTCTGTCAGGCTTGGTACTGTGACCACTTCCCTGGGGAGCCTGTTCCAGTGCCCAACCACTCTCTGTGTATAAAAACCTATTCCTGATATTCAACCTAACCCTCCCTGCTTCAGCTTCATGCCATTTCCTTGGGTCCTGTCACTGTCACCACAGAGAAGAGATCAGTGCCTGCCCCTCTGCTTCCCCTCGTGAGGATGTTGTACCTGCAGTGAGGTCTCCCCTCAGTCTCCTCCAGGCTGAACAGACACAGTGACCTCAGCCACTCCTCATATGGCTTCCCCTCAAGGACCTTGCTCAGAACTTTACAAATCTTTTTTACCAAGGATTAGTGTTTTCATGACTCTTCGCTCCAAACACCTTACCGTGCTGAATATCTGCTTTAATAATTACTTCAGCCTTTATTTCCCTCCCTCTACACTCTAGCACACATGGATATATCTGTCTGTGTATTTATACATCTATAGATTTACTGGGTCTCATCTGATGCAAATGTCCTGCAATGCCTTTGGCCATTTTCTCCCTGACTGGGGGCAAATTAGTCTCACTAACACTTCAGTTTAGTATTTAAGGACAAATAATAAGCTTGCGTGCAGGGCAAATAAAAGCACACCATCTTCAATAATAAAGCACCATGCCTGCATTATATAACATATATAAAAATGGGTTACACAGAAAGATAGGATTTAATAATTTGTAAAATATTTGTATCTTGGAGGAACATTTATGTTTTTCATATTCTCTGCAAATAAAAATACAAGACATGAATCATGCCCTTTAACATATTTCTCTGAGTGTTTTGAGACTAGATCAGGTGGAACATTTCATCAGAATCCTTGAAATCATGCAAACAAACATGAGCATCTGCATTTTAAATATTAACTGCTAAAGCACCATGAAAACCCCAGTGTTGGCAGATTTGCTATGATTCCTCTGGCAAAGCATGGGCTCATATTCTTTACCTTAAAAGCATTCTGCACACAAGATAAATGTGAAATTTAGCTTTCATAGCTGACACACATATAGGAAAAAGCCTCATTATCATTAAATTTAATCCTGATAAAGAACACAGTAATTCCTATGCTACATTATTTATACATGATTTAAAGAGACTGTTGAGCAGACACAAATGCAAATAATTATATCCACCTTTCATCTTTGAATCCTATCAATGTTATTTCAGCATCTGCAGAAGTGACTTCACCTATAAACACACACAGAAACTTTTCATCCTGATAGGCTAGTTCCATCCTTTAGTGGCCTCTTGATGTGTGACTGATCTTTATAATTGAACTTCTTTGCTAACTTCTTGGGTCACTTCTTTATTCGGGCGTTTAGGAAAGGAAGAAAGAGAGAAAGAAAGAAACAAACAACACAGGCTCTTCCATAATAAATAGTCCCATTTATTCATAAAGTCCAAAATATTTATGTAAAAGGAGTGATCAGCTGTGTCTTTCTGCTTTGTAGACTACTCTCAAGTTTTCAGCAATGTCTATACTGGGCAATGTAGAACTAGCACAAGGAGCTCTGTGTTTGGGTTCAGTCAGACTAGTAAATCTGCAAATGATATGCATAAATTGCTCTGCCCAAAGTGCTAACTCTGAAAAAATGCCTGGGATGATGAAAAAAAGAGACGGCCGAAGGATATGTACAATGCCTCTGAGGAAGACAAAGACTTTAAAAGCAACAATAACCACCAAAGTATGCAGACAAAATCTGAACGGTCACATAAAGTAAGATCTGGCACAGAATTTGTAGCTTGGCAGAGATGCAACTTCAGTTTCTTCCTTTCTGCATATAACAATATATTCCTTCTGTCATATATCATTCCCTACAGATGTCTAAATGATGTGGTCAAATTAAAAACAGCACAAGCCCTAAAGAAAAGAAAGCAGGTCTAAGGACTGAGAATTTTATAAGCAGCCCAAGATTCCAGTCTACAAAATCCCCAAGGCCACTTTGAAAACCTCAACCTAAATGTTTAGCTGAGTTACTATGTGCTTTTCTTTCAAACTGCAAATCCCAGATGTTCTCACAATTTCCTGCTGCGCACCGTGCTTATCCATGAAACATAAGCTGTGGTTAGGATGAAACCTTTGCCCTGCATTTTCTCCATGGATACACACTGTCTGTCAATATGCTACAGCACGGCTACCATTCCCCTCACATTGCATTTGCCAACACCTGCACGTTAGGATTTAGGAGGCTTCAGAAACCATCTTTCTTAAGGATTTTCAGCAATGTAAAAAGCATTGTTGGTCGATTTCAAGTTTTAAATATGATGCAAAAGAATGCGAGGTGGTTGCAAATACAAAGTACTGTGGAAAGGAAGCAGGCATTCTAGATAAAAGTACTTAAGATTAATTTAACATGCACAGGATTTCCCAATTAAAAATTTCACATTAGCACTGCATTTTAAACAGTTAATCTCCTAACGAGACATCCCCAGCAATAAGAAGTGAATTGCAGGACTGAATAAGGCCCTGAGGCCTGCATCTGGAAAAGGCTGTGCTTTGTAAATGTTGGATTTATACTGCTGTCACAAATACTGCAGTGAAAGAGCTGCACTGCCACCTACTGCCAAAATGTCTTTTCCCATCAGAAACTGCCACCAAAAGTGAGAAAAACCCTCTGTGCTTCTGCACAAAATGCTAACCAAAGAAAATTATGCAACTCAATTCTTTACGCACAAAAATTTTACGCTTTTTTTAAAACTCTAGTAGATGGAAAGGCAGACTGTTTATTTTTCTGTGCCTTTTCTTCATAATATGGTAAAAACCAAAGAATGCTGCATTGAACAATGTGGAAGCATCTATGCAAAAGTCTGGTTTTCCCTCTCTTATTCCCAGATCTCCACTGTCATACCTTTGAATCCTGGCTGACCTGCAGTCATCTCAGCTAATGATATCCCGACTGACTCATCCAAAAGAGTTACACTGAGGCTGATTTCTTCCCTTCCCTTAGGGGCCAAAGACAATACCTCTGTGATTTGCACCGAGAGTCTCGATGAGAAGGAGACTTGCACCCCTGTGGCAACACTGCCTTAATTGAAAATGAAGTTTTACTCTGGTTTCCTTTTGGGGTCTTTTTTGACAGCTAAATTGCAAATCAATTAACATTTCAAGAAGAGCTACTCTCTTTCCTAGTAGACATAGTAACTGACAATTGCTCGTGAACTAAATTTTTAGAAGTAGCAGAAAACAAAGGGAATTAATATTTCAGAGCGCAATGAAAGACGCTTAACAAATAGTGAAGTAGGGAAGAGAGAACATCAGGATTAATGAATGTCAGCTGTGCTCTCTGTAAATTCTAGCCAACTTGAACAACCATGGATCTAGGATTCAAGATACAGCATCCTATAACTGCATGTTTCTTCTACTCTTTGCCTTAATTGTAAGTGCAAATAACATTGCAGGTGTATAGGTGAGAGGATCCCCATACTCCTGTTTATAGTTGTTTGGTAACATTAAAGCACCGATCGTCTCGAGCTGCTGCTAGGAAAATCACAGCATTGCATATCATCTGCAAGCACCCTGGAGGGAAAAATATCTTCAATTCACTGTGAAGTCAGTGGTGTTTCAGACTGAAGTTGTACACACACACTCAAGAAATATGTGCCCTTCCTACATTACCGTCAAAATAAGTAAAATATCAAGCAAGACAGCTTAATTGCATTTTTTAAGACATTTTTTTTCTTTTAGACAGGTGCTTCTGCAAGTAGAGATGTGGTGAGATTCACTTGTTTAATATCTGGGGAATAAAATTCCAGACATCCTGACACTATCTCCTCCTCTGCCTTCAGGCTTAGCAATACTCCACATTTCAAGTACAAATTCAGCTACAAAATTTGTGTGTCTTCCTTCTGTATCTTTTTAGATACATAGTATCTCACAGCACCAAAGGATTTCGATGTTTAGGGCCTAGAAGAGAGCTGTTTCTTTTTAAAAGCATGAATACAGCACAGTAATCCTTGAGAAAGCATAAATTTTCATACATTTGCACTTGAAAAGTGTCCTCTCACTTTTCATTTATCAAGAGAGTAGTTGTGAAGAATTAATTCTGTTAGAAATTATATTTTATCTGTTGCCCTGAAATTAAAATCTTGTATTTTTCTGTTCATTGTCTTAAGTGCTTTAGGGTTTTTACCGCAAATACATTCAGGATTTTTGTCTCCATTACAGAACAGTGGCAATAGGTAACAAAAAGCAAACAATTTTTGTTCTATCTTTACAGAAAAATTACCTTTTCTTCCCACTGAAAATGCTTAAAACATCTTCCTCCCAGCAATAAGTCCACATGATAAGATTTATAAGGCATACTGTGTAGTGTTAACAAAAGAAAGTTGTACTTTATCTATTCCTTCTATCCACTGTGTTTAAATGCATCTAATGGAATAGCTTCCATCGGGAATAACAGACTTTTAAGTCATCTCTACAAAAGCCCTTCAGCCAGCAAAGTCAGTCTAAGTAACTATATGTTTTCATCTTGTGTTTCTACACAAAAGCATAAGACAAGACAAATACACAGCAAGAAAAGTCCAGAAACAACTTTGGGAAGGCTAATCTGCCCCTCTACACTTTCAGTATCTGCTGTCTTGGGTTTCATCCCTAGTTGGCTACACCATCAAATACTTGGCCAAACTCAGTTGTCACTTTTATCTATGTAAGCAAGGTGTGTCCATGAAACACTTCTGAGCAGAAGCCTCATGTCCCATATTACAACAAGTATTTAGGCAGTGCTTAATCCAAAAGCATTGCAAATGAAAAGCCAAAAATACTGAATTCCTTTCTGTATTTAGTTTCACGGAACTAGGGGTTTTTTAATTCTCCTCTTTTCTATTTCCTCTCCCCCAAACTGACTCTCTTAGTATCCTTTGTCTTAACACAAAGAAACATCCAACAGTATTTGAGCTAAACCTTCTACATTGTTCAGCTGTATCCATGGTAGGAAAATTAGGCTATCCATTTTCAAAAGAAATTACAGAAAATATGAGAATCAATGGAGAACTGAAAATAAAAATCTATAGGAAAATTATGAAGATGCTTTTGGAATGCAAACAATTTCTAACAAACTATACATATTCTTTTTCATTATTATTCTTCGTGAATTTTTACATTATTGTTTGCAATCCTGCTATGCAGGCCCTTTTGTAAGTTAACTTTTTTAGTACTGGAAAGGCAAAGACAAAAGGCCAGAACCTCAGATCCTGTAAATTATGTGCCTTGCTGGCCCATATAGGAAGCCTGATTAAGGAAAATCCTGATGTACTACAATGTAAACCCAGGATTTCTACTGTTTGCAGTGAACTAGAGAATTCACTTAATAAGAAGCCTCATTAACATAGAGCAGATATGTTGTCACACAGGCTAACAGAGCAAACCTCTGGCTCTCATGTAGAGAATGAACATTTCAGAGCCCTGGTTCCTCTTTCTGACAGAGACTGCGCGCCCAGCTTCCTGCTGATGAATGACAGGATGTCCAAATGACAACACGGACACCTCACTGAGCAAAATAAAGATACAACCCTCCGAATGACAAAGGTTAACCACATACAGAGACATGCCCAGGCTCACAAAAATGCCATGTTACAAAGGCTTTAGCTGTAATTTTTCTCAGTTTTGGTTCACCATTAATAACCTGATCCCTACTACAATAATCAACACCATTGTTAACCATTGCACCTGAATATGCTGGCTGACCAGCACAGCACTTTCACATCTTTCTCTGCTCACAAACTGCATTACCAACGCTCTCAGGCAAAAGCTAATGAAATATCTGCAAGATCTGCACACACAGATAGATCTTTTCTAACTAAGAATTTAAAGTTTTCTTTTATAAACCTTAGTAGCAAGCCCAGGTCATTTTACTTCCTGGAAAAAGTAGAATATCCAGCAAAAGTATAGAAAGGAATGGGACCTTTTATGCAGTATTTCTGTTTACTTGGAGATTCAGGTTGATGTAGGCTCTTACAGATCCTCCAGTTCTGCCCACCTCAAAGGCAATTATCTCACCTCCAGCTTAGTCCTTGGATACAAGAAGGATTGCAGCAGGACTTCTTACTCAGGAGCTGATATTTCTTGAGCAATTTAATGTTAAGGCTCCTCATTATTTAGGCTTCAGCTGATTAAGTAAATTAAATACCCAAAATTCTTATAAACTAGTGGTAGATTTAGTACAGAGTACTGTCCCTCATTTTCTACTAGATGTTTTATTTTGCACATTCATATTTTTGATAAGGATCCTCAAGAAAAAAGAAGAATTAAAAAAAAACCCTTCAGATTTCATTATCAGCTTAAAAATGTAGTTCTGCATCATAAATGCTTTACAAACAGGCTTCTTTAGTTTCTATACTCTGTGATAGTTAGGAAAGAAATAAACACATTCAAGAGCTGAAAAATATTCCTGATATACAATCTATTTTCAAAAAGAAGAAAACATCTCAATCCTAGACATAAAAATAGTATTGCTACTTTAGTAGTGTCTTTAAGTAAAAGTGGTTAAGCTGAAACCACTACAGTTTAAGGAAAAACACTTTCCTTTGATTTTTTTTTTTTTCACTGTAATATGCACAGGGATTTGCAATGAATTGTTCTTGACATTAAAGAGAAGATGATCAGTAAAATGTTCTGCACTTCTTCCAGATGCTGTCAATAACAGCACAAAGCAATAAATGCACTGTACATATTGATGTGATCTTTATAAATATCTGGCAAGTGTGGAGCGTACTTGAGGTGAAGTCTCTGCTCCACGGTTCTTCCAACCACAAAGAAAGCAGAAGTTGAGATGAAGGAACAGAAATTCAAATGGTAATTCTGCAGCTCAGAGAGATAGGATCCTGTTGAACTGAGTGATACCTAGGAGCTGAGACAAAGTTAAACTGGAATTACTCATCCACATGCAATGATTTTATACACTGATTGTGCCATCAAAGTACCTGTGCCTGGCTTTCAAAGGTGGTTCTTACACAGTCCATCTATGAAGCACTTCTGCTGAATGTAAGTGATGCTCAGAGATCCATCTAATTCTCAACAACATGAAAGAAAAAGTTAGATTTTACATTAATCCTCATTATTGTACATGATCAACTGCCTGAATTTGTTTTGAGATTTACAACCATATTTATGTATAACAAAGTGTATGTGCCTCTTACTTGGATAACCATTGGAAAATGGTGAGCTGGTTAGACACAGAACACTCATTTGTTTCCATGTTAAACAATTTGATCTCAAGTGATCCTCTTCATTTCCAAGTTGCTTTCTGCCACAGCTGTAGTGACAATCAGGCTGGAATTCTGCTAAGGTCTTGCAATTGACGATACAGGTCTCCATAGCTTTGGCAGAATGCTTTACCAAGCATTTTCCCCAAGAAGGAAAGCTATGACTCTCCTTACTTGGCAGCTGAATTATTAAGCTCCTGGTTCAAAAATTTCCAGTCAAGTGAAGAGGAAATTTATGAACAATGAAAACTGAAAGAGCTCTCAGATTAAAAGAAAAAGAAACAGAAAAACTAGTGTTTAAACAAGAAAAGAAAGGGATTCAGAAACTCTAAAGAGATTTCTCACCATCTAAAATAAAACTAAATATTTCAGAACCCCGAACAAAATAAAGTTAAATAAGTTGAGAGCCCTCCTCCTCATGCTTGAGAAACCTGCATGTTAATGTTGTTTCTCTTTAATCAACCAGCCTAGGATGACCCATCTTTCATTTAATGTGTAATTAATGCAAGTGCCTTTAAGCAAGGAACTTTGTGTGGAGTACAGGCATGAGTACCTTTTGGAAAGGAGATTAACCGTGGCCAGAACTGACAGAATACCTGAGGATGTAAACAAAGATCTTCATGTCTTGTTCCTCCATCTTAAAAATATTCTATTATTTTTGAAGGATAAAGGTTAATGTCAAGAAAACTTGTCAGAATTTCTTCTAGATAGTTCAGTCACTTTCTTTGATTTTAAGGCCTAAAAGACCACTTTTTCTGCTTTGCCACATCGATGAAAAAAAATTAAAGATGCCAAGCCACATTTTTTGATTACCTAAAGCATATGCTTTGCAGGAGTTCCAAATGTTGCATCCTGGCTCTAATACACAACAGAAAATCAAAGCAGAAATACCCACCAAAAATAAGACAGTATTAAGCAATGTACTGTCATGACAAAAACACTTGAAAAGTGAACTTGTCATTTCATGCTTGACAATAGCAAAATGAGAACTCAAGGTGAAGGGAAAAACATTATATTGACAAAAATATCTTTGCTTCACCTCTTGTGTTAAAACGCTCTTCAAGTTTTAATGAACTAAACAAAATTGAGAAAACAGTCCATTATTTCATCACACATCTGAGAAGCTGCTTCAAAGGCCACAGCGAACCTAAAGTACTCTTATTCCAGAAGGCAGAGCAGCAGCCAGAAGGACTCAGTGGTACTAGGGCAGAAAGGAACAACACAGAACACATGCATAGACCTGTGTCTAGAGAGCCTGAGTACAAATGAAGCTTCTTGGTCTTCTGGCTGGAACTTCTGGTAGCCGGGGTATGACATAGATCCCTGATGGACTGAATCCTCATCCAACAGCTCATGGAGGACCTCAGCCAGGCACTCCACCCTGCTCCTTGAACCTCACTTCCATGGTCTTCAGAATCTTCATACACAATGTTTTTAGTGTCTCCTTGCTCTTCACAGGTTATACTCATTTTTAGAGTTGTGCCTGTATGTCCAGGCCAGCAGCTGTAACAAATAAGAAAACATATTCTGTGCTGGAAGAGCAATGGAGTGTTTGTGCTTCAGTAAGACAAACAGCCAGGCTCTGCATTAAAGCATCCAGGTGTCCATCACTCTAAAATATTGTAATTGTATAGAACAACTGTTAAGCATAATTAAATATCATTTCAATCTCATCAGATCCTCATATAATTCTCTTTGGGATTAGTATTAGACTTCTAAAAACTTTAGATTAAGCACAGATAGAGAAAAGGCATTAATTAGCTCCATTTGTTCATTTTATGAAGCTCTACCATGCAGCATTTTGCAAAAATGAGATACAATGAAGGATGTTGAAATGAATGAATTGGTATATTAAAGGTATTCCCATTAGTACCAACATACTTGTATCCAAAATGGAATGTAATCCTAAACTAAAAGCATCTACCAGGAAAAAACTCTCACATTGCAACAAGCCCTCATTTAAATTTCTGTTATTTTCCTTCTTCCCCTGCACACGTTTATTTGTTCACCTACCAAATTAATGGAAAAAGAAGCATTTTAGGAAGAATCAAATAGATTTAAGTGCTGAGAAATACTTAGAGGAAATCTGTCCAAATCTGCAGCTTCTAAAAAGTTCATTAAGAATGTGGACATCTGAATACTATGGTACATGTCATGCTACATTTCTTGATTAATAATATTATATATGGATTTGTTACTAATGTGGTAATCCTGTATTATACCCCAGAACAGGCACTGTAGCTCTGAAGTCTGTCTAAGATCACCTTTGCATCAATTGGGTCAGTGTGAAGTAGCTGACCAGCTGAAATTAATACCTTGTCCCACTCTATTACACACAGGGTAAATTGTTTCCATATTCTGATCTTTTGGAAGGGGCAAAAGCTTTTCTCACAATACTGTCCACACACAGCAATATGAGGAAAGAAAACCATGGTGCTCTGCATCGAACTTAATTAATGAAGGTTTAATATGGAAGTTACTATGCGGCGACAATCAATTATTAAAAACACACATTAATTTCTGTGCCTTTCCACAGGTTAATTAAATAACACCCCTGTGTTAAATACCACCATTTGTGTGTCTAGTACTGCTTCTCAGTTTGAAAATGAGAACCATTGTTGGGAACACGTTGACTTCTGTGATGGTTTTCAGATGGTCATTTCCTGAAAGGTGGGAGATGGCAGATGCTACTGCACGGTGCTTTCCTCTTCTCTCTTAACTTAGCCACTTGCATGCATTTATGTCCTGAATCATCATGCAGTGGCATTACATTTATGAAGAACTAAGATTCCACGGTATATAGTCTCCCATGAATAGGTTCCCTTGTTTTATATAATTTCCATGTTAACTTTGCAGAAGATTCTAAAATACCTCAGTCTTATTAGGCAATATTAGAAGTGTACCTAGAAGCCATCTCTTAATATAACATCACAAATTAAATCAGTAGCATCACTAAGCATTTAGTGGTGCATAACATAATGCAAATATGCATCCAGTTATAGATGCATCATGATGCATTTCTGACTTATTTCAGTCACTTTCCATAAACATTCAAATGAACACATTTATTTTGGCACAAAAATAAAAAAAAGTGAATAAAGATATGACCATGCAGCTGCTTAAGTCCTTATGTTAGATGTCTTTGTGTTTAGTTTGAAAGCTTTTTGTGGGATTATGGTTCATCAGAATACAGTACAGAAAAAAATAATATGCAATTTGCTATTCAATATATTACTGAAATTCAGGCAGTCCAGAGATAATTGATTTGTATTAAAGGCAAAAAAGCCCACAAAAGCATATATTGAAAGTGGTAGTAGAGAGGTGCTTTATGACTGAAATTCAATTGTAGTGGAAACTTTAAATAGCCAAACTATAATTTCCTAAGTCAATTTGCACTGTGATCCGGATACTAGGATATGGCAGCTAATAAAAATTTCAAACATTTCTTTCAATACTGTCTGGTTTTTTTTAACATAAAAGCTTATCTTTTTATGTCATACTATCTTCACATTTCAGATATGACCATTCTATTTAAAATAGTTTAATAAATATATTTATAAAAATTACAGTATTAGCTGTTATCATTCCTTTAAAATGTGTATACTTATTTTTAGACTGATTAATTTAAAATTAACAAGACATGCACTTCCCATCAAAAAAATTTACAAGAATTTTATTAGTTGTTTAGATTAATTAATCCTGTAAATATTTCATTGATTATGTAGTAAATGTGTGCTGCATAATGGGTGCATTTAATTTAACTCTATTTTGCTCTGTTTTTTCAAACTAATCCAGCATCACCTAACATGAAGCTGATAATATTTTTGTCCAGTAATTACCATCAAATGAAAATCAGATCAGATGCAAGCTTAGACTTTTGTGCAGCAAAATATGTGCAGCCCTTTGAATTTAAGCATGGAGTGGTTTTTTCATTTTAAAATCATTATGGATGTTCACATGATTAAATCTAAGAAAGCCACCAAGTGGTAAACTGGATCAGGGCCCAAATATTTAAAGGAAAAATCAATCCTTTGAAAGCCACCAGGAAATCCAAGTAGAGAAAGCCAGTGTTCTCACTTACCAAGATTTAGGAGGACAGCCAAAAATGATTAACTGGAATCAATTTGCACATATTCTATGCACTGTATTTAGATCACACAAATTACTTCATATTAGCAAATCAATACTTCCATTCATTGCAAGCTCCAAGACTGATTATCCCTTGCAACTCCATAAAGACTGTAGAGCATTTTTATCCATTAATAATTCATATAAGGGTAAAGGCATTCTCTAGGCATATAGACTAAAATAGATACTTATAAATACACCTTTGATTAATATAGAAGCTAAACGAAAGAGAATTCGGGAGCATGTTTTGAAAACAGCCAAAGAAAAATTGCAGTATTATATTTGCAGTTTCCTATACTGAACTGTTCAGTATTTTCCCTCATATCAATCCTATCCCATTGTAAGCAGTGACTATTATAAATACACTAGGTGAGAATGATTTGCTTATTTGGAGATGACCAACTGAGCTACATAAAAAAAAAAAATTAAAACCCCAAAACTACCTGGTTTTTAGGCAAATAATCCTACATATAATCAAATAGATATGAAGCTGGAATAAGATAGCAACAATTCCTGACATAAAAATACATCCAAATGGGGCACGTAATATAATGACCAGTTGGCTGAAATGAAAATTGGAAAATAGAGGTTTTAAACAGAATGCTCTCAGTGAGAATATGGCCCTCAGTACTAATACAGGTAGGTGCAAACTCATTCTGTTCGCTGGCAGAATTGTTCTCAGCTGAAAAATGTGAGATTGTATTACCGGAGAGCTGAGCTAACAAACCCACAGAGAGCTAAAGCAAATGCCTGCACTTTCAGGTCTCTGCCTGCGTGGCTATCCTGCTGCCAGCACAGACCCCTCTCATCTCTCACCTCCTGAATGAACAGGGCAAGTCACTTCATCTTTTTGTCTCCCCTCCCACTTCCATATCTTCCCCACTCAGCGTAAAACCTCTGCAGAGCAATGCAGGCATGATTTCAGCTGGGACTTCTAGATGCTTCTGTAATATGAACACCAGCAATAAATCGGGAGAGGATAATAGAAGTGTCAAGCGAGTCCTAAGTGCAGCAGCAGAGCTGTAATGTACTGTACGACACCCTACATCTAACACCATCCTTCAAGGTCTCTGCACAGTATGGTTTATTCCACTACAATAATAAATGTATCCATGATGCATCTCCAAGTGTTACCCAGCGTTAAAAATGAATCACAGTAATGTTACCTTCACTTCTCTCCAACAAGAAGATAATACTTTTTTTGGATGTGGTACCGCTCTGTATAGTTTTTGACAAACTGGAAATACTTTAGTGAAATAAGGCTGTACGGGGAGCACAGGATTCATTTTGAGGCAGCAGCATATAAAAAAGACAGTGGTGAAATAAGTGTGGCAGTTCAATTCATATCTGTTTAGTTATGCTTGTTTATATTGCTGTTCCTAACAGTTCTAGATTCCAGCAGATACTTCCTTTGCAGCTCCTCCCATTCACCGTGATCAATAGTTTCTGAGAGGTTCTTTAGATGCTGCAAAATAAGCAGGAAACACCAGCTAAGTGTGTGTATCATTAGCACATAGAAAGATTGGAGAGTAATCAATGTGTATTTTTTAAATTTCCATTAAGCCAATGGTGCTTTTTCAAAATTTGAGATACTGCTGTTGATTCTCTTGCTTCTCTCACAAATCAGTAAATCTGGTTACTGGTAATCCCGTGAATGTTACTGTGAAGAGCATAAGTGAAATCAGTAACATTTTCTATTCATGTTGTGGTTTTTTACTGTATGTTTGCTCAGCCCACACTACTCTTCATTCTATTTCGGCAGGGGTTTTTTTGATATATTGTTTCATGATTTTGGAAATTTATCTAAGTATCAAATGTTTTCCTAAAACCTCAATAAGTTCCACCATGTAGCTGTTTCAATGTTATCTACTAATTTAGCAATGTTCAAAAACCACACATTTATCACTCTCAGTGCCCTCTTTATAAATCAGTGCCAACAGACCTTGCAGTGAATGGCATGTTTTGTGTCTGAATAACCTGTAGTTTTACCAGTATTTTCTACATCTTCCCAAGAAAATCTGGGGTGTTCCCTTAGTTCCCACTCCTCGACAAAAACATCTTTCTTTTCCATACTACTGATCACATATATTAATCCTCTTGGCAGAAGACTTTCTTTTTCCTATTGCTAATAATTTTTGAAGGCTAATACATGATTTTTTCTGAGCGTGATTCCTCATCAGCTTTTGATCATTCTAATTGCCTTATTATAATCTGCTCTCCTACAGTGATAAAGGCTTTTAACGTTTCATGCGCTAGGAACGAAAGGGGAAAAAACGTGAGCAAAAATCTCTTTTTGTTCCTGGAATATTACCACCTCCACTGTTCATAACTATTAGGGGGAAGAATTCATTTTGGCCCTCTGTTGTGCCAAAGTTTCATCATGTCAGTGGCCCCACTGTCTCTTTGTGATTTTGCTCACTTCAGCAGCAAAATGAATTGATCATTGAAGCTCGTTTTGCCACCTATTTCGCATGCTACTTTAAAATCCCAGAATAATGATTTGGACCCACTTCTTTAATTTTTCTATGAACTGTACATCTCATGCCTTTTTTAAATACAGTTTCTTGTATAATAAAAAAAAAGAGTATCATCATTATGTTTGCCCAGGACCTGAATTTTATAATCTCTAAAGTTTTAACATCCTTTTCTTCATTACAAGGAGACATTTTACAAAGTGGAGATTTAAAAACATGACTGAACTTGTGTAAATTTATCCACCATTTTGGGTTCTGTCCTTTGAGAAGTTAGAAATGGTTCCAAATAATTCAGTCTCTACCACCCTCCAAGTTATGCTGCCTTTGAATTTCAGACTTCAGAAGCACACACCAGAAGCTCACAACTAGTACCACCAAATTCCTCATTAGAAAACTTTCCAGATTATCTTCCAATGGTTTTGTAGCCCATTTAATTCAAAAGAATATAAACTTAATCTTGCTATTTTTTAACTTTTTTTTTTTGTCAGTCAACCAAAAGTGCCCATAGAAACATGCTGGCTTCAACAAATATTTTCTCCAGAAGGACTCCTCAAGTTCAAATTGGAATTAGGGCTCAAAACAAAAGGCAAAGTAAAAAAGGAGTGAGTCAAACAAAACCACTTCTTCCCAGGTATAGTCCAAATCCATTCATTCTGAGGAGATTATCCTAATTTAAATTAGAGAAATAGTCTGCCAATAGTCCCGTGAATATTTAGTTTTAATAACTAACTCCAACAGTAGGAGGAAGAACAAGATAACAGCACTGGCTTTACAGTACTCAGAAGTTTTCAGTGCTTGGCAGGAAACCTGGGTTCCAATTATACTTTTCATTTTCTGTCTATATCATATTTTAGAAGGAAATTGGGACAGCTCTTCCTCACTGGCGGTTGTTGAAGTTTTACAAGTCTGAAGAAGGGACACGACTCCAGGTCTTTTGAGTCCTAGGATAGGGAAGATATCTTCTGGATATTAGCTTCCCTCAGTCCCCCCTTTGTAAAGGTCCTATTTTGGAAAATTGTTCTGCTGTATGGAAGTAAAGATTTCATTTGGACAAGACCCAGGTGCTACATGATCTGGTGGTTAAAGCATCTGCCTAGGAGACTTGTATTCAATTAGCAGTTTCAGAAAAAAAGAGTAAGAAGAAATAATTTGAAACCTTTCTTCAATATTTGAGGTGAAGCAATTGTCTTAGAGAATTAGCAAGCTACTGAGCACAGCGGTATAAAAAGGCTATGATGTTCTGGGGAAAAGGAAGGTCGACTAACAAGGTCTACTTCCACAAATTGTAATCTCACATCTTTTCATGTAGAACAAAACCAGTGAACACACTTTGAAGGTTTTTATTTTTTAATTTGGGTAAATTTTTCAGTCACATAATTATGCTCAGCCTAAAACTTCCAGCACATTTTGAAATTTTGTCATAGTAGTTCTATATTAGTTCTTGTTTCATCATGTGAAAGAAACATCTTTCTTTACATATAACTGTATAATAATGAATTATTATTATTATGAGCCAAAGGAAAGCAAATGCACATAGAGCTTGGCAGTCTAAATACAAAAATCACACTGTTCTCACTAAAATTATTGTGCAGGTCTATTTAATTAAATAGTACAGACCTGTATGAACACTTTTAAACTGACCTGCAACAAGTTTCTTGTGATTTAGCTTGAATCAGGAAGAAATCTACTTAAGGTAAATCAATAAAAGCCTTTTGTAAAGCCATTTAGGTTTATATCAGGGCTTCAGGATTGTAACTAAATTGATTAATTTAAATCTGAGTTCGCTCAAACAGATGCTGCTTATGTATGGAGAGAAGGCCTAAAGGTGTGGCGTAGTTTCTTGTCTGCACTGGCTCCACACCAATTTTATTGTTTATTAGATTTTTAATCTTGTCAATGCTATGGCCTTCTTCTGAAAGGGCCAAACTCCAAACTTACTTATAAATTCTGTGATGTATTCCTTGGTCAAAACTAATCACCTGCTGGAAACCCCTTAACTACCTCTGGTCAAACCCCAAAGTAAACTTTACTGATAAAAAACTTTTATGATTAAGGTGGCAACCAAACTGCTTAGTGACCTCACCCCTTAGGATAGTGAGTAGCATATTGTTCAAAGAATGGTTTTCTTCGAGGCTACAAGCAGAACACAAACACCCTGACTGGTAACAGCAGGCCCAGTGACAGCTCTGAGTGCCTCTGGCCACAATTAGGTGTTCTCAGGGAGGGACCAGCAGAGCTGTGATGGGATTACAAACGAGAAGCTGGTCACACTCACACAGAATCACACCTGTTGCATTCTGCAGGGGGCAACACGAAAATGAACATACAAATGGCAGAGTCTTAAGATATTGTGGTATAATCAGAATGGTGATGGACCTCAGGTAGTCCAGGCAGCCAACAGACTGTTTCATACATCTAATTGCACTTTCTTTTAGTGTTCAGTCCCCCCAAAAACAGAGAAAAGTGTGTTCATGACCTATCTAATAATTAATAGAGCAGGGGGTTTCTCTGGTGCCAAAGATTCTGGATTCTAGTTATCTTTAATTTTTCTTACCGAATTGTTCTCTAGCTTGACATTTTCCCAACACAAAGGGGAATCACTCATTTGTTATTTTACAAGATACAAAGTATGACATTAAAATCTTAGAAAAGAACCACCTTTGCAAAGAAAGCCTGGCTACTAGTGCATTTCTGGGGAGTTTCCTTCCCTCACTTCTCGTGTGTATGTGGAGGGGTTTAGGATTTTCAGTGAAAGTAATACAGTATCAGAATAACTTGGAAACAGTTCTGTTTTGATTTTTCCCTTTAGAAAAGACAGTGATCATGAAACCATAATCTTCAAAACCCTGAGACCTCAAATCTGTGGAACAAACTTTAACCAAAATGAACTGAATGCCTCTAGGCATATTTGCCTAAAATTAAATGACTTTGTCGTGACATATAAGCAGATTTAATGAAAGACTGCTGTGATATTTCCAGGTACGTCATCACTATCATCACATTTTTCTGTGCAACAACATGGAATAATGCATAGGAATAAACATTCTTCTAACATTAAGTTAAATTCAGAGAATAAATATAAGGATATATTTCTAGTATGGCAGCTGTGGTTTTGTGAGAAAACTAAAATGTTCCTCTCTTACATCTTTAATAATAGATGGCCACGGAGCCAGCTATGCAGCCAGTGGGGGAAAAAAGAAAAGAAAAAACAGAAGAAAAAAGCACGGTAATAATTGATCCACAGCTATGCCAGATATTGCACATTAACAAATACCTTCATTTTTTAAGGAATGTATTCTAAATAATAACTATTTATACACAACTGCAATACTGTATGCAATACATTACAAAAGCCTAAAGACACATTCTTTTGTCTGGATTGCTTACAAGCTACCAGTTATAAATATTCTAATGAGGCTTTTATACCTCTAATGTCTCTAATGTCAGTGTGGTACCAGAGTGCCTTTCTATTAGTGCATTAAGCTACATGACTAGCATTTTTCTGTCTTTCTGTCCCCAGGTGGAAAATTGCATGTATTTAAAAATAATTAATATTTTATTTTTTTTTATCTGTGATGTGCATGCACTTTCACTAGCAAACGCAGACAGAATAATATCTATCATATTTTACTGTACTGAATTAAAAGTACTAGACAAGTCTGTTGTATTAAAATAAGCATACTTATATGCTGAACGGGGGGAGAACAGCAGCTAGAAATGTCTTGAGGTATTTGTGCCCTTAGCAGCAAGTAGTTTTCATTATCCATGTTCCAGAGTAACCTGATGAACATTCGGGATGGATTTTCAAATATGCACAGTATTGGCTTAACTTTGCTTCAACTGGGAGTTTTATCACATACTGTAACGGGAGAAGAGTCTGGCCACTGCTTTGTGTATCTGCAAACTCCAGGCTCTGAAGAGAGAGTGAGAGCACAGCAGAGAGCACAGAAGTCCCTGACTGGCTGCTCAGGGAGCTAATTAATCTGCCCCAGTTCCATCCCAATCTGATGCTGTTCTTTGTTTGCCTCCGCATGTGCGAACTGCAAATTCCTTCCCGCTACACCAAATGTAGTCACCAATAAAAGTTGGGTGTTTCTCACTGGCAACTACAGTTAACTTTACCACTTCCCAGTTTATGGATGGAAACTGGAACATTCTAAATGGGAAAACAGTTACGTTACTTCCCACTAAGGTTACACCGGAACATCTGTGAGTTAACCAAAGAAATTCTGTAGCTTTTTTTTTCTGTGCTATTTTGTGTATTACACTCACTGTTCATGATGCTGCTTTCCTATTAAAATCCTTTACTCCTCCTTTCATTTCCAAGGCATAGCCATCCAGAGATTACAAATCTCAAATGCAGAATACACATTTTAGTCAGGTTTAATAGGAAAATTTTGATTCTCAAAAATGCACTTTCTGCTAGAGACATGATATAAACAGCATTTTACTAAAGATGTTTATAACTTAAATTTGGATTAGATCTGTACAAATTTTTTGACATTGCAAGGAAGGCATGGAAACACATATTTGAAAGATGGGTCCAGTTTGAAATGTCAGCACAGTTGTCAGTGCACCTTTGTAAGGTCAATGCAGTTATCAAAACCATGGGACCTTCCACTGTGCTTCCAGTGTTTGCTTGGGAACTAGACTCCAAAGAACAGACTATACAAATCAGAGGCCAGGAAAATGTTATACTGTTACATAGGAAACTACTCTACTACTCAGTTAACTTACCTAGATTCCTATAAATGGTAAATACAAAATTTATTCCTGCTTAATTTTTTATGCAGATATGTCCCTTTTCCTCTTTTTAAAAAAATAGAAGGAAAATGTTCTTTATACCAAAGTATCACAAATTCTGCAGCAGGAAGATGTGAAGAGCTCCGTTTACAAGAAGGAATTTTTAAAAGAGTGATCTGAATTATGCAGCAGCCTGACACTCAGAGTGCATTGCATTACTGCAGTGGCATACACAACCCATTATTGCACTGGAGTACATATTCTCCCAGCCCCATCCCCAAAACCCAGCAGCTATTTCTAAATGATCTCTCTAGAATCTAACTTCACTAATTTATGTTTCTGCAGTCTAGGATGACATAAGTTCTGAACTGCATTTCTCCTTCACACACCAAAACCTGTTCACAGCACTGTATTTTTCTTTTTTACTGCCAAGAAGTGTGTTATTATCATTCAAATAGCTTCGTTGTTACAATACTACCATGACTAACACTTCCAGAGAACTTCTGAACTCAGAAAGACTGATGAGGCAGATTTCCTTACAGATGTTTATCTTCACTTCCCCTTATATCTCTACTACCATAAAGCCATCTATTGTCTCACAGCTTCCTTTTTTACCCCACTGAGCTCCACACGACGTTTACAAGCATCCCTGTGACTTTTCCACCGGCCAACAACAGCACATGTAGTCACCAGACAATTATTTTCATGCTGGCTGACCTGCAGCCAACCAGGGTACATAACAGCTGAGTTGTTTCTGGATTTCCCTTAGACCATAGGGAGGACAAACATGTGGCTGGTTGCTCTTTCTTCACAGCTTTGGGTTTTCATGAAACTTGCAATTTCAAGATTCCTACCTTCATTGCAAACTTGATGAAGCCAAATGGCTGGTTCAAAAGCTGCTGGGGAGGGATTAGCAGGCATGCAGTCAGACAGCTTTCACCTCTGCCCTCAAAAAGAGAAGAAATACCAGGATCACTCAATGGTTCACCAGCAAGGAAAAGCAGCAATCATGTAGCACCTTTCTAGCAGAGGAAACCAGAAGAATCTCATGGTTGTTAATAATGAGGTCAGAATTTTGTCAGAGTAACATAAGTATATTCAGAACTACCTCTGTTTCAAAGACCAGAGGTCACTCAGTCCTGTCATTTTCCCAATACTTAATAGAGTAGATATGTAATAGCAGAGAGCTAGGACAGCAAAACCCTCAGTGTTAAATTATTATCTTTTTGAGTGAGCTATACTCATGAGATTTAAATTCTGTTAGGACATCCATTCTGGATTACAAGGTAATCAAGAAGTGAAAGGGCACATTCAAACACAGTCTAATGTTTTATTTCTAATCTGAGAAATGGGTTTAAGTCTAAACATTTCTTGTGTATGTACTCAACAGAGGCAGCTAGCCTATGAAAATAACCACATATCTGATATTAAGATTAGGTCCAGCACAACGACAGGAACAACATGGTGGTTAAGGAGGCTGACCTAGGATACAGCAACAGCCAAGTTCATCTGGGGGCTTTTGATTAATTTCTCTCATGTACCTGAAGATAAATCACTGTGGCACAGGCACACCAAGACATTTACATGGGTAAAATCTGTTCACTCAAGAAAGCCTGAGACAGACAAACAGCACCTGAATAAAGGTACACTCCAAGTGCCATTGTTCATCCAGCTTTTAAAACATTTATGCCTCCCTAAAATGTGTAACATATTGTTTGCCTGACATACAGGGGTTTTGGGAAGAAAAATAGTCTCAGATAGTCTAGGAATGCAAAGAACAATCATATTTCGGCAGAATCTGCAACAAGTAAGAATAAAAGTAACGAACTCCTCAAGAGTAGGTTTTAGGCTGCTTGTAGGGTACAAAGATGTTCTAACTGGGTTAACATCACTGGATCTGATCCAAATTCTCATGAAGAGAAATGATATTTTTAAATGAAGTTAAATAAATTTGAACATGATCAATCCTCAGTTAACTGTGTGTAGGTCCCTATCACACTGTTTTAACAGGGGTGTGCAGATCACTTCTGCACTGCCAGTGCAGCAAGGCCACACCCTAATGTTGTTTAATCACTTCAAAATCAACTTAAATATTATTTTCTCTCATATATTGACCATTCTTAATTAAAAGACAAATCTGTGCAAATACTTCAACTATACAACATCTGCAAATTAAACTGACATTTGGTTAAAGATGTGTTTGAATTCCAAACCTATTTAAATCTGGTGGTAAATTAGGATGATATTCTAGAAACCAAAATGTCATACATATGCATGGAGATAAGACATTTGATTATACTTCAGAGAAAATATTTAATCTTGGTTCTTAGGTTTTTTACTTACATTCACTAACGTACTAGCTCCAATATAATAAAAGTAGCAAGGGGGAAATAAAAAGAGACTGCTTATATGGCTACAATATGATCATTTGGTGATCAGTTTGGTGACCAAATAGCTAAAAAAACATTTTTATTATTTTGCCAATATGGTAAAAATACAAAGATACGTAAGACATTTTAAAATCCATATTTTTATTAATAAGAAATCTCTTATTCAATAAACAGTTCCTAATACCATTTTTAGACAACCATCACTCCCTGAGACGTTCAACGAGTTAGCTGATCAAATTTATTTAAACCATGTTTGGACCAGAATACCTCTGTTTTAAAAGATAAGGCAGATTTTTCAACATCAGTTCTATTCCTTAGTGTATTTTTTTGAATTTTACTGTATTTTTTTTTAATTAGACTTCAAAAGCTACAATAACAAAAACCATACGTAGAGCAGGAAG